>OY829327.1:79972018-80488765 GCA_963691655.1 Toxonevra muliebris
GAAATCTTGCATTCATCTGCAAAATGTTTTGAACGGTAAATATAATGACGTTTTTAATTGTGTACTTAATTTTGAGAACAATACACAACTAGAATTTAGATTCACTCAAAAAAAAAAAAAAAAACGTGGATCAACGATTACACAGGTCGGCGAAATTTAAAGCTTATTAAAAATGATTGAAAGCAAGGTGTATCGATGATTTCGGATACTTGAGCACTGTGACCTTAAACTTCAATTTCGATCGTTTTGGTTTCGAATAATAATAATTTCAAACAGAAACTTTTGAAGCCTCGGTATCCGAGGGTGAGCTGCAACGCAAAATTAATTTAGACCATTTCTGAATTCGCATTTGTTGCGCAGTGTAATTAATATGTACCTACAAAAATCCAAGACTTCATCAATTTGAGCTTTGCGTGTTTAAACTGAAATTCTGACCTGATTCAGCAAATCAAATAAAAAATAATCGTATTCAACGATCACAAATTAAACTCAGAACAGTGTGGAGATCCCCTATTCCACCTACTATAAGAAGAAAGTTTTTTTTTGTGGTGTATATTTTTCAAGTGAAAAAGAATCAAATGTTTAATGTTGAGTAACCGTGTAAAAATAGTAAAAATACAAATTTGTATGTATTTATTGTAAACAATTTTAAATTCACACTACCAGAAACCGATTTGGAAACACCGAAACAAATCCAGTTCAGCTCTGAGTTATATATTTATTTCATATACATACGTGTAATAATAACAGCTTATTTAGCATATCTTATCTATATATTGAAATGCCTGATAAAAGTATATACGCCGTGTTTTGTATTATACTCAAAATACACACGTATTCGAATTTTTTTTTGATAAAAAAAAGAAAAATATTCAACAAACAGAGTTGTCAAACTAAAAGCTTTTAAAAAAAATGTCGGTAGCAATTTTGTTTTAGCATTTCTTTATGATAAGTATTTTTGAATTTCAATTCTTTTATATTTTTCGCTTTGAAATATTTAAATCTACTTGAACTAATCTCTCCTTTTGTGCCAAAGTTTATTCAACTGGAAAATACCAAGATATTGTATCTCAAACTTTATTTTTCTATTTATGTGCTGTTGTTGCTGTCGTTTTTTCCATTGCTGTTGCTCGTTAGTTGCCATTTGCTGTTTTTGCCTTTGTTCTTGATTCTATTTTCGATAGTTTTTTAAGTTGAAAATATATAAAACTAGACGATTGCGTATATATATAAAGACCGGTTTCAACATTTGCACACCAATTTCGATTTTAGGCCTCTCGCTGCTTGCTGGTTCCCACTTCACCCCGTTCAATTCCTCATATGTACATTTCCGTTTGCTTAGCATGTTCTCAATTCGTTTTTTTAAAAGCTTGTATAGCGTTTTGATCATATTATTCTTTCGTTTTAAGCGTGTTTGAAAGTAATTTTCTTTTTGCTGTTGCCGTTTTTGAGAATTATTTTCTTTTTATTATTTTCTTGTTTGTCTTTTCTACTTCTGTACTTTTCACATTGTCTATTTGAAGTTTTTTTTGTATATTTTCGCAATTGTGGTTACTGTGTGCACGAACGTATCCTAGGGAGGGTATTTTGGGGATAAAATCCCATCTCACACTTACCGATGAAAATTTCATAAATTTTTCTTTTTTGACGATCTCGACAGTCTATAAAATTTATACTAGGGCTAAAAAATAAATAATATAATAATACAACAAGCAAGACCATTTATGTTCAGAAAAGTTTAATTTGTTTAAATGTTGTTTATTAATCAACTATGACTCGAATCAGAATAGATAGATTTTATTATGAAGTATTGAATCTGGTGAATTTCCGTATAATGGTACGCTTTCTGTCTGCCATTTCACCAATCGGATGAGGTTTTTTTTTGGAAGGTTTTAAAATAATGTTTATCTAAGTCTTCCGTTACTTCTACGACTTCTTTCGGCTTTCTTAATATTTTTTCGATAAAATTTGGCATGCTTTGTATATTTCATTCTAACTCTATTGGGAGGATACATTCTGAAAATAAAATTCAACAAGAAAGTTAAAATGGTCTATACGAAAGTTAAAACGCGAAAGAGAGCAATCGAGTTAAACACTCCATGAAACTGTAAAACACAACACTAGCACCCTTGCACAGTTGGATGCAGACAATGCGGAAAACTATGGTACAACTAGAATCGTTACCTTATTACATATGAAAAAGAGAAAAATGTACTCCATCATTTAAACTCAGTTACAGTTACAAGCTTTACTTAATGCTCTTTGAGAGGTAGGCATTTTTGCTAAATGTTTGGAAAGTATTAATTTTAATATACCTATTAAAGGATTTTCCAAATGTGTTTTCAAATGTTTTAGAATTGCAACAACTGGTTTTATGGGTATAATACCTAATCCCAAAAACAATACTTATAAATTGTCTGGAACAGAATCCAACCCAAAATCAGACTGAAACACAGGCCAAATCCAAGAGCGATATTCAACCAAAACTCAGACAAAATTCAAACCAAATGCCAGACCAAAAATCAGATCAAAATTGGACTAAAACTTAAACCGAAATTCAAATCCATACCAACAAATAGACCAGAAATCTGACTAGAATTCAGATCAATATTTAAAATAAAAGTTAAGCCAAAACTTAGACTAAAATTTTGTCCAATACTCAGAACAAAACTTAGTCCAGAAATCAGATTAGAATTCAGACCAAAAATTAGAAATTGAATATTGAGAAAAAATTGAGAGAAAAGTTAGTCCTAAACTGAGACCAAAATTATGATTAAAATTCTGAATAAAAATCAGACCAAAATTCTGATTAAAATTCAATTAAAAATTTAGACTAAAATTCAGGTAAAAAGTCAAACCAAAAGTCAGACTAATCTAAAAATCAGGCCAAAAAAAAAAGGCAGAAAACATTTCAGGCTAAATACAGGCCAAAAGACATACTTAGACTCAAACCCAATTTGGGCCAATATTTAGACCAAAATTTAGGACAAAACTCAAATAAAAAGTCAGGCTAAAATTCAGATACAAATATCTTACCAAAATTCAGATGAAAATTCAAACCAAAATTAAGACCAAAGTTAAGACCAGTATTCAGACCAAAACTTAGACCAACTTTCAGACCAAAAGTGAGAACAAAATTTAGGCCAAAACTCAGAAAAAAACTAAAACCAAAAATCAGGATAAAAATCAGTTCGAAATTCTAACCAAAATTCAGACCAAGGTTCAGATTAAAATGCAGACCACACATTAAAATATATCCACATCAAAATATATCAAAATTCAAACCATAAGTGAGACCAAAACTTAGACCGAAATTCAGATCAGCAGTGGAAGTCCCAAAACTTTAACGGCGAAAGCAAAGGCTTCGCAGAAAGAAAGTTTCCCGCCATTATGGGGAAAAATGTGGCAGCAAAGGAATGGGACGAGCTTGTAGTGCTCCCCAATGCTATTCAAGCAGCCGAAAAAAAGCAGAAAATCTATAGCTCAATGGAAAGTGGTAAGTTAAACTCAATTGGCTTTAATTGGTTGTAGATCATTCCTATGTAAAATTGATCGCTGAGCCCGATAATCAGCTCTATTTTAAAATCTATGGTGTGGTTTTGGAGATGTCGCCTGTTGAATTTTTTTTTTTATCGAAACAAAAAAGGTTCGTCCACATGATTACAAATATCTTAGAAACTAAGAACTTACATTTATATATTTTGATTCGATCGGATAAATATTTTTGGCACAATTAAGAAAATTGTCAAGAAATTTGAAGTTTTTTTCAAAAAATAGCGACCAATTTTGCATAGGAATTCGATAGTGGTGTTCATGGGAAATTTTGGCTGTAAGCTAGTGTAATTATTATAGGAACAACAAATTGCGATGGAAACCGGCAATGCAGATGTGTTACTTGCGAGCCTAACGGTGCCAAACACTTTACAGTCCGAGTCATTGATGCTAGAGAACGTGGAAGTGCTGCACACTCCTGATTCAGTAGAGACGAAGCGAAAAAAAAAACCTTTTTTGAATCGTTCATTGACCAGTTCTCGCTCTTAGCGAAACAGGATGCCGTGTCGGTAAAGCCCAAACTTCATAACATGCGTTCTACGCATTCTGCGCATTCAAAGTTGAGAATTTTCAACTTTTCCTTACATTTTGCTAGTCGTGAATGCGCAGAACGCGTGGTCGCGTGTTATGGAGTTTGGCCTTAAGTGTATTACTCACAATTAACTATATCTGAAATAATCGTTTGTATTTTCATTCTATTAGATGCTAGTTGAAGAAATGAAAACACAGCTGATGCAATGAAGCAACAAGCAGAAGCTTGGTTGGTGCAAGCCGGGCTTTGGACCGTACAGAAACAGCAATGGAAGCGTTCGCCAAAAACGTGCTAGGATCTGGACGATATGTTTCACAAAAATTAGTTTTTATTAATATTATTAATTACACAATACAACAGACATTTTCGGGCTCAAACGGAACATATCTCATATGAAAGTATTAGTTAGTGGTAGTAAAACCCTAGCCTAGTCCATCTTATCACAATTTTTTTTTAAAGGGGGTTGAAATTTCAAAATTTTTGTCAAAAACAGCATCATCAATGTGCAAATCTACATTTAAGATGAATATTGTCTTCAAAACACGACCTAAGGAATCTTTTCTCTATTTTAACCCATTAACTCCTACATTTATGGGTGTTTTTGGTCTTTTTTTTTGAGAAATTCCAAATAAGTCTCCTTTTAAAAGATATTTAAGGGTTAAAGTTTTCCACAAAAACATTTTACGAAAAAACTTTACTAGGGGTCACTAACAATAAGAAGCACCTACGGGTTAAAGGTAAGGCGTAAAACTTAATTTTTTTATTGTGTGGTGAACTATCTTTCCTTTCACCGATGGGTATTTCTTAATAATTTCGCATAACGGAGAATTACGAGGTCGTGCAATGATTATATTGATTACAATAAAACTATAAATGACTCAGTATGAATTAGCTGTAGTATTTGATATTCTAAGCATACACTAAAACTAACTTTGATTAATATAAAATTACAAATTTTTCCAAGCACATTTGTACATATGACGCAGAAACTTTTAATCTAGAAATAACAAAACATACCAATAAACGAAATAAGCATCCAAAATATTATCTAAACAAAAGTAGATAGTTAATCGAAATTGATGAGCACAACAAAATCTCGTCGTCTAGCAAAATAATTCCTCCTTAAATAGATGCGCAAAATGCAGTAACATCGCAAAGAAAAATTGTGATGCGCGCGTACGAGACACAAAAGTATTAAATGCGAACTTATCTTTCTCTACTTAATCTATCAAAATTATACTAGCAAGACAACATTGTGACGTCAGAAAGCACTAGGAAAAATCAAAGGAATGAAAATTTTCCAAAAGTTTAAGTAAATTATATAGAAGAAGTCAAAATAGTAAATAAGAAAATGTCACATTTGTTTTTTTTTTTACTGCTAGCGATTTTCTTATAAACTGCGAAATTGCGAGCGCGTTGGAAAAATTTTTTTTGAAAACTTTGTAGAGCTGATTTAATTCTCATATGTAAAATTGCTACCTTAACAACTACAACAAAAGAGAATATTATTGTTGCTATGTTCCAAAACTTAGTAAAGCTTATAAACAACAACAATACACAAACAACCAATGTAAACGTCACGTTGCCTTTTGATATCGCCTTCTGGATTAATTTTGTTGTCATTGTTGTTGTGCTTATCATAGCCACACAAAACACGATAAGCAAGACCGGCATTTACACTTTTCATTGTTATTCGTTGTTTATTTATTTATTTTTTTTCATTTTTCTCGTTTTTGTTTTGATTTTGAATTTCACATGTACGAAGAGAGCGAGAGGGAGTAAAAGAGAGAGAGTGTAAAAGAGAGAGAGAGTGAAAGACAGAGAGAGAGAGTGTGCGCGCCAAAACAAGAACCTGCGCAGAGAGCGTGCTTCTAAACAGCTGTTCTTCAATATGTTCCATACAATCAAACATAAACACAACAAAAGGTTGTAAACAGCTGACTGCGATACACACACATACACGCATATGCACATGCAATATGTGTTAATAAACAAAACAAAATAAAAGAGAAATGTCAAAAATGTTGTGTGCTTGCTATATCAAACAAGTTTGATGTATACATACATATGTATGCGTGATATTGGTTCGAGTTGTTGGTTTTTGTTTATGTTTGTTGCGCAGCCTCCCCCATACACACACACACACACCCCCGCCTACTCATATTGATCTCATTGCTTGCGTGTAAAGAATTTTCTTCCACAACAGCAACAACAACAACAAGAATGCTGTATCGGGAAGAAGAAAAGTTTGTGGTATTCAGAATTTTCATCAATTTTCCCCACAAAAAAAAAGAAAAACAAAAGAAAAAAGTGAAAACGCTTGTTGCTTCTATTTATTAAGATTCTTTTTGCTGGCTGTTGATTGCTGTTTTAGTTCGGATTCAGTTTTATTTCATGCTCCAATGCGAGTGTGCGTTTGTGCAATGTCGCAATTTCCATACATTTTTTTTACTAAATACTATACAACGTAGTTGAATACGAAACATATTCAAAATAGTTACTAAGTGCAATTTGTTTTTTGTATCAAATGTAAAAAAAAAAAATTAATTTTGGCTAAAGCAAAAATTCAAGTTCGAGTAATTTGTTTTGAAAATCATATGTTGAGCATCATTTGTCGATTATCAGTTTTTGTGCAACAGTTTTCGAACATTAGCTTTCGATCATTAGTTTTCATGCATCACTTGTCGAACTTTAGTTTTCGAGCTTCGGTTTTCATGCTTTGTTTTCTTGTAGGGCGCAACAGTTTGAACGGTGCTTAAAAAGTGCAAGTTTTTCGTTGTTGCTTGATATCATTGCATTTGCTGCTGTTGTTACTGCAGCACATTCTCGCCTGATCGAAAAGTATAAATACAAAGTTTTGCTAAATTGACAGCTGCCAGTTCTGATGATTCTGACTCTTTTGTATTGTTTACATTAAAGCGGTTGAAAAATAAATGCATTTATATGGTTTAATTATGCATTTGCAACGATAAAGTGTAAACTGAAAGTGAAATGTGAAATGAAAATCTAAGAAATATTTGATCAATTTTAATGTAATGAATTTTTGCTGAGAAAAATTACACAAAAAGTTAAATGTGTTGAAAGCAACTAAAGAAATATTTTATTAAATTAAATAATAATAAAACGTTTTGGGAATTTGTGAAATTCATAGTGCCATGGAATTATACTTATGAAATTTTAATAAAATGTTATGAAAATATTGTGAAAATTATCAAATAATATAAAAATAATCAAAAAAAAAAAAATAAATAAATTAAAAAGTATTTAAATAATCATCTAAGTAAAATAATAAACAAATTAAATTTGCAATTGCTTTATTTGTGCTGCTTTTATTGAAAATAAAAATATGTATATAAATTTTTATAAAAATTTCAACTTAGTAAATTTAGTGAAGTGCATTTAAGTATAAAGTATAAATTTAAATATCGCTGAAAAATAATATATAGTTATTTTTTCAATACTATTTCTTTGTGAATTTACTGCGTGCGTGGATTTAAGTTTTATTTGAGGTAAGTAAGAATTAGATGTAATATATTTCGATTTTTTATTGCATATCTTAGTATGTTTATTTTTGCTAATTTTTTTTTTATGTTAATAAATCAAAATAAATTTATAGTTATTAAATATACAGTAATTACCTGAGTGCACTATTATTTAATATTTTTGGTTAAAACAGGAAATGTTTTTTAGTTACTTTACTTATAGAGATTATTGCAAAAGGCGGCCATATTTTAATTCTTTAAGAAATTTTCTATACAGGGAATAATTATAATTCCTTTCAGATTATTACGTTTTCTGGAGCCGTCCTTGCCAGTATTTTTTTTTAAAGAGAGGATTTACTGAAGAATGAGCTACATATTAAATTTTATACCAACAAAAAACACTTATGAGAGATATATGAAGGTATGAGCAAAAGGTGGGCTTTTTCTCTTCTGAAAGTCTAGTCTATTCAAAAATACAAGAACAAATGCATGGGGAGCAAATAAAATGTAAACAAAGATTTTGACAGTTTTGAGTCTCTCCAAAGAGAGGAAGAGAGAGTTAACGCTACTATCACCTGTTATAATTCTGCTATGCTCACACTCATTTACAAATCTTTTGGAATTTATGCCGTTATATGAGTTGAATATTCTCATATAGGAAGAATTCCCATAGAGCGATGAGCAGTTTTCGAACTACAGCCGTGTTCATCATAATAGGAATACAATGAAGTATAAACTACAAATCACGAAAATAACATCGATAAAATGGTTGTAGTACATAAGCAATATAAGAGGGAATTCTTGAGTGTTGATCTACAATAGCTAATCAAAAACAAAATCAAGAAAATAAATTGAAATACCTTTAGTTTCACAACAGAAAAATATTTTGTCATTCAAAACCAGATTTATATTTCAGAAGGAAGAAAATACTTTTTTCAAACTACAAAATCTAATAGTACGAAAAAATGTATTTAATAAAAAAATATTAATATCGTATAATGTGAACTGATTCCTTAAGCTAGCCTTGTTTTGCTTTTATTTGCTGCTTCTTGTATCAAGAATACGAGCTATACAGTACGCAAGCCAAACTATGAAGTGCGATTAAAGTATAGATGGGAGAAATTAAAAAATTACCGTGTGAATAACTTTTTTTAAGCAAAATTTCGCTAAATCTATTGCTCCCATCACTTTCTTGTCGGTGGAAAATATACTCAAATCCTGTTAATATGCGCAGTTTAAACGAATTATCACTTCAATTCAATGAAAATACTATGTCTAATCTCTTTACTGGCATTCTGAATACAAAATCAGCAAATATCAAGCTAATAAAAATTAGAAAAAATTCGCAATCAAAAATTAATGGCATAAAAACTTCTCTACTACATAATATAAATCATAAAACAAACATATAATTTTTTTAATTAAAACATAAAATTTTACAAAATTATAAGAAAACCGTAAAAAAATAGTTTATACGAAAGATTAATGTCAATTAAAATATTCAAGTTTTTAAGCTCCTAATAAAAAATATTTTTTTATTATGTTTAGTGAAAACAAATAAGGTTAACATTGAAAATTTTCTACATATTTCCATTATTATTATGAAAATAAACTTTTGATAGGAAAAATTACTATTTTTATATTTAAAAACAACAACAAAAAAATCACTTAAAAAAGCATAACATTATTTACGAACATTTATTGACGAAGTGAATTTAAGATTGCAAAAAAAAGAAGAAAATCCAGAATCGAATTTTCGAATTTTGAAATTGAATTTAATTAAAAAAAAATTAAAGAAAAATTCAAAATGTGTGAGAAAAATTTTATATGCTGCTACTTCACGCTGTGAAATAATATCCTATTGAAAATAATAGATAACAATTTCTTTTTTTATCTACATTCTAGTGCGATTTATAATTTTTTAGCTTTTGATTTTTAATCCACGCGTTTTCTTTCAAAGATATTTTACTTTTCCTGCTTTGAATGTGTGAACTATGTGGGTGGGAATAAGTATATTTCTTAATGTTTTTACCATACAGAGAAAATACTTTCCTTCTTTATATCAATTAAATGTTCTATTCTTTAATTGAGTAATTTAGTTCATTTTATTTTTGTTTGTATGAATTTTAGAATTAAAAATTTTAATATTTTATTTAAATATGTGGGCCAATTATTGAATACTGCAATAACTGCAAACTGTCTGTCTGTCTGTTTAATATGGCTATTGAATATTTTTTTTTTACAGATATTGCGCTAGTATTAGTCCCGATATATAATGTATTCTCTGTAATATACAAAGCTTCGATTTATATAGTATTTTAGAAAAGTTAAATCATTAAAAGCAATTTTTATCAAAACAAGAATTTTGGACATTAATGGTCGTGGCAATTTTAATTAAACTTGATTTGTGATTAGCAAATAAAAAGGAAAAAGTAGCTAGTATAACTGCAGGCTCTGCCAAAAATGTGAATGCTTTTTACACCACAACTCTTTGTTATTTACCTTACATTAATCCTGAAATTTTTGGGTTAGTTTATGGAATGCCTTGGTTTTTTATTTATTCTTAGATCTGATTTATGCTCTGGATAATAGTCTGAATTTTAATCTGAATTTTTGTTTGCTGTAGTCTGAATTTTGGACTGAGTTTTGGTTTAAATTTGATCTGAATTTTTTATTTGAATTTGATCTAACTTTTGGTCTGAGTTTTTGGTCTGTATTCTAGTCTGGTTTTTGTTCTGAGTTGGGTTTCACTTTTAGTTAGAATTTTGTTCCAAATTTGGTTTGATTTTTGTTCCGAATTTGCTCTGAATTTTGTTTTGAGCATTGCTCTAAATTCTAGCCAGATTTTTGATTCGAGTTTTAGTTTGAATTATGGTCCGAATTTTTTGTTTGTTTTTGCCCAGATTTTGATCTGTATTTTAGTCTGAACTATGATTTTGAGTTTTGGTCTGAGTTTTGGCTTGAATTTGGTCAGAGTTTTGATCTGAATTTTGGTCTGAATTTTGGTCTGAATTTTGATCTGAATTTTGGTTTCAATTTTGGCTTGAATTTAGGTTTGAATTTTGGCCTGACTTTTGGTTCGAGTTTTGCTCTGAATATCGGTCGGTTTTTGGGTTTGAATTTTGGTCTGAGTTTAGTCCGATTTTTCGTCTGAATTTTGGGTAGAATATTGTTCGGATTTTTCAGTCCGCTTTTCCGAATTTTTGGAATTCGGTACTAATTTCTGTTCAAGTTTTAGTCTGAATTTTGTTTCAATTGTGGTATAAGTTTTGATTTGAATTTTAGTTTGATTTTAATCTAAATTTTGATTGGTCTACGTTTTAGTCTGCTGTAGCTTGATTTTTGGGGGTAAATGTCGGTAAGAATTTTGATCAGTAGCTTGGCCAAAATTTGGTCTGAATTTTGATATGAATTTTTGTCTGACCTAAATTTTTGTTTGAACTATGTCGGATTTTTGATTTGATTGATTTTTAATTTGAATTTTGATCTAAATTTAGTCTGACTTTTGATCTGAGTTTTGATTCGAATTTTGGTTGAATTTTTGGTTTACATATAGTGAAACTTCTGACCTGAGTTTTGATTTGAGTTTCGGCCTGAATTCGGTCTGCCTTTTGATCTGGGTTTTGGCCTGAGTTTGGCTTGACTTTTGATCTGAGTTTTAATTTGAGTTTTTATCCAAGTTTTGATCTGAATTTTGGTTTAAATTTACTTTGAGTTTTGATCGGAATTTTTGTTTAAGTTATGTCTAGAATTTTGTTCTGAATTTGGTTTGAATTTAGTCAGAATTTGATTTGACTTTTAATTTGTGTTTCAATTTCAGTTCAGTTTAATGAATTTTCGCGTTAATTTTGATTTGAATTTTTATTCTGAATTTAGTCTGAGTTGTGATCCTAATTTTTATCTTAACTTCCGTTTGATTTTTAGCTTCAATTTATTCTGAATTTTTGTCTGAAAATATTACTTTTTAAAATACTTATATTTCAAAATATATTGAATGTGTTATTCTTTCCCATAACACTCTTGACTACAAATGCCCCCTCATTCTCCTTCATAATATTAAAACGTAACATTTTTATATTCAAGTACCAATGAATTATTATAAGAAAAATTAGTATGTGGGTGTGTTTCACCTTGTTTCAGATCATGACCGAACTGTGCTTTCATTTATCTTCCTATAAATATTTCTATGTATTATTTATTTTGCTGTTGCTTTTTTTATAAACCACAATAATGAAAAATGAAAAATGTGTGTTTTAAAATTTACTGGCACTAAATGAAATTGCCTCAAAAAAAGGAACATTTTTTGTCTTTTTTTTTATAAATAAATATTATTTATTTTTAATACCTACTAATGCCAACAATTTACAACACATAATTAAAACATATAAAAACAATTTGTCATGACTAAACAATATAAACAACAACTATATAGAACAAAAAAATAAAAACAACACACACACAAAAAAAAAACAAAAAATAAATAAATAAATAAAATATTATATTTAAGTACGCAAAAATTGAATTTTTTATATTATTTAAAAAGTAACAAAAAACAAAGTAAACACTTTTTAATTATTTTTTCCTTTTTATTTATTTTTATTTTTTTGTTTAGTTTAGAAAAACATCAACAACAAGGTCAATTGTGTAGTTGTGTGTAATTTAAGTAATTTGTAAAATATTTAATAGAGGTTTTTTCATTTTTTTTTTTTGTAAAAATTTTCCAAAATACTTGAATGCGCTATTTTTGTGCAGCGCATGCGTTCGCCACTTGTTATTCATTTGTATTCATATATTTTCTTACTCACTTTAAGCTTGTAATTTAGTAGCGTTTAATTTTTAATAACAGGTTGAATTTAATGTTATCTTAATTTAATGTTAATTTTGGCGCCAATCAAAATGCGAATACATTTTGTTTTGTTTATTTTTGTGCTGGATTATTTGTATTATTATATGAATTAAATATAAAGTAAGAAAATTAAATTCCGTTTTACATTTTATTTGCATTTAAATTTAGAAAATCAATCGGAAATGTTTGTTTATATTTTTAGCATTAGAAAACTCATTTATATTTATTTGTATTGCTTTTTAAATTGAAAAAATCCTTCAACATTTAGGTAGTTTATAATCAAAAAAATACGTGTTAAAAAATTTCCTATATCCAGAGAATCTCCAGAATACAACTGATAAATTGAAAGAATTTATCAAGTTTTTTACTGAATTGTTTTCCCAATGAGATAGCGCTTCAATAATAATAATAAATGTATTTGTTATTGCATAGAGAGAATGCCATGACTTTTATATTGAATATTAATAGGGTGAAGTCATCTCAGAGAGTAAAAGTTATTGTGAGAAAAACCGCTTCCAATTGTTTATTTACATTTTGTATTTTATTGAAACAACAACATTTGACACTTCAAATAAGAAGAGAGAGCTAGTAAGGTGACGTCTCACAAATACAAACGAAGTCTTAGCAATTGGGTTTAAGGAGAGAGTTTTGCATATACTTCAAGGTCGTATACTCAGCTCTTTCAGAGATGCGTTTTTTTTTTTGTATTATTATCTGAGTGTGAATTTTCAAGCCCATGGGGATGGAGTTGGATGCTTGATCGTTGTCTGAATCCATAATATATCCCAGTAGGAAAAGGCTATCGGTAGTGAATGAAAATGTTATATTATACTGTAGTCGGTAATTTCTATAGCCTCTATAGCACAGTTTCTTATGTTTTGAGCTCTCTAATTTCAAATCTCGATTAAAATTTAATTCAACAAATTTTAACCCTTGGCGTTATTCACTTTTGAAATCTAGTCCACCGCTAGAGAGTGCCACTGAACATTTTTTTCGGTGTTTTCGCATCACATGTTAACAATGTGATGATAGGAAAAAAGAAAATTGTTTATAGATATATGTGGAATGAATATTATTTTAATTTGAATTCTGTAGATTAAAAGAAATAAAAATAAAAATTAATGAGCGAGCACGTAACTTGGCAAAATTAAATTTATTTTTTCCGAGTTCTTATTGCTTTCTAGGTCTTTGTGTTGATGAGATCGGTTGGTTTAAATCACATCCAGTCTTGAGAATCGTATCTACATACAGTCTTTTCAACAAGAGCGTGCTTGGCTAAATTTTACGAACAACTTTAAGGATCAAGTTGAACTTTATTTTCAGCATTCAACATTTCATTGCGAATGGCGCTGTATAACCTTTCAAAAGGAATCCAAAATGTCCTAGGAAGGTGCTGCAAATATTTTGAGAAGTTGAAGGCATTTGTTAAGAAATGGAGCTAGCTTTTTTTAAGACACCAGAATGTTTACGACTTACCAAATCATTGTGCTTCTAGAAGAACATCACAGCAGCAGGATTCGGTGATAGCATGAGTTTTTGAAGCCAATTTTACCATTACACTTGAATCAACCCAACAAAAACTAGCGCAGAAGGTCACTAATATATCCCTTAGTATAATCCAAAATCGTTTAAATGAATTCAAAATTGAATTCTGAGCTACCATAACCAAATTCTTACTGATGGCAAAACAATAACAGAAATGGCAGAAAAAATGGCCTTTACAGACGAAACTTTTTTATGGATGGCAGGTACCATAAAACATGGATTGTCCATTAAGGGCAGTAAGATGATTCTGAGGTTAGTTAAGCATCCAGGAAAAGCTCATGTTTGGGGATGCTCTTGAAAACAGTGTTTCGAACGGATAATCATATTTACGAGAAATTTGGATATCCAGTACATAATCTATATATACTAGCATAGACTCTTATCTTCTACCAATAACTGGTTTGGGAAAATAAATCGATATTGAGGGCTTTAAGAGGGCAGGACCCTAAACATCAAAGTCGCTTGTGCAGTAAGCGAAAAGAGGAAAATTTGATAAGAATTTTGGACTGCGCTTTTCGATCTTCAGATGGTAACCACATTGAAAATTTCTGAGCAATTATAAAGCTTAAAATGAGCAAAAAAATGCTAAGAGCATCCAATTGAAACGACAAATTAAGTCAAAATGGCGGTGTTTGCCGCAATCGTACGCTGGAAAACTAGAGATAATATCGCTCATTTACTAAAAGACTGTCATAAGTCAAAAAATACGATTTTTTAATTAATGATGCAGAATTATTCATAATGTCACGCTTCATATTGCGTAAAAATTAAATATAATATCTTGTATGCTTTGCGCGTGAGAATTATAAGATTTCTTCTTTTTTCTTTAAAATGGGATCCAATTGAAAACTTTAAACGCGTTTTCTGCAAAATCTCGTTTTCTTTAGTTATGACAGTCTTTTAGTAAATGAGCGTTACCATGAAATTTCTCAAAATTTTGGTAACTGGACAGTATATTGATATATCAGCGCATTGGACAAAGAAACATTTAAAAATAATGTGGAATTTTTTTTTTTGATTGGGGCATTTTTGAAGGACTTAGGCCGAACACGCTCTTGTTGAAAATACTGTACCGCCACATCACATCTTCAAGCATGGAGTTTAATTTTTGCCTTGATATCGAATTTCCATCGGTTGGATTACCTGGTGAAACCGATTTCCTTAGCAACTGACTTTTGAAATAGTTCATGTATTGGCACAAAAATTGTAAAAATGTTTTGTGGCGCTTCCTAGCGGAGTATATAGGAATAAAATAAATGACAAAAGAGAGAAATTTTTCGAAGCGAAAAAATCTAAAAATGGAAAAAACAATTATGCAGTGATGCGCCCTAGCGGGAATCTTAGAAGAAAATATAGTTTATATGTTCTGGTGTTTCCTTGTCACTTTGGCGAAACCTACAGGTGCTGTTCGGACTAATATCTAAGTTCTTTATGTGATTCCCCAGTTTACAGTGCCTTGAGATGAAACCCATGACTAATCTGAGTTGACTTTTGTTTAGCTTAAGACAAAGGACAGCAAATTATTTACTTTGTTTATTTGTTAAATCATCAAAGAAATCAACAAACAAAACGAAATTCGAAAAAAATAAATAGTATAGTGTTGTTGAGTCAACAGCTACACCCAGAGAAATACTTACCTCGTTTGAAGAAAAACGGCTATCAAATTGAGGAAAAATGGGAATGATTTGGCGCCATAGAAACGGTTTCCTCATTTAGTTATACAAAATTTCTTTGAATTGAGGAAATATTTTTTCTTTATTTTAGAGAAAAATTTCTATGAAAGAAGAAAGTTTTCTATAAATTAAAGAAATATGTCTTCAATTTGTAGAAATTGCGTTTTTCAAATGAATAATATTTAATTTCATTATGACAAATTGTATATAATTTAGGTACAATTTTCCTCAGTTTGAGGAATAATTTTTCATAAATTGAAGTCAATTTACTACCCTTTTAGAAAAAAAAAAATCCTCAATTTATAGAATATTTTCTACAATTTTGTTTTAATTAAAAGACATAGAAATTATTTTTTTTTTTACTTGTATTCATTTATTATTTTATTTTTAATACGTATTTTTACATACACTACAGGTGTCGTCGCCTTGAAATGATCAAAAGTTCCTTATGGCCATCAAAAAATTATAAATTGAAGTTTATTGAAATTTATATCTTTTCAATATATTTTATTTTTTTTCACAAATTATATCAACAGCCACAAACACAACCGCTTCGCTTGAAATAGAGACGCCAACTAAAAAATTCAAAAGAAAAACAAAGCGTACGCGATTGTCTGCTAAGGGCAAAAGAGTAAAGCTAGTTTTTGTGTATACTAAAATTTTGTATGGAGAACATTTTTGGTATATTCGTCTCTTTCTTACATTTTCTATACAACTAAATTTGTAAAAATGAAGACATAACTTACTTCAAATTGAACACCATGGTTGCATGAAAGGAGCACATTTTTCTTCATTTTGAGGAAAATTTACTTAAACGAGAGAAATTTTCGTGGATTCAAATTGAGGAAACTTTTTCTTTGTTTTAGAGATGGGTATTTTTCTGGGTGTAGCCTCAGAAAATTTTTCCCATACAAATTCATAAAATTCTATGTGCTTGTCGTTGAAGTTGAGGCCGGCTGCTTTGGTTGTGCTTAAACCATAAACCATCGAAGAACTATATATGCACCTGTATGAACCTGTTGCATGTAGGATCTTAAATAAAGAACGGAAAATTTATGCAAATCACTTATTTTTAACACACCCCCAATTTAACATACCCACACTTAACCAAAAGTGATGCGCGTGGGTTATAAAAACACAAGAATAAAATATAAGATAATTTAAATATCATAAAATATATTTGAATACTTGCTTTTGCTTTAAATATTATATTTACTTTAATTTAAAATATTTATTATGACAACAGAAAAAAAAACTTGATCCATTCAAGTTGCCACATGTTGTTTATAAAAATTAAATACCAATTCGTTTTTATTTCTTTTTTTTTATACATAAATAAATACAAGTAACATTTGAATGTGCACAAATATTTAAACTTGTAGTTGGAACTTGTTTCTCCTGGTACTTTTAATGCAAAACAAAGACAAGAACCAAAACAAGAACACGTGATGTAAATTCCAATTCCATTTACAATAAAATAACATCTGTATGTATTTACATATTTCTTGACGTTAAACTTTTAATACTCTTTGGTATTGTTTCATTTTTTTTTTTTTTTCATTTAATCACTTGTCACTTCCACGCTGTTGCATTGTATTCCCTATACGCTTCATGTTCTACCTCCTCTTTCTCTACATTAACTATTGTAAATGCGTTGCAATGACAAGTTTAATTAAATGTTACGTATACGCCTCATTGGCAATTAACTGCATAAATTAATAAAAATAAGAAATAGCAGCAGAATGCAACAGAACACTTAAAACTAAACTTAAATTTTTCAGTTTATAAACTTACACATGCAAGTTCATACATGTGAAAGATAAATAAATAATAATTTAAATTAAATGTAAATAAATTTATGCCAATAATAATAAATAAATATTTGTTAAGACACGATCAATTATAATTTTATACATGTGTATGAATACCCACATATAAGAAAATTATTGTGACATTTAATAAACTAATTACTTATTATTACAAATATAATGGAAATTATGTTTAATTATGAATTATTTTCATTTAATTACTTTTATTTATAAGACTTAAGTGATTTCCATTAATTCAACAATAAATTAACTGCTTATTTATATTTGTATTAAAATAATTTGCATTTTTTGTTGGTTTGCAAATAAAATAAAATTTACATAAATATAAAAATCAAGAAATTCACTCAAAATTTGTTTTTGCATATTAACACTTTCGCCATGCTTTGGTCTTTTTTGTCACTCACACACGATCAGCTGACTGCTTTTGTTTTTTTTTTCATTGTGTTGTTTTTTGTGTGATTATTTGGTGCCAAAACATCGAATGCGAAATTTGTTTTTATCGCTTTTGGCTGGTTTTTATACATTTATAAATCAATTAAACCCAAATTATTAATAAGAATAAAAATAAATCACAGCTGTCAAAATGTTTAAAAGCTTGCCATTTTTTTTTATATATCTGATACTAAGCAACGTGATTATCTAAAATTACGTAGTATTTATGAATTTGGTAGAAATTTTTGATTATGTATGTATGCAGTTCTTAATTCATTATGAAAATACATTAATCAATGTAGGTGTTAACCCTTTGACACCCGAATTATGATGACGCTTGAGAGAAACCTTTTATTGTGAATTATGGTTACTCAGATCTTCCACAATCATGACACCAAATTTGTCCTTTATTAAAGGTTAAAAAAATAGCTATGGAGCTATAGACAACCACTGGATAATCGGATTCCTCAAATTTATTAATTTTCATATTCTCTTATCTTTTGATAACATATCTGATAAAGAATATTTCCAGTTAGTAATCATTAAATGCATTATTTTTCAAAAAATATTGCAGAAGATTTTACTAAAAGTTTTTGCACTTAGGTTTTTTAATGGACTTCAAAGACAAAACATTAAAAAAAAATTACTTCAGCAAGAAATTTCAAATATTCGGCAATCAGCAAACGTGAAGAATACCTAACAGAACCGAATATAAATAGCGTTAATAGTAAAATTTGTTAAACATTTTTTTTATGCCCCATATTAGTGTATTTTCCATATACGCAACATTGGGTATGAAAGAGTTAAACAAAATCCAACATTTTTTATTTATGTTTTTATATCATTAACATTTTTCTCTGAGAACAAGTTTAATTTAGCTGTAATTTGTTTTTTTTTCTATTGGGAGTATGAATGTATAAACTCGTAATTGTGACTAACTTCATATCTATTATACGCGCCATTTTTTTGACATTGACAGCTGTTCTATCTCGAAGAGCGCCAAAAATACTATAAGAATTGATCTGTCAAATAATTTTCATAATTTTACAAAAGTGTTTTACTATAGCTGAAAATGTCGAATTTCGTGCCAACAAAACAACATTTGCGGGAAGTTTTAATTTGCTTCTTCCATTTAAATTCCATATGCCCGTTTCAAAAGTGGTGATTTTGATGTTGAAGACAGGGAACGTTCAGGCGGCCCGAAAAAGTTCGAAGATGAAGAATTGAAGGCATTACTCGAAGAAGATTCATGTCAAACGCAACAAGAACTTGCAGAATCTTTAGCAGTTGATCAATCAACCATTTCTAAACGATTAAAAGCATTGGGAATGATTCAAAAGCAAGGAAATTGGGTGCCGTACGAATTGAAGCCGAGAGACGTCGAACGACGATTTTTCACATGTGAACTGCTGATTGAACGATAGAAAAGAAAAGGTTTTCTGCATCTTATTGTGACTGGCGATGTAAAGTGGATACGTTACTATAACCCAAAGCGTAAAAAATCATGGTGACCGCCCGGACATGCATCAACATCAACGGCAAAGCCGAACATCCATGGATCCAAGCTCATGCTGTGTATTTGGTGGGATATGAAAGGTGTCGTGTATTATGAGCTGTTGAAACTGAATAAAACGATCACTGGCGACCGCTACCGACTACAATTGATGCGTTTGAGCATAGCATTAAAGAATAAGAGGCCAGAATATGAGAATAGACACGACGAAGTTATTCTTCAGCACGACAATGCTCGGCCGCATGTTGCAAGGCAAGTAAAAACATACTTGGAAACGCTGAAATGGGAAGTGCTACCCCACCCGCCGTATTCTTCAGACATTGCTCCTTCTGATTACCACTTGTTCCGATCGATGACACATGGGCTGGCTGAACAGCACTTCCGTTCTTTTGAAGAACTCAAAAAATGGGTCGATTCGTGGATAGCCTCAAAAGATGAGGAGTTCTTTCGACGCAGAATCCGTATGTTACCAGAAAGATGGGAAAAAGTTGTGGCTAACGATGGACAATACTTTAAAGAATAAATTTATAATCACTTTTTCACAATATATGTCCAAATTACGAAAAAAATATGAGTTTTTACATTCATACTCCCAATATATTCAGAAACAGAACAGTTTCGTCGTTTAGTTTCATTCACAGCGATTCCGATGTTAAGTTTGAGTGGTTAAATGGATGGCTGAATAAGTGTCAGCTGTAGAGAGTGCTGTCGGTATAAAATAGGCATTTGTCTTGTATGTTTTGAATGATTTGTGTTGTTGAAACATCGTCAACCTGTGTGGAGTTGTATTAAGATCATCTAGGTTTTGTTTTTCACGGCAGGTATTTCGTCTCCTCGTTTATGAGTGATGCATAGCTTCCAGGCACAATATTGGATTGTTTTATTTTTCGGCGATTTTCATTCTGTGAATTGAGTAGAACGCTCAGATTTTTGTATTTGCGTAAAGCTCGGCCTAGGCCCTCCATGGGCTGTTGTGCCATAATAGTAGTATGTAGTTGTAGTATTTTTGATATTGTTAAATCTCCTACTGAACTAAAATCACAAGCTAAATCCAAGGCGTTTCAATGAGTGTGGCAAAAAGCATTTATGTTGAAGCTGATTGCGCATGATATCGGCAATAACTTTACTGAATCTATTATGAGTTTTCGAAGCAATCGTGATAAACGGTATTGGTTTGGAAAGTCGTACATCGTCGTCTATTAGAACGGCAGGAGGCATTTTTAATTCCCATAGTGATAACGTTTTTTAAGAAGTGAGAGCTAATTTAAAATGACAGACGCTTTTGTTTTTTTTTTTAATTCCTCCCATTCATTTTGAGTTTTAAACAATTGTTTCTAAGTTTTGCTCTGGTTCCCTTTTTGAAATGTCTTTACATAAAAATAAAGACCAAAAATAGGGTCCTTGGTCTAAAAAACCCCTGGCGCACAAAATTTCGAACAAATCGGTCGGTCGGTAGATGTCACTCCAAGAAAAAAAACGTCACCCTGTGTTTTGCTTCAGAGCCCATTTTGAAATATTTTTTAGATCACAATAGAGGCCAAAAATAAATTCCTTGGCTCAAAAAACCCTAGTGCATAAAATTTCTAATAAATCGAACGGTGCATAGATGGCGCCACAGTACAAAGAAAAAAACTTTGCCCTGAGTTTTGCTACGGAGCCCACTTTAGAAAATTTTTTAGACCACAATACAGGCCAAAAATAAATTTCTTTGCTCAAAAAAGTCTTGTGCACAAAGTTTCAAGCAAATTGGTCAGTGCATAGATGGCGCCACATTACAAGGACAAAAACTTTACGTTGAGTTTTGCTTCGGAGCCCACTTTGGAATATTTTTTAGATTAAAATAGAGATCAAAAATAGATTCCTGGGTCCGAAAAGACCCTGCTTCACAAAATTTCAAACGCTTCGATCGGACCATAGATGGCGCCAAGTACAAGGAAAAAACCTTTATCTGAGTCGTGATCCGGAGTCCACTTTAGAATATTTTTTGATCAAAATATAAGTCAGAAATTGGTTTCTTTGTCTCAAAAAATCCTGGTGCACGAAATTTCAAACAAATCGACCGGTCCATAGATGGCGCCACAGTACAAGGAAAAAAACTTTACGCTGAGTTTTGCTCCAGAGCCCACTTTGAAATATTTTTTAGATCACAATAGAGGTCAAAAATAAATTTCTTGGCTCAAAAAAGTCTTGTGCACAAAGTTTCAAACAAATCGATCAGTGCATAGATGGCGCCACAGTACAAAGAATAAACTTTGCCCTGAATTTTGCTCCGGAGCCCACTTTAGAATATTTTTTATATCAAAATAGAGGCCAAAAATAAATTTCTAAGCTCAAAAAATTCTTGTGTACAAAATTTCAAACAAATCGATCGATCAAAAGATGGCAAATCCAGTACAAGGAAAAATTCTCTTTTTCCCTAATATTTAATTTTTTTTTTTTCATTTAGATGAAAGCCAATTATGTGCATAAAATTTGAAGAAAATCAGGTACTTTTCTTTGAATGAATTTACATACATACGAATAGAAAATTAATTTTTCCTACTATTTAGTTACTGCAACGCCATTTATAAAACATCCAATTATGTGCACTAATGTTTTGTGACATTTTTGGCATTTATTTTGATCTAAAAAGGTTTCAAGGAGAACTCCAAAGCAAAAGTTAGAAAAATCAAGGGGAAGTTGCATATTTTTTGCTTTGGAGCGCCATCTATGGGCCGACCGATTTCATTGAAATTTTGTACCTGCGGATTTTCAATGAAAAAACACATTTTTGGTCTTTATTGTGATCTAAAAAAAGGTAAATTTTTCCTTATACTGGATTGACATCCATGGACCACCTAATTTTGCGCACTAGGGTCTTAACGGCCAAGAAACCTATTTCCACTCAATTTTGATGTAAACAAATTTCAACGGGAGCCCCGCAGCAAAAGTTAAATAAATTAGGGAAAATTTTCCCAGTACTGGAGTACCATATATGGGCCGGCCGATTTTATTTTGATTTCAATTTTTTTTGTATTTGGGTTTCTTCAGCCAAAAAACTTATTTTTTGACTTAAATGTGATCGAAAAATATTCGAAAGTGTGGTCTGGAGCAAAAATCAGAGGAAAGTTGATCCATCCTAATGTAGTTGTAAAAATATTAGTATTTACATATAAATAGTAGATACCAAAAATTTCGAACACGTCAAGACTTGTTGACTTCTTCTTAGTTGAAGTATTATCTGTAAATTAAAATCAAATTTGTTAGGTTTTGGTTCCATGAATTTCTTGAACTAATCACTAAACACTGCCCGGAATCTGCTTGCATTCAAATCTATTATTGGTTCTAAACCAGTGCTGGCTGCATTATTTTCGAATGAACCTTACATATTTACAATTTTAAAAGTTCTTTTGCTCTCTTACTATGGTTTCACCAGAACCTATTATTACTATTACTATTATGGTACAATAACCCATAGAGGGCCTAGGCAGAGCTGTTGACTCACCCCCATAATTAAAATCATGAGTCAAATATGCACCCGCATGGTTATATCAATAATTATCATCAACGTTTTGCTTTTGCCTATTATAAATTAATCTTTCACCACGGTGTATAAATGAAATTGTTTTGTATTATTTATTTAAAACTACAAAGTCGATAGATAATCTTAAAAATGAAAAAAAAAAACGAAATTATGACTTACTGCTACTGCGTTTACTTAAACACAAGTACGAAGTACCTAGTTGCTGGTTGATGGATAAGATTACGATAATAAAATACAGTTGGCTGAGAAGCTCGTACTTTGAACAGAAGCAAACACATCCATGCAATATGTATATCGCGTATACCTACACAAAATTGCATAAATATGAGATTGTATTATACTAAACATCCCAGTTGAACTTTAGGTGATCGTAGGAGTAATCATTGAGCACTCCAAAGTGAGCAATCGATTGCTCCAGAGCTCTTGCATTTTGTACTCCTTTTTAACATTGCATGTCCTAGGGCATGGAGTACTCGTTTTAGCCTCCAAACGGAGTAATAAAGGAGGACACGATTACGAGCATGAGATCACTTGCATCTTCATAGAGAAACAAAACTCCGAAATAGTTTCTCACAAAATTCATAACGCCATAGACTAGTTGTCTAAACCGCCAGGAAGCACTTGAGTGTGCCAAGGTTCAAATCCCACAACATTTTTTTCTTTTTATTTTTAATTATAATGTTATATTCATTTGTGTTCATTATTTTTCTTATTATTTAATATTATCGTTTTATAATTTAATTATTTTCTTGAGTTGCCTTCTTCCAGGCTCGAACCTGTGGCCGAAAAATTCGCACCGCGAATATTAAACAACGCGCTTCCCAACTGAGCCACACAAGCAAATTTGTTGTAGTTGAATTTTGCTTCTTTCACTCTTGCAATGATTCTAGTACTAGTTACTGATTTTTAACTCTTTGATGCACATGATTTTAAAGAAAATAAAAACACCAGTTGCACAGAAATTTTTTTGATTTATATTATTATCAGCAGAATGAAAAACTGTAAATAAAATATTAAACTGTGTGACTATAATTAATTTCAACTTTTCGAGGTGGCTTAAAATATATCACACTATGCATAAAAAAATATGCGGGACAGTTTTTACCCTACCTACCGTAAAGGGTTAACTGGGCAAGAGAGAGTAAGATACACAAATTTGAACTACTCAATCAGGCTGTCTTTGTTTATTATTATTTCTAAAAATAGACCATAAAATTATGAAATTGTGTTATACTATGTTCCCACTGATCCGAAATGGCGTGGTTTCGATCATTTCCGTGGTTTTGGCTGAAAGAGCGCTGAAATGCTCAATTACGTTAAATAAAAGTATGTCAAACGAAACCACGGAAATGAGGGGGTTCCAACGAAACCGCATTCGAAACCACGCAAAAATCTAATGCAACCCTGAATGTGTTCACTGAAATGAATAGAAAAATGAATTTGCTCTATTCTAACATTTATATTTTGCTTTGCTTACAACTTCATTAATATGGAAAAACGAAAATATGAAAAAATAATTTGTGTAGTGCGCTGGAAAAGGAGCTCATAGCCCAAGTATGGGCAGAAAAAGTGGAGGAGCTGAGTAGGGGGAAAAACGGTCATACATATGAACAAATAGAAGAGAAGTTGCATTGTGACTGCGGTTGAAGTGAAACAAGATACGTAAGAATTGGCGCTTCCTCCTATGCACTTTAATTTTGTTGCTAAGTATTTTGTTTATCATTTTGATTCTCTTTGTATTTAAATTTATTCAATATCAGCAATAATTATATTAGCCGCCGGCATTTTACAACAAGAAATAAACAATGAACTGTCAAACGAAACCATAATCGAAACCAGCCAGTTTACCAGTGTGAACGATTTCAGTTTCGTTTGAAACCATTTGCCGAAACCACACAATTTCGGCTCAATGGGAACATGGTATTAGTGAAATTCAATAATTTTGTTACTGTATTGGAGCTGCTCGTTTATTCCTCCTTTTGGAGTAATGAAATCATTAATCGTTTGAGGAGTACTCACTGTTTGTGCAACTGGGATATGTGTATTAACCAATACAATCAGCCAAAAATCACTGCCAAGCGCCAAGTAGCAAAAATATTCCCAATGGCTCGCTTAATTAATTGTTAATAATATTTAAAGATTATAATCTTATCACTGATGGCGGCATTTTTTTTATTCCTCATTCTTGCTTTATTGTTGGTGTTTAAGTTTTTATGTGTGTGCTGCTGAGATTTTTACGTTATGGTTTTAATTTTTATCACCTGAGCTTTCTCATTTAATTTTTTATTACTTATATTAAATATTTTCCGTTTTTTTTTCTCTCTCTTCAAATATACAAAAATTTGTATTACTATCTTTGCAATGGTCTAGAAAAAAGGAATTTGCTTTTTGTATGATATATGTACATATATTTAAATATGGCGCGTGTTTGGGTGTCAACGACAGTCATGCGACTGGATTTTCTTTTGCCATTTTGACTGACGTTTGATGTTTATTTATTTCTTTATTTATTATTAATTTTGAATGAAATGTGAATTTATGTGTGAGTAGGAAATTTAAAAATAAAATTTATTGCAGTCAATTTAAGTTAAGTAGCTTGAGTTTAGGTAATCACAGAATGTAGTATTTAGTTGCAATTTATGATGGGATTTTGCGAGTGTGTGCAAAATTATCACATGAATAAACTTTTATATTCAATAAATAAATTAAATGGGGATTTTTGCATGTGATTTTTTGTGTAGTTTGCACTTTTGTCTATTTTTTCGTACTTGATTAAAAAAAGAAGAAGTAGTTACCTGCTCAAGGCGCATACACGTGATTGTCAGAATTTTACAGAAATTTTTTATAGCCAAATTGATAAAAGTTTCTACCTAAAAACAGTAGGAATCAAAATTTTATTAAATTTTCGAGTTATGAGCGTCATATTTTATTTCATAGAAATATTTGTTATAACAATCGGTTTTATATTTTGTGGGTGTCGGAGTTCTGATTTATGACCGACAATTTAATTTAACAAAATTTTGACAGTAGGTAAAAAATACCCTAAAATTATATATTTACATGTTCCGGTTTTTTTTTTAGCGATTTTATATTCTCAGAAATAACTTAAGTTTTTTGTACTTTTTACATTGAAATAAAGTTTCAATAAATTTATAAGCTGACAAATACAAAATGTTCGTTTTGTGATTAGCTACAGTTTTATTTGCTATTATCGGTTCATCAGTTTCTACTCAAAATAGAAACATTGAGCTTCTCATTATTCTTGATTGAATTGTAATTCTGTGTAATTAGGCACGTAACTGTTAAAAGATAAGTTAGGTTAGGTTGCATGGTTGCTTCTCCGATTATCCGACGAAGCCCAATCAGCACAATAACACCCTTTTGCTACCACTATCGCGATGGTTAAGTATAAAGGAAAGCTTTCTAGCTATTCCAGTGTGTTAGGTCTTCACAAACCATTTAGTCAAGTCACAAAATTTCAACAGAATGCTAAGGTTGACATTAGCAGCCTCTCCTATGCTGCATAGTAAAGGTTTGCCAAAGGTTATGTGTTTATATCTTGCATCGATCTCTTCAATGTCATGACAACTTCGGCAGAAATCATTATGAGCGACAGCGATTCTCGCTGCATGCGAGCCAATCACCCAGTGTCCCGTATAAAGTGCTGTTATTTGTCCGATTTCCACCGTGAAAAAAGATGAGAGTTCTTTAGTTTTGGAGAGCTTATATTGAGGCCACTTCGTTCTTGATGTGGCGCAAGTTGTTAAGCCTCTCCACCTGACGTCGGATTGTAGAAAGAAGAACATGAAATGTTCAGCGAAGAATCATGCCTAGCCAGACCTCATTTCTGCTAATGTTTCTAAGTCTAAGTACTCAAACGAGAGTTAAATTAATGTGCTGTCCAAGTCCGACTGACAAGTTCCCTCTTGCACTCATCAACTAGTTTTGATTGGAAATTCTTGAAATCATTGCGTTGATAACGGATTGGATACCAGAAAAAATTGCTGCTACATTTTTCTCTTTCGGTACATTGTTCGAAATTGCCCTACTAGCTCGTAAAATAGCAAATACTTCCGCTTGAAACACGCTAGAAGAGTCTGACAAGCGAAAAAAAACTAGATAGGTCTAGAGTCTGCGAGAAGACCATTGCACCATTGTACCAAGCTGTTTAGATCGAATTGTAGTAACATCTGGTCATCAAGTGAGTTATTAAAGTTTTTGAGTGGTAAATAAGAAACGTGAAATCACTTATAAACAGAAGAAACAGGATGGGGTCTATGTGGCTGCCTTGAGGGACTCCAGATGTGACCTCAATGAAATCCGAAATTGTGTTTTTGAATAAAACGCTTTGTCTTCTCTTGTCCAAATATGATTTAATCCAATTTAAAAGCAATGTAGGAAATCCCATACTTTTCAACTTCATAAGTAACAGGTGGTGATTGATTAACTTTATCGAAAACTTTGTTGAAGTCAGTATATATGACATCGGTTTGCAAATTAGATAAGAAAGCTTTGTGTGCATATGAAGAAAATTCCAAGAGGTTTGTTGTAATTGATTGACGGGACTATTTACTAGAAAACGTTCTTAATCTAATTTCGTTCATTTGCCTATGGCTTGTTCTCTGAGCGTGTGATTTATCTTAAATATCTACCCAGTTATGTTAATTGATTACGACTTATTATGGAATTTTTCGTAACTTAGTAAGTACCTAACATTTATCCACATTTAAGTTGTATTGATACATTTTTTTTTTACTTCCTTATAAAAATCAAAACAACAACAATTTCATTATTTCTAACAATTGTTGATGTTAAAAGTGAAACCTAATTAGTGTCCGTCCGATAAACGTGTACTACTTCAGGGATATTCAAATATTCTTATCAAAAACATCAACAAAACACTTGATTCATGAACATTTTCATTTCATTATTATGATAAATTTTACACTAGTTACAAGTACCTAGATATTATATCATATTCTGTATATAGTATTTATGTATGTACATGTTTATTATCTTGTAATTGAATTAATTTCCAGAAAATACACCCCTTAAGTATCTTTTTAACTGCGTGGAAATTCAGTACGCGTGTATGTGATAGAAAATTTCGCGGAAATCAAATTGTGTTGCAAAAGTAAAGCAAAAATATGTTTGCACCATTAACCAATCAAAAAATATAAACAATAACAAAAACCAAAGCAATTTGATATCTACCTGAAATAAGAAAATCAAAAGAAAATTATGTAATTTTGAATTCAAAGAGAAGAAATTTAAAAGAAAAAGAAAAATTTTAGATTAAGGAGTGAGATCGAAAAAATCTTAACATATATAAAACTCAATAATTTTTAAACGGTTGATCTTAGAGTTTTGATTTTTTTTTATTTAATTGATAATATTTTACAAATTACAGAAAAATAGCACTTTTATAGTTCTAATCACTATTTATGAACTCGTGGACCTTTTTTGGTAAGCCTTCCATTAGAGATTTGATAGTTGTTTCAGACACCTTTTTGGAACAGTTTGCTCATTTCCTTTTAAAATCTTCGATATTTTGGGACACCTTTTTTGTGCTCTTTAAGTTTCTTTTGATAAGAGCCCAATATCTCTCCACTGGTCTTAGCTCCGGACAATTTGGAGGATTGGCCTCTCTTGGTACAAAAACTTTGTTATTACTTTGGTACCATTCCTGAGTTTTCTTGCCGTAGTGACATGATGCCAAATCGGGCTATTGTGCTCTTTTATGAAAGGAAGAAGTCTTTTTTTTCAAACATTCTTTGATGTTTATTTCGGTATTTATAGAGCCCACTGTAACAAATGACTTGCTTCTTTTGCCACAATGCATATAGCTTGCCATACCAGGAATTTTTTAGGAAATTTTGTCTGCTTTTGGATTCAAAATTGTTCTTCGACATTTCCTCGAGCATCAGCAACATAAAAATTTTGACCCGGAACCCGGAAGCTGCGTAAAATCTGCCAGTACATACATGAATATTTTTGTATGAAATTCGATTTTAATTTCCGAGCGCTACTTTTGACGTCTAAACTTTTTGCAGCATTCCTGTCTGGAACTTTTTGGACTTTATATGTTTTCAAACCTGCGTTTGCTTTAACTTTTCGCACCAAATAGTCAGAGCACTGGGCTAACCGGGCAGCTTTTCTACCAGATGTGTTTGGAGATCTTTTCAATATGCTTTCTATTTTCTTGGCTTTCCCAATATCATGTGGTCCTTGTTTTCTTCCCAAACCAGGTTTTCTATCGATGGTCAAACTCTCCTGAAACTGTTTAATAACATTGGAAACAGTTTGACGGCAGACCTTCAATTCTTTGGCCAATTTTTTGTAGCACCAATTTGGATTTTTTTGAAAATTTTTAATAATTTTAAGACGTACTTCTTTTGCTTTACTCATTTTAATCAAACTCACAATAAATCAACATGTTTGTCATTAAAAATAACAACTGACATATTTTTCAAAGATAACTAGATCAAAGAAATTTTTAAATTTTACACGCAAAAAGAAATTATTAGGTAAAAAGTGTGTTAAGATTTTTTCAATCTCACTCCTTATTCTGATAACTTCTGTATTTGTGAACTACTTCAAATGGGAGTGGTTAGATAAGTTATCATGGAAGAGCCTAAGCGAATTATGAACACTTCAAAAAGAAAGAACAATTTTGTTCTGATGATTTCAAATGATCTCAAGCTCTTCAGCTAAATAAATTCAAGCCTTTGAAAACTCGATTCTGTAAAAAAACCAACATGAATCCTTCGACTTCTATAATTTAATATTATTAAAAATATTAGAATATAAATAAATCCTTCCATTCATCTTATGCAACCGACTGCAGGGTAATTGATAATTTTTAGATAATTCTTATTTGTTTATTGAATTTTTTTTTGCAGTTAACTAATGTTATTTTTTTACACTAATGAACAATTGAATAATGTTTGCATTTAATTAATCTTCTCGCAAATATTAATAGTAGCGCAAAAAATTAAATTGTTGTTATTTGTTAATGAATTTTTCCATAGAAATTTGTAAAAAAAAAAAAACAAAAAATAATGTCAAATACTTGTTGCTGCTACAAAAATACAAAAAGCAATATGCATTATTAAACAACAACAATAGCAAATATTTATCAAACATGCTTTATATAAACAAGTGCAAGAGAAATAAAGAAAATTGCCTCAATAATATTTTTAATAATAATACAAAGAAGAAAATACTAAACAATTTTTTTTTTTTTTTTTTTTAACTTTTATTAAATTTAATCACATAATAAAAGAAACGAGCGGAATGAATAAAAATGCAATTTTATAGCTGTATATTTATATAATTTTGGATGACTGACAAGCGGGAAATGCATGAATGCAATAAATTATATGCTTGTTTTTTAAGAAACAAATATTTTTTATTAACAATTCTTTAAATGTCGGTGTGAGTGTGCTCACAATGAAAATATTTACTTATAAGATAAGAAAAGAAATTACCAAACTATTTACATATAGATGACCTAAGATGCCTTTACATTAGCTAACTTTTTTCAACTGACTTGCCATGTGACCTTAGTTTGCAGACAAGCTTGTTAATGTTTACATGATGATATAGTAGTGATCTTTTCTGATGTGAATTTTTATAAAGATCACAACTCGGTTTTTTACTTTTTTTCATGCCATATCAGAACTTTGAGAAATTCAGGAAAATATCTTTAAAATTTTGTTATTAGAGAATTTTGTACAAAGAAAAATGTTTGAGGAATTTACTTACAAGAGAATTTTGTATTAAAAAACATGTTCACTACCCTGGATAATATTTTAAGTGTATTTAAATTTAAAGGTGAGTGAGAAGGTCATAGGTTTTCAATAGAATGCAGTTCGTTGGTAAAATTTTTTGAGAGAACAAAGAAAGTACAGAAATTGGGTAAACTTTTTGAGTAATCGTCCTAAGAGCTAGAAAGACATTATTATTATTAATATTAATAGTATTAGAGGAGCCCAACCAGGCAGGCACTGCGACCTAAAAGATCTTTTGTGCCATTCCTCATTTTATGACAAAAGACGTTCGGCTGACCTAATAAAAGTCAAGACATCTTTCGTAGAAGAAGATTTCATGTGATCAGCCGTCAAAAACGAATAATCAAAGATTCTTCCTATGAGCCGAGCCAAGGCCGGACACTCACACAGAATGTGAAGTGTCGTCTCGTCATCTTCCATACATAGACGACATTCTGTCTCATTGGACAGACCTATTTTTCTTAGGTGATATCTGAGCCCATGGTATCCAGACATGTAGCCCACCAATAGCCTAAGGTCAGGTTTGGAATAAGAGATGGGCTGATTTTGGGCAAGCGGAGTGGTGAGAGCTTTTGCCTGTCTTAAACTCGGGATAGAGTTCCAATACTCTAGCCATTTTGCCTTAGACCACTCCTCAACGATAGATTTCGTAGAGGCCCAGCCGATTCCGCAAAACGAAACGAAGACATACATTTGTGAGGAAATTTTACTGAATTTCTCAGAACCACGATGTGATCCGGAAATATCAGGTGGTGACCCCATTACTTTTAAAAAGTTTATTTTTGTAGCATTACACAGAATTTAGGAAGCCGAATGCAGAATTTGCTTGCCGAGTATTGCTTTTTTGATTGTATCTGAAATTTTAGGTAACCTCAGGGTTCAAAAAATTTTGATCAAATTTTTGAAAATTCGGAAAAAAAATACGCCAAGTTAAGCATAACGAAATGTAGCAGTTAGAAAAGTGAAAGCGAAGTAAAGGGAGACAAATTTTTGAAGCTTTTCCCCTTTGAATTCTCAAAGCTGAATCTAACTAGGCAAATTTCGGAATATTTTGGTTGGCTCCACATGGAAACCTAATGTAATTACAACAACAAACGGTTCCATTATTTACTTACGTAGTGTGAGTGGCTCGATTCTAAAACAAAAAAGTCGGTTCTTGCATTATTCTGGAAAAAGTGTACGTCCTAGGTTATTGTGATGTTCTGGAACCCCCTATCTATAATTTGCAACAAGAAATATTTTCTCCAAAAACATTATAATAGTTTTCTCCACGGTTTTTGTTTTACCCGCTATTTATCAAAAAATGGGGGTTTAAACCCCCATTTTCAAGAGGAAGGGTAGGAAATGGAAGAAAAGCGTTTGCGTTTCAAAATTGTTTATCTCTTTGTGCTTAACAACTTTGCTTCAGACATCAAATTCGTATCTGTTGAAATAAAGAAATTTCTTAATGGACCCTAATGACCCCATTTTTCCGATTTCAGGTCCATATTGTGGGTGAACTAGAGGTTATGGAGGAAACTGAGTACGCAGTCGTGATCAGCGATCATTATAAAACCGTTGGAAAATCTCGCGCATAAGACAAAAGTTGAATTTTTGGTGCACTGTGTTATCAACCATTTAAGTATAAAACCAATAACGGTAATAATCAAAACCGGTTTGAAAGATAAATCTTCCTCATATAGATGCGAATGCTTAAAAAAATCTTAATGCAAACTTAACATCACTACTCTCATACTTGAGCCCAAAAACTAAAGCTTAAAATATTGTGCGGATATTCGGATAACGGAGTACAAAAGTATCCGGATGCCTGAGAAAATTAACTAGTTTCTGACGAGGCTCTGGTCTTATTATGCCGCTGACGAGGACCTGTCAAGGAGAAATTAGAGCTTCATAAGGCAACTAGTCGAAGCCCTAACAAGATATACATTGTAGGCGCTGACTCGGTATAAATAAGGCACTATCATATTTTATAAAGATTTATTTAAAAACACCGTTATGAATTTCAAATATTTTTTTAAATAAAAATATTTATGTATTGAAAAATTTTGCGCTTAAGTGGTCTGTATGGGTTTATTATACCTATTTTCAAGTATTTATTTTTCATATTAAAATATATATTTATAACCCAGTTTTTTTACATATAAAGATAGATGTTTCAAAGTGATAAAAACAATTTTTTAATTTTATTTCTGTATTTTGGAGAGTTATCAGATTGATGCTATCCCAGTTGTCAATGAGTCTTGAGTTTGGATAATTTAAAACCGAAAAATCAAGTATTTTCTTAAAAATAAATCTATACCTAGTAATTGGCCGTCTCACATATTTTCACCCCCGACAAAAAAAAAAAAAAAATACAAAATGGGGGATTTTTTTTTCATTTTCGACCTTCTTTTACAACTTAAATTTTTACTATTAATAAGTATTTATATTCATGGTTCCTGTCAAAAATATACATGCTTAGAATAATCCCTGAGCTCAATCGGTCCACACAGACCTTTTGTACCTCTAAAGGTATGAACTCTCATAAGTCATCGGTGGACCTCAATGGGAATTTTCGCAAACTTTTTCTGTACATTTTTATTAGATATTTTTTTAAAAACAGACAAAGTAACTTAATATTAATTTTTCATTTAACTCTTTCTTGACCTTATGGAAACTAGAACCGATAAAGCAAAACCGAGCCCAGATTAGGATTCTTCGACCTCCATTTCATTGTAAAAAAATTCTTAAAAAGTTTCCATTGAAGATTTTAGGGTCACCGGTGGCCCATAGCAAAACTTGTATTAACAACAAAGTAAACAAAAATTTAAAAATATGGGAAATATAATTTGAGCAAATAGTTCTTCCCACAAAATATCAAAAATTTGGTGCATTTGAACAAATTTTGTAAAAATTGTGAGCGATTGAATATTAAAAAAAAAAAATTTTCACTTTGATCCGCTACAATATCGTTACCAAAATAAATTTTTTGTAAACTTTTATAATTGAAAATAAAGTACTATTAATTCTCTTTCCAAAAACCCTAAATTTATAAAAACTGATTGGATAGTTTTAAAGAAATCGCAAAAATTAATCGTTGTCACCATGGTACCGAGGGTTAAGGGGTCTTTCGGGTCACAGATTACTAATCTGAGCTCTTAATCAGTGATACCGAAAAACTCCGGGTTACGAGTTTCAAGCAAATCGAATGAACTTAAAAAATCATTCATTATTCATATTGGATCCGCCATTTTGAATTTTTAAGATCAGACTTCAGATTCGTTCGCCAAAACTCTTAGATACTAATTTCTATAAAAATCCAATACATTTTTTTCAAAATTCGTCCGCCATTTTGAATTGTAAAAACCTGACTTTGTTTCGTAATCTCAAGGATCCTAAAATCCTCTGAGTAACAAGCTTTAAGCAATTTCTAATACATTTTCAGGTTTTTGCTTTGTTTCTACCATTTGGTCCCACTGTGCTCCGAGACGCTTCTATTTTATTGATTTTTTAGTGTCTTCTTGAACACTTCAACCTACATATCAGTTTTTACCTTATTTCTTCAGGTAGTATACAAAATTGGTGATTTAAAAAAATCGATTTCTTAAGAAATAAATCCATACTGATCCCCTAAGATTTTTATTCCAAATCACAGATTTCTTTGTCCAGTTTTTGGTGGGTTTCTTGAATGTGCTTTACCATTACAATCTTCTTATTTGTTTCTTTTTTCTGTGTTCTGATTTTTAAATAATTTGGTTAATTCTTGCTAGCGATTTTCTTACTCAAACTTCACACCATCCTAGTTTTCTTCACGAGATAAGATATATATTATCTATATATAGAAATAGATAAGTTTATTAGTTTAGTTAATCCTCGACATAGACTAACCAAAACCTCCTCTAAGCTAAACAAAAATTAGATGTTTTTCCAGGCGGGCATGATTATCTAATATACAGGTTTTTCCGACTATCCTTGTACTTTGAAACTTAAATAAATATTTAGATCTGCCTTGAGTTTTATGAGTTTTTGCCATTGTTTTTGTGTTTGATTTGAATTCAATTTTTATGCCGAATATTTTTCAAAAAAATAAAAACGCACTATCCGAATGGTTAGATTCTCGTATCTGTTTCGGTTATCCTGATCTACAAAAGTTTCATTACTTAGAATTAATTTTTTTGTATAATAAAATTCTCAACTTTCTTTTTCATGTTTGTAAAACAAAACAAAAAAAACTTTCTGAAAACAATTTCACTCATGCTGAATGCTCGTGCAAAGTATCACGTTTCTCTTCTGCTCACATGTAAATATTTCATAATAAACTTAAATATACTATACAAGATTTTTTGTTAAATAAATAACAATTGAACATACGAGTATGTAAAATATTCATATTGATATTTCAAGAACCATGGAAACGAAACTTTTCCAATACTTTTATTTCAACAACAATGTCATAAATGCGCATATAAATTTTTACTTAATTTTTATATTTAATTCACATCATGAATTTGAAAAAATACTCGTATTATGGAAAATTTCAAAAGGAAAGCAAAACTAAAACAATCCTCTCCTCAAACTAATATACATACGTACATAAGTATAACGAAATATAGGTATAAGTATGTATTAAAATGATATGAATTATTCAAGCTAAAACGTTGTAATGTGGTTAGTAAATGCCTCACATTTGACCAGGTGTCATGGCATCAATTTTATTGAATAGCAATAAAAACAAAAATTTTTCTCAACTACGATATAATGAAAATTGACATATAATAATATGAACTACGCGATATTTAACGCCACAATAACGTTGTGCCCGGCTAGTGGCAATGTATTTGACACTCAAATGATGGAAGCTCACTTCAGCATGTCATGTGTACTGCATTTGTTCAAGTGCTTGAGCAGACGATGGCGACGACCAAACGATGAATATATCCATCCCATGGGGTATTTTATTACTACATATAGCCACATGTCTGTATAATTTATAAGTACGAATATATGAGAAGAATAATAGCAATTGTTCTATTTACAATTTGTACACAGTTGGAAAATTGTGTTAGGCGTTAGGCGAACGTATGAGCGTGAATAAAAACAAATGAAAATCGAAAAGATATCATAAAAAAAACAAGCTAAACTTATGTTATTGAACATATTAAATACATACTACAAATATATTTATGTGTGTATGTGTCTGCTATGACGTTACTTCAAGCATTGAAACATGTGACAATTATGTGAAAGGAAAAGTAAGGAGCTACCGACGTATGCAAGTGCGTAGATTGAACTCGCATGCGAATATCTTCTTCTTCTATATACAATTGAATGCAACACGTGTGTTTGTTTATACTTTATACGTTTCCAGAGTCTTAATCCGGTTTTAACCAACTCGTTATTGATAAGACTAATGACGTGCTCTGCTTTGCTATCTTGTCTATCTTTAAATGCACAGTCCAACAGCATTTTTGCAAGAGAATGGCCACCCTATAATCCTGAAAGGGTATGTTCTATAGACCATTTTTGTAAAACAAACTTATAGTCCAGCACGTCTCAGTTTTTTTTTTACAGTAGGTCAAAGTTTTCTAATTTTGGTCGAAGGGAGTTGAATACTAAGTGCAAAAAGCGTTATAAATTGATGCCTGAGGAAAATCCTATTGGCAAAGTTGTATGGTAGAATTTTACAAGGGTCATTTCTGTAGAGCATTTTAACCCTTTAGTTCCTCTTTTTATGGGACAATTTGACCCATTTTTTTATGAAAACCTGAAAAGTCCTTTCAAAAGAGACTTTTAAGGATTAAAATATTCCACAAAAATATTTGCCGGAAAATTTCACTAGGGGTCACCAAACAAATAAAAGTCATATATATAACGGTTAGTGGTTACTAAAAGGAAATAGCAGCCTACCCACTATACTATAATGTGAATTCAGCATTATGATTACTTTAGATAATTGTAACATTAATTTTGACCAACAAGGGGACGTCCCCAGGTGTCTGGCACCTATTTTTCTGATTTTCATAAATGTTGTAGCGGCGAAAATCTAATAGACACGTAGGGTATATTCGGCCATACAGTATTGCAAGGGGCTGTTGCAGCGATGCTCCTTCCTGCCGCTAATGCTTGACCAGCAGCCAGTACATTTTGAACGATTTTGCTTCTGCAAATCCCTCAGTAAGGCATAACCGAACATACGCGTATTTTTTTTAACGGCGGAAAAACGGTTTGTTTTAAGTTGAGTTCCAACTCCCAAAGTAGAGGGTGTAAAAGTAAGGGTTCTAAAAGTAGGAAATATTAGAAAAAATTTTTGTCGAAAATTTTCATAACAAAAGTTATATGTACAAATTGAGAAAGTGGGATATTGACCTGATAAAAAGGCGCTGACAATGCACTGGCATTTTCTACGTCCATGACTTGACCGGCAGATCACATACCAAGCGCGTGCTAGTTCTGCGTAAATTACAATTTTGATAGAAGTAATAAACTATTTCCTTTTAGTAACCGTTAACCGTTATATATATGACTTTTATGTCTTCGGTGACTCCTAGTGAAATTTTCTGGCAAATATTTTTATGGAATATTTTAATCCTTAAATGTCTCTTTTGAAAGGACTTTCCAGGTTTTCATCAAAAAAGTGGTCAAATTGTCCCATAAAAAGAGGAACTAAAGGGTTAAAATGTTCTTCAGAAATGACCCTTGTAAAATTCTACTCTACAACTTTGCCGATAAACATTTTCTCAGACTTCAATTTATAACGCTTTTTGCACTTAGTATTCAGCTCCCTTCGACCAAAATTAGAAGACTTTGACCTACTATACAAAAACTGAGACGTGTTGGACTATAAGTTTGTTTTTCAAAAATGGTCTATAAAACATACCCTTTCAGGGTTATAGGGTGGCTATTCTGTTGCAGCCAAAAAGTCTTAATTTGTTGGACTGTGTTGTTAATAACACAATTAATATTGCGATTTAAAAAAAAATAAAGGGGGAAAAATCATCTTGGAATTTCGCATGGTTTCTGGAAATGACGTTAGATTTTAGATACCCTGTACAATTTCAAATAAGTAGGTTTGAAATGAACAATCAATTGAACTCAGAGTGTTTATGTAATACCTACATATGAATGTGCGAATTTGTGTAGCATATTTTTAGGCTTAGTTTTAATTTTCATTGTACTAAAATTTCATGTCAAGGATTTTTTTCGTGATAACCGTACTCGAATTATCTCTACAATTTATTTTCGCCACCTCAATTTGATAACGATTATAAGAAGAAGAAAACTGCTCCCCATCTCGCAATCGAACCTGGGGCAGCTGAAACTCCAGTCTAGGCCAACGACGTGACGAATGACGATTGTAATTTTGTTGCCTGTTTTCTCTACCCCGATAAAAGTCGTTTTGATATCACAATGTAAGAAAGCATATTGATACATTTTCGAAAGAGTGCTGTAACAACCATTTTTGCCATTTGTTTATTTCATTTTTGGATATGACCGAATATAATAAAAAAAAATGGCTAAAATGTTGGTTACGATACTCTTTCGAAAAGGTATCGATATATCTACAACATGCTTATATATTTTCTGTATTTATTTTACTTATGATTAAACTGTCAAATAGTTTACTTACATACATATTTATGTCTGCAATGCTTACACTTATTATTACACAAAATATCCTTGCACCTATCCATAAATATATCTTATATTTAGTAAAAAAGAATATCCCGTTTACTAACAATAGAAAAAACATTATAAAAATGAATGCAAAGATCAAAAGTCAACAATCAAAACCAAAAGTCACACGATGTCACAAAAAATAACTAAAAAAAAAGACCGGAAACGGATATACACAACAATGATTCTCATAATTAAATATTACATACTCTTCAACTTTAGGCGATTTATGTATTTCTCTTATTTCATCTTATGCCATCGGGCACAAGTGTGTGAATAATATTACTGAGATTTGCGAACTTTGTACTTATTAACAAAACAAAACGTACGACCGCAGCCCATCAAGGACAACAAAATGTTAAAAAAAAAGTATAAATAAATAAAACAAAATCATCAACACTACACTTCACTAAGATTTAGGCTCAGGCATGAAAACTGAAATAAACAGGGATCCTTGAATTCATGTATGGCCATAAATTAAAATGTTTCTGTACTTGGAAATGATATTGATAGAAGGAAAAAAACAAAAAACAAAAATGTTGCCAACACGTAGTAGAATATATTTGTACGAGTACATACATATATAGTAAATATACAACAAGAACAACAATGAGTATAATTTTAACATACTATTTACTTGATGCGTAGTTACGAAATGTAATACTATTACATTTTTGGAGGATAGATGAATGTTTATATATTAGTATTGTAGTATTTTGTACAAGAGTTCAAGGCACTTTAAGTAGATGTTGTTACTTTTTTAATTTTTATTTATATCGTTGTTTTAAATATTTAGCAATCTTTGGGAATTATTCAAATTTATGGAATAAGTAATTGTTTAGATAGAGATTTAACTTGTACGTCTCAATGATGTCCCCTAGTTAATGTACTTCGCAAACCAGTTATTGCTTAAAAACCAAACGCAAATAAGTTATTGCTTAAAAAATTTAGGAACCAAATGCAGGAATTTATTATATCTCAAACATTTATCTTGAAAAAGAAACAATGCAATGATGCAAGGTTGCTGAATGAAAGATAGTTTCAAAATACACTTTAGCTTCAGTTTGTTCAGAGTTGTCCGCATAATATTAGTTAACAAATTGCGTCTGTTTAATTATGTGCTATCTAACTATTTTAACAATTTCCTAGATATGTATATACTACCACCTTGATCAAAAAGTTTATTCATCTAAATCTATATATAATCTCCATCGGCCAATCCTCGAAACATTTTTTATATTCGGATTTCGGTATGTCCATCAGTGCTTCCTGTGATTTTTCCATTTCTTCCTCTCGCGTTCCCCGTAATGGTTTTTTAACTCGATTGAACAGAAAAAAGTCACAGGGAGCAAAATTAGGTGAATTCGGTGGCTGTTGGATGGCATTTGTTGAATTTTTCGTCAAAAAATTACGAATAATGATGGCACTGTGCGACGGTGCGAAATCCACGAGTTTCTGTCCACAATTCTGGTCTCTTTCGGCGAATTGCTTCACGCAAACGTCTCATAACGCCCCAATAATTCTCTCTGATGGTTAATTTGCCCAATTTGACCAAAATTTCTTTTCCTTTATCAACGTTTTCGTCGGTTTTCGATGTCGATGGTCTGCCATTGCGTTCATCATCTTCGATTGAAACACGACCACTTTTGAACCGCTCGTGCCACTGGTAAACGACCGCTTTCTTTAGAGAATCGCTGCCGAAACACTTTTCCAACATTTCCAATGTTTGCGCACCATTAAATCCGTTTTTTACGCAAAATTTAATACAATACAATTTAATAAAATTGTAAAAATCGCCAACATACACAGAGATAGATGTACTCTTGGCTACGTAACTTTTGCAAATGTCAAGCTATGACGCTAAGATTTAGAGGGAATATCAACAACAGATAAACCAACTTAACAAAATAAACAGAACTCAAATAGGAACAATGGGAGCGCCACACGGTGGTTATTCCGGGAACTTTCTGATCAAGGTGGTATATCTACAGTGTCGGACAAAACTAAAGCACGGATTCTTCCCTGTTTGCACTTTGCTCAGTAATATTGTAAAACATGCCTGGACTGAAATTTTTTTTATGAATGTATTAAGAATATACACTCGTAATATAAGAAATTTAATATTATTTTTCAAATAAAATAAAAATTATTAAAATTATTAGGCTTTGAATGAACAATGATGCCAGAAGAATATCAAAAAATACAAGTGTCAAAGAGGAATGGCAAAAAGTACATAGAACGGTAGTTCCTTTCAATAATACTATTTAGTGAAAATAACTGTCTTTGTAATTCGCATTTACTTCACAGTATTTTCACTTATATAGATTGTTGAAATTAGGGAATTAAATATCACAAAGATCACTGATGAGATATGCTGTTGCGATTCCGCTCTTAACTGTAGTTAGTGGTGTTAATACTAATTCAACCTGTGATTCGTTCAGTGAAGATCCTTTTCGCGCCACTTCGTCTGCCAAAACATTACCCTTAATGTTTCGATGCCCCGGAAGCCAGATCAAGGTAACATTACTGCTGACGAGCTATGGCTATGAAGCTCTGTCCGCACTGGCTTACAAGATTTAAGGCTGTGAAGGTCGAGTTGTGGCTTGGCTATCCGATAGGATAGCAAAACTGATTTTGGAGCAGTGATCTGCTTCCAGTAACCTACTCGCTTTCCTTATAGCTAACACCTCCTCCTGGATCGCGCTAGCTGAGTTGGAGAGATGAACAGATCTTTTGATATTCAACTTCTCCGAGAAGACTCCTGCTCCGACCCCGTAGTCCATTCATTTTGGAGCCCTCCGTGAAAATTCTAGTACAGAAGTTGTTAAGTATCGTATCGTTGCTCCATTCTTTCCGAGAGGGTAGGAGCACTGTGAAATTCTTATTGAAAGACACAGTAAGTGTGATGTAGTCGGTTATGTTGGCTATTTTCCGCTCATGCGTCATAAGCAGACTTCCTTGCTCGTACGTTTTACCTTTCCTGCATTCAGCTTCCCTTAACCTTAAGGCGTTCATAGTTGCTTAAACATTCCTAACTTTGAGCTCCAACGGATCCGAAGGTTTTCCAAGGGGGAGGGGGAGGGGGGAGGGAGCAGGCCTTTTTTGACCCTTACAATTTTGTTTTTGATTCATGGCCAACAATCAAAATATATGAATTATATGAATTTTCACCGGTAAGGGGGGAAGGGGGGCTTAACCCCAATGTCCCCTCCCTTGGATCCACTGGTGACTTCGAGCAAGATCATGAATTTGAATTGTTTTGCAAAATTTTCGGTTTTTGAACTTCTGTGTCTAATTTAAAACGAGAAAAATATTCCAAAATAAATATGAACCAAGAATATAAAAAGAAGTTACTCTAACTATTATAATAAATTTAACAGTTGCCTTTTTCCCCATTTTTGTAGGCAGAATATCATATCTGTTTTCCTTATTTCTCACCTTTTTTTCTTACATTAAATGGTCGTCACTGTATGTACCCACAAGTTGCATAATATATTATTTTTTTCTAGTTATGTAGTAGAAAATAAACAATTGTGTGTAGCTGTCAATGTCAGATAAGAAAAACAACATAACCTAGAAATCAATATAAATCAATCAAAGTGCCATGCAGAAAAGATAAAAATGCAAAAATTTGCAAAAATGCAACAGAGTGACCATAAAATTATTTTGTTTTTCTGTAGTATGCCAAATGTTTGAATTTTAGTAAAAATATCACAGTAAAATTGTTGCATTTTTCATCATGAGGAAAAGTGTTTTATTCCAGGAATTCAGGAATCTAAAAATTTTTTAAACTTTTTATATTTTATTGGCGCATTACACTCTGGCTTTGTATGCATGAGAATGCATGAGAATGAGAGTAGAATAGACGGTGACAAAAAAAAATTCAATGTGATATAAGACAAAAAGAAAAATATAAGTATTCATCAGGATTTTTAAACATCTGTACACTCAAAACATTCAATTATTTTTCAAGTATTTAGTGTAATTTTTCACTAGTCACTTTCTCTTGAATTGACTGAAAAAGTGTAGAGAATACTTTAGCACGTAACTGATATTTGTGAAATACTTTAAAATGAAACGCATATTTATTCTTGCTTCTTGCTTGCTTTGTATAAAACGAGTGCGAATCACTGTCCTTTCTTTCTTACTTCACACTTGTATTATTCGTGTAATTGTAACACAATTGTTGGATAGGAAGAGAAAAAGATTTTAGAGAATGTTGCTATTGAACATTCCTGTTTTATATGCACTTCCGAATATTACGAATATTCACGAATAGCTTGAATAATTTCGAATACTTACGAATATGTGAATGTGAGTCTGATTGCCATGTGTTCGAAATGTACTGGTATTCTCATTTACGAACATTTTGCCTACGTATTGTTTTTTTTAAAGCACCAAAAACAAATTGAAAAATTTTGTATTATAAAATCTTCAACAATGGGGGTAAGGAGAGGAGGTGGGAGGGTTAAATCTATTTCAGTGTTTGTGGCTACCTATTTGTCCTAATAACTTTAATCAATGTTCACTTCTTCTAAACATCTAATTCAATATGAAAAGCTTACATTGTATTCAGTGTACTCGGTATATTCGGTGTATTTTTTAAAACAGAGGTTCATAGATGGGCAAAGTGACTGTTTTAAGTAACAATACGAAACACAAGTAGCTTTTCGGAGCTATTTTGGATACAGGAAGTTTCTTTGGCACATAAGTCTCTGCAGCACCAACAGTGAGTACTGTGGGAGATATTGAGTTTGGCCTCATGTTCACCTAATAGCTCAACTGTCGTTAACCTAGAAACTTGTGGTCGACTGTGTGTTAGTGCCTGTCTCGTTATTTTTTGCTCAAATTTTCTAAGTGTGGCAGCACAAGGGGAAAAATTTTTTCATTTTCTATTTGCAAATTTCAAATAAAGAGAAAATGGGTCTAACCTAGACCTAAAGAATTGAAAATAATTGCCGGTGGGAACGCCTAACTAATCCGTTTGATTGTTTTATTCCCCTGAACTATGCCCCGGAACTAGGGTAGCCAGATTTTATATCTAAAAAGTCGGTCTATTGGATTTGAATTGAATATAAAAATCAGTACAAAACAGTACATTTTCCAGATATATATAGATTTTTACTTTTGATTGTAAGCTCATTTAATAAACACGTTACAACAAGTCAGTTTCCTTTCTTCCTCGAAAAAGTGGACAATAAACTGAAAGTTCTTTCAGTGGAATGGAAGAAAATATTTCATATTTTTTCTACAGTTGGGAATGTTCCATTTTGATTTTTACGAAAAATTCAGTGAGCTTGTCATGTTTTCCATATCGTCAGCAGTTTAATCTGAAATATACTGTGCGAATTAGATAGACTTAGATTAGGATTCTTTGAGTGCAAGCTAGGTCTGTTGATGAAGATTTGCACGTCTGAATTAACCCCCCTCCCCTCCACGATTCATTTTCTAATGTATTTTTCTAGTTGGAAATTATGTAATTTGTATTGTGTAATTTATGTCAGCATTTCTTAGTCCAGTACTTTATTTTCCTAAATGTAACTGCAATAACATTTTGGAAAGAATTAAGATTATTTTCTTGAGTGTATTTACTTCTGCACTAAATAATATTTAGGTTAACAAGTGCGTGACTAATTTGAAGCACGTTGATAAGCACAATAGAATTATAAAAAAAGTGTTTTAGTTAAGTGCGAATAAAAAAGAAAAAGGTTAATCTAAACAAATAGAAGAGGATAGATAATTATATTTAATACACTCAAATATACATACATATGTACAAATATTCCTCCTTAAAGAAGATTAAACCATTTAATTGAAATATAATTAACATTTTCATATACTTGTTGTGTTTAGCTTGTAATTATATATAAATATAGAGAATGGATGCGATATCAAGAAGGCACGTCCTAATGCTAATGGGTTTCTTGGTTAAATCTACTACTTTAACCAACCAACCACTAAGCGAGAAGTAACCGCAAAAATCCTCGACAGTCTGGAAATTAATTGCATAACATAACATAGTTTATGCTTAAAAAAGGGACAGCCATAACTGACGGACTAAAGCTGAAGAGATTAAAGCTTTTTTTTTAATTAAAGTTCATGTTTGACCATTATTAGTTTAGAGGTATGCGGTCAAAGTTTACCGTATTACGTTTTAAAACATAGAGCTGGATAAATTTAATTCCATTACAATTACATTTCTAATACCAAGGAATTGAACATATTAATTACCAATAGCAATTCCCTGTAATAAAATTAAGTTTTATATCATTACCAATTTCTCAATTCTATTTCTGAGAAATTGAAAATGTTAATTAGTAATTACAATTAATTTCAATTAAATTCATTTTTTATTGCCAATTCCATTCCTGGAAATTGTACTGGGTAATAAGTATTTCCAACCTTTTAGAAAAATGTGCCATCCTATTAAGGAATTGTAATTTAAAATATATAATTTCTAAAAGGAATTGGAAAAGTGCACGAAAACTCAGGAATTTCTCTTCCCTTTGGTAGTCAATTACTTTTATGAAATTGAATTACAAAATGGTAATAAGTCTTTCGGTGAAATAATCAAGTATTTTTAGAATTTAATTTTCCAAAAGTAGCTTATTACTCAAAGGAAAAGCTATTCCTTAGTTTTCAAATATTTTTCAATTACAATTCAGTAATGGCATTGAACATTACCTTGAATATATACAAAAATATATATTGAAGTTCAATGGATTCATTTCTTTTTTTCTTTGTAAAATAATCACTAAAAAACGCTTGTTTTTAACCTTATAGCTCAGGACACCCCCTTAAGGGGTTCATCCGTGTAACGAGCGATTTTCGAGGGCTTTTTCAGTAATTTCTTTAAGATTTCTCAATAATACTTCAGCTATTTTCTTCATTTGTTATGTAATAATTTACATAATTTTTTTTTAAGGTTGAAACGGGGCCTCCCCAAAGTTTCAAATGGTGTACAAGATACACAAAAATATCTCTTTATTTGTAATCCATTTGCCGAGGTACTGACGTAGAGGTGATGCCAAATTTTGAAATTTACCAAATGGCGGACTTTGAAAAGAGAAACTTCGTGTTTGACATATTTTTTTTTGCCGTGTAAAAAATTAAAAAAGGAACAAAATTGCAAAAGCTAATTTAACCTAACCTAACCTTTTTTTTAAAGAGGAAGAAAGCATAAAAAGCCTCCCAGTCAGTGCGTGACATTCTCACGCTAAAACCACCTCTCGTCCGTACGGATATTCCTCCCGGAACCACCGTTAGGTATTACGTCGGAAGGCCGTAATGAGCTTAGTGCTCAATCGTCAGTATTGGTTTCTTTCTAATTCTGTTCGGTTTTACCGTCGGTTGACGATATCTGGCTCCGTATTTCTAGTGTTTGCCGTGCGCTCGACTTTGCGCGTACGTTCTGCATTATACAGAGTGGTCATCATATCTGCAGCAACCTTAACCTAAACTAAACTAACCTAACCTAACCTAACCTTTTTTTTTTTTTTTTTTTTTTTTTTTTTTTAACGAGGAGGAAAGCATAAAAAGCCTCCCAGTCAGTGCGTGACATTCTCACGCTATAACCACCTCTCGTCCGTACGGATATTCCTCCCGGAACCACCGTTAGGTATTACGTCGGAAGGCCGTAATGAGCTTAGTGCTCAATCGTCAGTATTGGTTTCTGTCCAATTCTGTTCGGTTTTATCGTCGGTTGACGATATCTGGCTCCATATTTGTAGTATTTGCCGTGCGCTCGACTTTGCGCGCACGTTCTGCATCATACAGAGTGGTCATCATATCTGCAGCAACCTTGCATGCTGCATTCCATTTTTCCGCTGTGTTACACATCTGTGTCGTCAGATTCCTTTCTGTAGGGGGTTCTCCAAAGGCTTTCTCCAGCTCATCTCTGTTTTTGTTAAAACGTGGGCATATAAAAAGTATATGCTGCGCGTTCTCCCGTTCCTCTGGGCATCTTGGGCAAAACGGGTCTTCTTCTCCGGTGTTGATTTTATGCAAGTACTGCTTGAAGCACCCATGGCCACTAAGCAGCTGCGTAATGTGGTAATTCAGTTCACCATGTCTGCGTGATATCCACTCTTCTATATGCGTAATGAGATTGTAGGTCCATCGACCCTTCTCGGATGACTCCCATCTTCGCTGCCATTCCATGATGGTACGCTGTCTTTCTTCTCTTCTTATGGCTTCGGTTGATTTTGTGTCACGGCCATATAACCGCTTCATCTCTTGTGCCTGTAAATCTATGGGCACCTTACTTGCTATGACACAAATAGCATCGTCCGATACTGTGCCATACGCGCTAGCAACCCTCAGGGCACTGAGCCTATATATCGCACGGATATCCTTCTGGTGTGTTTTCTTGCTGTCCGCCCAGATAGGTGCTGCATACAAGATTACTGACGTAGTAACCGTTGAAAGAAGCCGGCGCCTGCCCTCACGCGGGCCTCCTATATTCGGCATGATGCGTGTTAATGCGCTGTTTATTCGTGCTGCTTTTCCACTAGCAGCTTTCAGGTGATCCTTGAACGTCATTTTGGAATCTATAAGTACTCCTAAGTACTTAATGTGTGGACACGAGATGATGTTATGATCACCAACCGTGATGACCAGCTCTGCACGTGCTCTTCTGGTACTCAATACCACGACTTCCGTCTTCTGCTCCGCCAATTCCAGCTTCGAGTTGTACAGCCATCTTCTCACTCTTGAGATGACATCGTTACATATAGCCTGTAGCGAGTCCAGGTTCTTGGCTACTGCCACTATCGCGATGTCGTCTGCATATCCTACGATTGTTGTATCCTCCGGGAGATCCAATTTGAGGATGCCGTCATACATTGCGTTCCATAGTGTTGGGCCGAGAACGGATCCCTGCGGAACGCCTCCTTTAACACGATACTGCTTCACGCCGTCATCAGTATCGTATATTAAAATTCTGTTGTCGAAGTAGTTTGCGATTATTTGCAACAGGTATTCCGGTACTTCGAATCCTCTCAGTGCACTCATAATCTGAGGCCAGTTCGCCGAATTGAAGGCATTTTTGATGTCCAACGTCACTACGGCGCAGTACTTCTTCTTGCCGTTTCCCCATTGGTTGCCGCTGGTGGCCACGCGTGCAATATTCATCACCGTTTGTATTGCGTCGACCGTGGATCGTCCTCTTCTGAATCCAAACTGTCGTGCTGATAGCCCTCCTGGCTTTTCAAGCCACTCCTGGAGCCTGTCCCCTATAATGCGTTCGAGAACTTTGCCCAGTGTATCCAGCATGCATAACGGTCGGTAGGATGCCGGTTCATCCGGCGGCTTCTTTGGTTTTAGTAGGAGGACTAACCGCTGTCGCTTCCATGTGTCTGGAAAAACTCCTTCTGTCAAGCATGCACTGAAAAGCTTCGCGAACACCTCCGGTGTAGCTTTGATCGCCGCCTTGAGCGCAACGTTGGGGATGCCATCCAGTCCTGGGGCCTTGTTATCCGCAATCTTACGTAGCGTTGCCAGCACCTCGCTGGCGGTGACTTCTAGTGCTTGCACGCACTTATGTTGTCGTGGAGCAAGTTCTTCCTGGGGGGGAAAGAGTGTGGTCACCACTTTTCGCATCAGTGTGGGGCAGGTGGGCTGTGGGGCCCTTAGCCCTCTGACCTTCCTCATAACCGTTGTATATGCCATCCCCCATGGATCGGTTTCTGCGCTGTCGCGTAACTGTTTAAAACAGATGTTTTTGCTGTCTCTGATGGCCTTCTTGAGCTCGATTCTACAAACTTTATAGTCGAGCTGCAGGGCTTCCCACGCGGGAAGAGAGCGAGCTCTCTGCGCTTTCCTGCGTGCTTGATGGCATTTCTTCCTGGCTGCCGCTATCTCCTCATTCCACCAGTACACTGGTCTTCTGATCAAGACTGCACGTCTTCGGGGCATCGCAGCATCGCACGCTCTGGAAAGTGCTGCGATGGTATGCACTGCCATGTCTGCAGCTGGTTTGGTCTGGAACCTAACCTAACCTAACCTAACCTAACCTTACCTAACCTAACCTAACCTAACCTAACCTACGTTCAATCTGCGATTCCGCCATTCATACAAATTCTTTTGCGACATCATTTCTCACATGTTTTACATGAGAAATATGCAATGAAAAACAAATCAATTTCTTGAAAATGTTATACAGGCGAACTTTTATGAATATCTTTATAACTAATTTATATTCTAACATTTTTACCATATGAATTTATGCTTGTCAAAGCTTTCATATTTTATGTCATAAAACTAACAAATCAACTCCTCATACTTGTCTCAGATTTTTAGATACTTATTTCCCAAATTTATATATTGAACTTGGTTGGAAGTACAAGAACGTATCGTAAATTATTATCAGCAAACAAAGTTCGTTGGGCTCAGACAAAACTCAAATATTGTATATCAAAGATTCACCCATCGTAAGTTAAAGACAAAGAATATTTGCACGAAATTTTTTTTAGATAAGATATTGGTGATGATATTGTTGATATTTATGGTGATGATGAGGAGTTGATGGCATCGATAAGATAATGTGATATGTGTATGACTTAAGCCTTAAACATTGAAATAAATAATACTTGTGATACGAAAAGAAAAAAAAAAAGAAAAGCTAAATGAGAAGATAAATAGAAATTGAAAAGAAAATCCCTATCTTAAATGCCAAAATATTCAAGTATGTCCTTTCAAGAGGATTACTTTTAAATCAACTACACAACAACAAACAGTAGCAATCAACCAAAAAAAGAGTTATTTACAATTTTTGCGTTGAGTAAATACTTAATCAAAAAATAATATTTATTATGTATCTGCTTTTGTTTACTGCCATAGATACAATTTATATTATTTAAACCCATACGTAAATAAACCAAACAAATCAACAGAAGAAATGCCATTACAAGTTTATTCTCAGCTTTATTTGTTATTTTTTTCTGTCTCTCTGTCTGAAAGTTAATTTAATTCAGGGTTAATGAAATCATTTTTCGCCTTGTGTGGTAATTTAAAGAAAGTCAAACAATTTCTTTCTTCAGTTTAAAGTCCAAAGCGAGATTCATTCGTTGCATAAATTATACAATAGAGGAATTATTGGTATAAAAATAAGCGTCATTTTGGATTATTTGGGATACTTGGTTGAATTTTGTTGCTGTCGTTGTTTAGAAATATGTGGGCTGTGAGTGAACTTGGAGTTATGATGTTCACATAATTTTAAATGTATTAAAGGCAATATTGAGTTGAGAGTTAAGCATAATTTTAGTGATAAGTGGGGTTATTCAACTGGTTCATGAATGAAACAAAAATATATAGTATACTTTTAGGCATGAATGTTTATTGATTCTATTATAGAAATAAAAATAATTAATTGCACTCGCGGGAGGAGGTGGTGAGGTGGCAGGTTTGTTTTGAGACAAACCTTTTTTCCCCCCGCTGATCCCTTACACACTAACCTTTTGGTGACCGATGGCCCAAAATAGTTTTTTTAAATTTAAATCTTAAGTTTACCGTCCTCAACTCAAAATGTAAAAATTATTCTCAGTTGAGGAGACTTTTGAAAAATATTAAATGTTTTTAATTTCTTTCCAAAATATTCATTCTTGGCTTAGTTATAAATAGCTTAAAAATTATTAAAAGAAAGAGAGTAGTACCAGGTATCAAAAATGTAAACCAATAATTTTTTTTAGACTGTCTGTTTGACTGTGGGTTTAGGGTTCAAAGAGAATTGATTGTGTTTTATTTATTTTTAAAAAGCAAGTTTCGAATTTTTACCTAATTAAATGCACTAGAATAACCTAAAGTAAAAAAAAAATATTATTGTTGTCATTTTTTTCGAATTGCTTACAATTTTTGCCCAAATACGCCGAATTTTCAAAATGTGTGGAAATGTGTCAAAAATGTTGAGGGAAATTTATTTACTCAAACATAATCTTCTACATTTAAAATTTTTTTTGGGTGTTTATGAGTTATGGAATACCCTGTGGTTCTCAATGGAAACTTTTTAGAAATCTATTGCAATGAAATGGGTCTTAACGAATACGAATGCAGGCTCAGTTCCACCTCTACTTTCCTTGCTGCCAAGAAAGGTTTAAGTGAACAGCTAGTACTAATACTTTGCCTATCTTTAAAAATATTTGAATACAAATAAAAATATTTTGAAAGAATTCATAAAAAATTCAGATGAAAGCCTTAGGGTCACCTATGATCGGTGAAAGTTTAGGGTTTCAGAGGAGAAAAAGTTATGTTTTGTTGAAAAATTTTAGCAGTGGAAACGAGTCAGTAAATACAAATCCGGTCTCGACTTTGCACTATCCCATCTGGCTTCCTTATGGTCCCGAAAGGGCTAACGAAACCTTTGAATATAAGTAAGTCGCGCCTATTTCTAGATTTCTTTTGGCACTTAGAGTGAAAACAATAGAGTGAAAACAAGTCTGGATCCGTATTCGTAAACTACAATTTCATCGTAAAAATTGGTTGTGTATTAACGAACACAAGGCAGAAGTGAAACTTCTTTTGAACTAAACGAAACACAAGCAAATAACAAGCAAATGAAATTTTTCAATCGCTTGTGTTTTTTAATTTCATTTGGGATTAATGCTAGAACAAAAATTGCAACTCTGTACCGGTAATTTCGATGACAATTGTAGCGAACTCTTTTTGTGTGCGACATCTTCATGTAATTCCGTGGACACTTGCGCCATCTGTATGTGAAACGTATAACTGTCATAAACTTTAAGATGGCGACGCTACACATTGTTTTTTCTGCCATAGGTGTGTGTGTGGAATTAATATGTTATATTGAATTAAAACTATTTATGAATCGTTTATTATATAGTTTGCACATTGCTCGACAAAATTATGTTGCATTGCAAACTTACGCGCGACGCCACATCCGGTTGGTTTTACTCTAGGACAAGAGAAAAGAAGTTTCACTTCAAAAGTTCTTATAAACTGTACATGGAGGATCGTAGGGTCACTTGTGACCCATAAAAATATTTAATTTTTCAATGGGACGCTTAGAGGATGAATGTGAAATTCATCACAGTAAACTCACCAGAACAATTTTTCTTATGTAATGGAACATTCTTATTTCTTATATTTTTTCGCCACTGTTCATCAAAACTAACAAGAAAAATGTTGTAAAAAATATTTCCAGCATTAATTTTCCTATATTAAACATATAAATATTTTTAATACATTTTTCTGCACACTTTACTAAAACTAACAATAAAATATTTTTTGTGTGAAACTCAATATGATAAAAAGTTTCGCCATATGTTGAAAATTAAAACTGTATAATTAATAAATTCGAATGCATCAAATTATTAGAAAATACACGTGTTTCAACTAAAATTACACAAAAAAAAGTCTTAAATTAATTAAAGAAAATTTTTGAATTTGAAAAACTAACGAGATAAACGCGTCCAAATAATTGTAACCTTGACTGTTAGTTATGCTTAAATAAACCTAGACTAAAAAATATGATGTGTTAAACAAATCATAAATAAAATAAATGTCCATAAAAACAATACAAAAATCTCATAATTTTGATAATTTCGAACGTCTGTGATATTTATATTTTTTTGTTTTTTGGACTTTATCCAATGTGTCTGCGAATTTTAAAAGACAGCAGCAGATGTTGAGCACGAAAGAAGCATGCCACATATAGAAAACAGTTCAAAAAATAATGTTTTTTTTATGTATAAATATTTATGACAACAAGTGTTTTCTATTTTCTTTTTGTTGTTTATCGCAATAAAGTAAGGAAGATACTTAAATTTTACTTACACTTTTGTCAAATTTTGTTTACATACAAAATTATATAAATTTCGATTTTATTTATTGAAAACCTCTTGAAATTTTTGATGTGGTTAAAATAAACATATGCTAATATAAAGTTTTTAATAAACATTATGCATTTTTAAAATTAATTAAATTTTATTCTAACATTTTCACAGCAAGTTTTGGTGTGAAAAATCACTTCCGAAATAAAATTTCGAATTCAGAAGCTAAAAATAAATAAGCATAAATTTGCACAAATAAAAATCTCAGAATATTAAAATTATGAATAAATTAAATTGCTTGAAGATAACACTGTGCGGCAAGTTTTTTTTTTTATCTAAAAAACAAAAAAATTATTCGGAAGGTACGAGTATGTGGACTGAGATCTACGTACTTCCATAGTTCAATCAGAAACTAGGTACAAACGGTGGCGGTGTTCTCAAGCCGAGTTTCCTTAAATCTGAATCCGGTAGTTGAAGTTGCGGCGACGGTACAGTAGATATCCGTCGTTATCACAGATCGTTTCGGTGAGCAATGGACGTAGACCATGACTGGACCGTAAACCATATTACTCGTTACGACATCGTACAATTCGGGATCTGTTTGTGAATGTGGAATTTCTGCGTTAATGATGCCATCGATTTGGTCTGGTCTAATTTTATCGACTAACCACAGGAGAATGTGGCAAACCACGCTTCTGTCATTCGACAGAATACATCCAGCAACATACTTCACCAAATGCCTTGTGTTTAGTAACACTGGAATGAATACAAAATTTCACTTTAAAAATATAACATCAACCAAAGCCTGTAAGTGAAACTATAACCTGAAAAACCGTTATTTTATAATATCTCGAAAACTTACCCATAAAAAAAAAATTAATGTGATTTTCATGTTCAGCGACCTCGAATTAGTTTAGAAAACATACTTTGGTTCATGTTATATTTTCACTGTATTCCAGTGTAATCAAATCAATGAGAGTTTTGAGTTTTTGTCTGAAGATGCGTGTAGTGTCGATCACTGGAAGTTTGTCGTGGAAGCAGCAGTTGCATTATTTGAATCTATTTCGGATTGTAAAATAAGAATCGTATCGAAATTTTAAATGAACGAACATGCCAGTAACCCCTGAAAGTATACAATACATACTAAAGTATGTACATTTTCGTAGCTCCTGAAAGTATGCAGTTTCGGTATTTCACGACTTTCAGACTTTTACCAAGAAAATTTTAAATTTTCGGCTCCGCATTCCACATGAATCTAATAAAAAAATCCCCATACAAATCGGATGATGATTACCCCTTACTCTTTTACAGCAAAACACAACTATTGGAAAATTATAAACCTAAATGTGACCAGCCATATAATAATCGAATAAATTAGAGTAAGATAGAAGCTTCAAATAGTAAGTAGTTCGATTGATTCAATACAAATTCATGTTGTATATGGCAGAAAAATTATATATTGTAGATTTATGCTATTGATAAGAAACTAATTTTGCCCTTTAGTAATTTATATCTATAAAGTGGAACTAAAATAATGACCGCCGAGGTAGCTCTGCTCCCCATTGCAAGAACCACAATCTTATTGTTTCCTTACATTTTCAAATTTGAGTTCAGAAATACTAGTTTTTTTCATATTAAAATTTCTTAACGGTAGTTTTTGACTCAAAACCTCCCATGCGTGTAGCTCTGTATGGTTTCTAAATTTGTTGTATGGAAACATTTGAAGTGACATCCCCCAGCGGAGATCTTAGGTAAAAACAAGCACCGAAATTCCCCTCTATAACGGATTTTAATGCAAAAAGTCGAAAAATAAAAAAATTGTGATAAATTAAACAAAATTTATTCAATGACCGGCCCAAGCGGACGAAATAAATACCAAAAATTTGGCCCCGAAATACCAGGTATCATCCTCCTCTTCCGGTCCCAGCGGAGAATTTAGGGGAAAACAAATATGAAATATAAGTTCCTTGACTCCAAAAACCTGCTGCTATATTTCAAGTGTGTTTGCAAAACTTAAGAAAATATAAAAATCAAAAAATTGAAGGAAAAAGTATTAACAGATTTTTACCTATTACACTTCATGTGGTAATCATTTCCGATACTTACTACTTTTGCAAGCTTAAGGTTTTTTTGAATCGATATTTTCAATCTCGTTCGTTTTCCACAAATCTATCTCCCATTCCTTCCTCATTAATTCAATCTTTGCATGAATAGGGTGCATCTTCTACGTTTTGGTGATAAAAGAAAAAAATTAAACACTTTCAATTGCCCTGTGTTAAAGTTTTGTGGCATCGTGTGTTTTAGCTGTTTAGACGTATCGATTTTAAATGATTTTAGGAAGAGTTTCAGCTTATCGGGTTAATGCTGGAATGTTTCTTAACCGATTTCGATCCGAGATCAAATTTTAATTTTTGGAAAAAGTACCCGCTAATTTAAAATATCTGGTTTCGGAATAGCCGCGGTCTAGATTAGATTAGATTAGATTAATACGGAGGTGGGCAATAATTTCCCAGATCACTGCGGCCATCTAGGGCCTATTGTGATGTACCTCAAAGATTTATTGTGTTTATAGTTCTCCTATGAGTTTATTTCCTTTGAGGAAATTTAATATCTCTTTAGGAGAACAATCCGCAATGTCTTGCGGTTGTAGGATAGAGTTTCCCAAGTAACGAAGTCGGGTCCTCATTAGACCTTCACAGTGGCATATGTTCTGCTGTTTCTTCCTCCTCGTTACATATTCGGCACGTATCGTCTTGTGCTAGACCCAAGTTCGATAGGTATTTTTTGACCCTAGAGTGCCCTGTATAGAATCCTGTGGCAATTCGGATTTGGTTCCTGCCTAAATTAAGCAGTTGTTTAGTTCTGCGTTGACAGATATTAGGCATGAATGATTTAGCTTGTCTGTTACCGGGGGTTTCCCTCCAGTATTGTAGCGAGTTACTGTCCAGCCAATTTTTTAAACTGATTTTAACGGAACTCCATGTGAATTCACTGGATGATCCTTTCCTTGCAAGTTCGACCGCCATTTCATTGCCTACCTGTCCTCTATGCCCTGGCACCCAAATGAGTTGTACTCTGTTATGAGAAGCTAGACAGATTAGGAGCTATAGGCAGTCCCAAACTAGTTTGGAGGTAATTTTATAATTACCGCTTTGCTGTCAGAGTGTATGTAAATGTTCTTGCTGTGCACAGATCTGTTTTCATACTCCCTTAGACAGAGCTCGATGGCATGTACCTCGGCTTGGAAAACTGAGTTACCTGTGCCCATACCGGCATAAATATATTCTTTTGGTCTAACTCCGTACACTCCTGCCCCAACTCCTTCGTTTGTCTTGGAGCCATCTGTATACCATACATAATAGTTCCCTGTAAACTTTGGCCTGACCTGTTCCCAGCTATTCTTATCAGAGCCGCAGTCTAACAAATCAATTGTTTTTTTTTTTCGATAAGTTGGTTTTATGGCAGTTTTTTCTAATTTTTATAGAGAGTTAATAAAATTCCGCCTCAATTCTCCAGGAAGAAATGATAAGGCAGGAGAAGAAGTCGACGCAATATAATCTTGTGTGGAGTGAACGCATTGATTTAAGAGGAAGAACAAGAACTTGTTGTGATGCAACAATTGTAGAAAATGGCTGCACTCAACTTGTTTTATTTCCGTTGCAAATTGCATTGATTGCGAGAGAAACTGTTCGCAAAACGTTCCAAAATGTTTTTAAAATTATTTTTGGATTGTTCTTAATGATTCCTTATTACACTGGAATACAAAATTTCACTTTAAAAATATAACCTGAACATTTTCTAGACCGGAACGAATTTTGAGAAAAATTTCGATTTTTCGAGAATATTTTATTTTCACACAATTCTTGATTGCTTTGCCATTTTTGATCCGATTGCTATAGTTTTAAAATTTTTGTAATGAAATGGTCTATCGATGAAAAAAAAAAAAAATAAGACTTTACATTTCGTGATTACTTTTTGTGAGAACGAAAACTTAGCCCACGAATTTCTCAAAAATCACACCAAAATTGAACTTTCAACATCTATATCTCAGTCATTTATAATCCGATTTCAACAAACTTGGCAGCATTAAACGCGTAATTTAATTATATTTCCTTAAACATATAACTCATTAGTAGAAGCTATAGGTAATGAGATATTAGCTTGTAAGTGAAACTGTAACCTGAAAAACAGTTATTTTGTCATATCTCGAAATTTTACCCATAGAAAAAAATGAATATGATTTTCGTGTTCAGCGACCTCGAATTAGTTTAGAAAACATACTTTGATTCATCTTATATTTTGACTGTATTCCAGTGTTATTGTTCTTAAAAAAAAATTTTGATTAACTCATTGTGGACCAAGACCCGAAGGAGATGGATAATTTACTTTATTCGATGGAACCGTAGTTATTATGACTTCTTATAAAAAAATACAATGTTTAATATTTTGCAAGGATCTGTAAGGATATAAGTTGTATTTGGTATCCCTAAGTACCTTTGGGTCAGTGAGAAGCGAAAACTAAGAAATTATATGAATTATAGTATACTTTAACGTAACTACGGCCTAAAATCATTCAAATATTTTGTTTAAAGATTTTATGAGCCGATAATGGTAATGGTACTTTTAAGTACCGTTGGTCGACAAATGGATAAAATAAACGATCGGAATTGCAGTATTTAGTTCTTATATATAAATTTCGGGACATATTTTTCTCATTTAATGGGGGATAAAAGGCGTTCCAACTGATTGCGAATAAGATAACACGGTGCGACAGTAAAAAATACCTGGGAAATGATACTATTTTTCTTGTAGATCTTGTCGAGTAAAACAAGAGTCTGTATGTGAAATTTTCCAAACACCCTCAAAATCTTGACTTACCGTCAAAAAACTGGTTTTGCGTACTTATAAGCCTGTAACTTAGTTGATTATCAATAGAACAGATTTTCAGTTTTTTACCGGTTTTAAAAAAAAGAAACTAGAAATAAGCCTGTAACTTAGTTGATTATCAATAGAACAGATTTTCAGTTTTTTACCGGTTTTAAAAAAAAGAAACTAAGACCTTTTGAATGCTTAATATGTTTTTTAAGAAAACTTGAGAAATCTGTGTGTTTTTATCCAGCAAACACAATTTTTTCACTTTTTTTTTTGACTTTTTTCAACTTTGCTGATGTTTGTGAAATAGGCGTCGCTTCTGTGACTACCATGGAAAAAATTTTGCTTTCATAAAAAGTTTAATAACTCAGTCAATTTCTTACCGATGTTTAAAACCAAACCTGCGTTTTACTCATTAATAAACGTGTTTTTAGAATAAATCAATATGTAGTATAGCTCTTTTATAAAGTAGTGTGTAGAAACATCACCAAAGTTGAGAAAAGGCGAAAAAAGTAAAAAAAAAAAAAAAAAAAATGGTGTTTGCTAGACAAATACACACAGATTCCTCAAATCTTCTTAAATAAAATATATATTGTTCAAAAGGTCTAAATTTCTTTTTTCTAAAACCGGTGAGAAACTGAAAATTTGTTTATAATCAACTAAGTTACAGGCTTATAAGTACGCAAAGGTACGTAAAACCGGTTTTTTAACGGTAAATCGAAATTTTGGGGGTGTTTGGAAAATTTAAAATACAGACTCTTGTTTTACTCGACAAGACCTACAAGAAAAAAAGTATCACTTCCCAGGTATTTCTACTTCACTAAATTTTGTAACACTATGTAATTTTTGATACTAGCGAAGTTTATATCACCTCAGGACTCAGGTCCACATTTTTTAAAATTGGCCAAAAACGCTGTTTTGAGGAATTTCTTCCCCCTTTTTCTTAAAAAACGTGCCTGATGGAAAGTTTTTGACCATAGATTCGCATTCAGCATTGAAAATTCATTTGAAATCACTAGCCATTTTATTCACACAAGAAAAGTTTAAATTTGCAGGGCAGTGTTATCTTTTATTTGGTTGTTAAAAGCAAAAAAATTATGTTTTCTAGTGCTCTATAAATTCAAAATGTATTTCAAACATTTCCATAATATCGAAATAATAGTAATAAATTTTATTTTAAAATTCATAAAAAAATTTTTAGCGCATATTTGTTGATTTAAGTAGTTTTTAATAATAATAATAATAATATTTCTGGCTACTCAATACAATCGCTTATGTTTTTCATCTCCTTATTCTTCGTTGCCATCTCACAAGCTAATCCAATTTTGCTGTCTTTCGAAAATCTGGAAAACATTTAAAAATATTATAATCATAATAGCAACACAATTTTTGCGCGCGCTTTAATGACGCATTTACTTAACAATATTGTTGATGTTATTATTGTGTGGCGCTGTTAATATTTCCCTTACTTTTTTTTTCCCATCCATCAGTTTTTTGTTTTCATTATTGTAAATTTATAATTTTCTTCTTCTTGTTTAATTTTCATTTTGCGGAAAAGCGCGTGAATATCCATTAATTACATTTGATTATACTTTAGAAAATTAATTTAATTATATTTTCAAAAATAAACACCTACTTGTTGGATAAATAGGTATACGTGATATACAGTTAACGACATAAAAAAGTTTCCACTTTTTTGTTTAAAAAAGAAAACAGTTCTTCAATCATATTAACGTAAAAGATATAAATAAATGAGAGCAGCTATTTCAGGAATGTTGTTGATTTTTATATATCTACATATTTAATAAAAATATAAAAATTTTTTTTTTTTCGGTAAGAGTGGAAACTTTTTTCTGTTATTGACTGTATGTTGGTTCGTCTCTATAGAAACTTTTTGTCGCCTTATTAAATTTCTATTGTGAAAACTTTTCAATAATTTCCATTGAAGTTATCACGTTCTCATAATTACAAAGTATGCAAATAAGTAACTTAATTATATTTAAATATACCTATTCCAAAGGGCTAAATGTGTTTATTGTATTGAAATAATCTTTAATTAGTGGTCAATAATTTTTATTGTTTTTTTTATATTTTTAATAAAAATTGAGCTTAAATTTTCAAAAGACTAATTGCGTTCTGAATCTAAGAAGTGAGGAATATGTATTTGAACCTGAATGATTTAAGTTTTATGTGAGAAGCGTGAATGGAAATAAAAAATATTCTATCATTCATAAATTGCTCTTATCTCTATTTTTATGTATAGCAAATATATTTTAACTAATTTTATTTTATGTGCAACAAGTGTCGATTTTACGCGGAAAAACGCTGCAGGCGTCTTCATATTGAAGAAAGGAAGTTTAAGTACCAGTAAAAGTAAACAAAATTAATAAATAGATAAATGTAAAAACTAAGGGATATAAAAACATCAACTACACATATAAAAAAAAAAATAGAAATTAAATAAAAGTGCGCAATGAGTAGTAAGACTAAAGCTGTATATATTGCTGAGATAGCCACAATAGACAGGAATCATCATAATATTTAACAATAAAGTTGAATTTATTATGATGACATGAAAAGTAAATTGTCATAAGAGAAATTAAATTAAATAAATTAAATGCATGCTGTGTAAATAATACAAGAGACAACTAGATAGATAAACACATAGATAAATAAATAAATTGTAACTTGTATAAAAATGTCAAAGTACTGTCATTATATTGTATATAAATAATAATAACTCATCCATCATTGTTGTTATATATCATTAAAACTAAAAACATCTTCAGGGTTCATTTTTTCTTTATACGACATAAATTTTATTAAATCTTTTAACTGATTTATTTTTTGTGACACCACTTGTCTTCAACAGCAACAAAGAGATAAGTTTGAATTTTCAATTAATTTACAACGCTATAATAATTTAACATGGTGCCATTAAACAAATACAAAAATACAAATACAAATAAGTGTCGTCAATGAAGCATAACTAAATTAACCAAAGAGTCAATAAATTACTACTATCGGTAAAATGAATGTCGATATAATAAGTGCTCGTTATAACGAACAATTTTTTCAAGTGTATTCATGATTCCAAATAATGAACGTTTGAAAAATTATGGATTCTATTTAATGAATGCTTTAATTTAAGGGGGACCTGGGGTAGGAGGACACAGGGTAAAGTCTGTGATAGTTTTACAAACGGGTGAGTCCACATTCGATCCTTGCGCTCCTCCGTCTCAAGTCAACACGCAGCCTCCTCTGTCGCAAGTCGACACGCAGCCTTTTCGTGGCGCCCCACAGTGCTTCGTCCCCATATAAAAGATGGACAAGAAATATAAGGAGTTATTTGAATTTGATAAAACTTAATTTCCTAAAGGATTATGGCATAATGATTTCAAAAATAGAATCGTTTTTTTTTTGGTACCGGTTACCCTTTTTTATAAAACCGAAATCTATACTATATAAATTGAGAGGCTGAGAGGAAAAGTGGTATAACTTCTACGTTCAGCAAATAATGGAATAATTTTACTTAAGAGCAAAAGCAAAACGAAACATGTTCAGAGAAAAATTGAAACGAAATATGTTCAGAACGAAAACGGCATAAAAAACTATGCTGTTCTTGCTCTTAAAGAATTGTTATACCATTTTTGTTGTTATTTTTAAGGCGTTTTATTTTCACTCTAAACCGTATTACTTATGCCATTTTTGCACTGACACTCTAAATTATTTCACTTTTGCTCTTATATAAATTTTAGCCCGCTTTTCCTCTCAGCCTGTCAATTATTTGCTTGAATTTGGACGCGCCTAACTAAAAATTAAAAATACCATTTGCTAAAGGGTTATAGTATGCTGATTCTAAAATCAGTTTTTTGGTACCGATTTCGGTTTTCAGATAAATTTTTTTTTGCAGAAGCTTCAAAATTAAAATACATTAAAATAAAATCTCAGTGCAACTATTTTTTAAATATTGCCAATTAAGAACTTATGCTCCATCATTTATTTCGGTTTGGGATAGAACACTATTTAAAATACAACGCTAACTCACCTTCTTAAAATGTCCCTACTTTTATCATATAATAAAATAGCTTTGAAAAAAAAATAACAACGCAAATTTAAATATTGACATAACAGCCAAAAGTAACTGTTTCAAAAATGCAGTGGGTTCTCGATAACGTGAACTAATTGAAACCAAGGGTGTTCACGTTTGCGAATGCCAAAATTAATAGAATAGAGATTCCTAAAAACCATCATTTAACCCTCTAGTCACGCCCTTTTCTTCTAAAACTTGTGTTTTTTTCTTTTAATTTCAAGAACTTTTTTACCAATTCAAATATTTTGTACGCCAATATATGTAATTTGTATATCAAACATGGGCATTTGTCAATATTAGGAGACTCCTAAAACTCGGAGAAGATTAAATTCAATGTATTGCCAACAAATTTACTTGAGGCTTGTCACTAATATGTTAAAATTGATGTTTTAGAATATTTTGATGACCAAGCCATGAAAATTATGGTACCAAAAAAATTGCTTTGAAAAGTTGAAATAGTAGTAAAAAAAATTTCTTAAACATTTTTTTTTTTTTGTATTTAAGAGTATTAGTAAATATTGATTTTCTCCTAAGGTTGGACGAAGTTGGCCAAGTTGAAAGTAAGGATTGCTATTAACAAAAAAAGGCACGAGACCTCAGCCTTTTGCGGCCTAATGCTTTATATTCTTTACTGAAGTTGACGATTTTTTAAGTTTTTCTCTGAAAAGATATTAATTTAAAAAAAAATTTCTAAAAAAAAAAGGTTCAGTTAAAAAAGAAAGTTATATGTTGTGAAGTAGGTAATATTACTTCTCTTTTAATAAAAAAAAAATGAAAGCGCTGTCAATGATAGCTGATTTTTAAGCAATTTTTTTTAAGAGTCATAAAAATTATTTTAATATTTGCTTCTTAAATTGATTGACTTTGGTAAGACCCAACTCCTTCAAAACACAACCACTGTAAAAAATATGTGTTCGTTATACATATTCTATTACCTTTAAAATGACATCAAAATTTTAATGATCGGAGACATAAATTATTTTGATTTTTTTCTACTCTCGAAGCACTGTGCGGTGGGTTTCTCCGTGATCTTGAACCAATTGTTGCGCGTCGGGCTTGGAACCCACCTCGACTCCACTGAAACAGCAAACGGAGCCTTGGATATGGAATTCCCCTAATATTGACAAGCCCCGCAAATGCCGAAACGGCAAAGATTTACAAATATGCGCCTGGAAAGTTTGATTCCTCTATAGAGAAAATGCCTCTATCTAGCTGGTAGATGCCCTCGAAAGATACCGAGCTGACATGTGAAGGATGGGACAGGGTTGCTCCAAAAGAACATCCTGCGACATCTACTATAGCTATCATGATCTGAGACATGAATTTGGTGTTGGATTTGTTTTTGGCAATAGACTGGGTCATCTTGTTTCGATATTCACGTCAGTTAACGAGTGCCTAGCCACTATCCGCATCAAGGAAAAATTCTCCAACTTCAGCCTAATTTATATGTATGTCCCGACGGACAAATTGAGTAAAAATGATTTTCACGAGCTCCTCTACAAAACCTATGAGCATTACCTCCGCCACGACATTCAAATCGTGTTAGGCGACTTTAATGACAACGTTGGCAAGGAGAGTCTCTTTGGTCCGATGAAAGGAAAATTCAGTCTCTACGACGAAGTCGGCGACAACGATTTCGATTTCACCGCGGCACGGAATATGTATGACAGCTAATATCACCAGATTCCAATATCTCGATATTCATAAGGCCACTTGGCTGTCCCCTGAATAAAAAAACAGGAAACCAAATAGATCACGTTGTGGACGGACGGAAGACACGCTTCCAGGGTAATAGACGTACCCACGATACGTGGTGCAAACGTCGACTCTGACCACTACTTGGTTGCTACCAAGGTCCGTACACGTCTCTGTGTAAAAAATCGTGAACGGATATGTACACAAAGAAAGCGGGATCTAATATCTATAGATCCCGAGATCTATAGATATTAGATGCATAGGAACATTGAAAGCCTATACGAGGCAAAACCGAATGTCTCTGTAATTCCTACGTACGCTGATATTTGCATGGGTTATATGGGTGGAAATTTCAAATTTCAGATTTTCGTATTTTTTGCTATGTCCCTTAGGACATGGTTATAATTTAATTATGTTATAGTACCTGCTGAGGGCTTCCTACTACACCCATGCTCTACAACTGCTTTGTACAACAACAAAGTTAATTTTGGTTCTAGGCACCATTTCTTATAAATGCGATACTCACTTTCTTCACCCGATGTTGTGTGTTTAGACTCAAATTCAGCTTAGTGTGCAGGATAATATCTAAGTACCGGGCTCCAGTTGAAAGAACCAACATTTCTCTATTGAGTTACGGAGATTCCGCACCCTGTGTCCCACAGACTGAGTTCTCCCGGTGACCTTTGATTGATCTACTGATGATGTTTGGGCACATCCCTAATAGTATTCCTATATTTAGAAATATGGTCAATAATAACCAACTTCTTTTTATTATTTTTCAGAAATATTTACGTCAATTAATTGTGATGCTGACATTATTGTTAAAATACATGGTGAGTAATAAAATTTCTACTACTACATATGAACAAAAAGCATAAATTTAATTAAATCTAAGAATAAGTAGAGGAAGTAAAAGGTAATGAAATCTAGGCGACTTTATGCCCTAAAAGTTTTCATAATTGACTGGACTAGTACCTTTCATGTTTCAACAAAAAAGACAACGCTGTCTATGTTCGATGACAATGGTGAACCTCTCATCATTCATTTGTTTGTTTGTAAGGAATATTTTTACCCTTACTTAGAACGTTTGTTACTTTTGTCAATCGTTTATTGTATAGAGTAATGCTAAAAAAAATACTTATCCAGAAATGCTCAAAGAGCTATACATAGGTGAGCCATCCGTATCGGAATGACCAGGAGATTCCTGGTAATGTAGACTACTTTCCTCCAACGCCTCAATTCCTACATTTCGAATTCAAAATAAGAATGTGTATGTGTTAAGAACTCGTAAATTGTTGCTACATATATTTGAGCCTCGTTTTATTTGCCACACACTTTTATTTATGTATAACTGGCAGCGATAATAAAAACTCAAAATTAAAGAAAAATTGGTTTAGTAAATTGGCAAATTGACAAGATCTTAAAAATTTTCTTTTAAAATATGTTAGTTGTAAAAATTATAGAGCAAAATATTAAATAAATGAAAATTTTAACTAAGATTAAGATTAATATTGAATCCCCAACTGGGCGAAAAAGGCTGATTTTTGATCTACAATGTAAAGTCTATTTCAAAAATGTGTATTTCGTGGGGAAATTTTATTTCTTGCTTGAATATGAATTCTTGTTAAAAAGAGTAGTTAAATTTAAAATTATAAAATTATTTTGGTGTTTTAAGAATTCCAATATGTTATCTATTTTGACCTTTCGATACTTCAACCATATTGAACTTTAAAAATTCCCATTACATAAAGCGGCAGAAACCTCATTAGTCTTCATCAAAAAATTTCTTGCGTATTTCATCAAGAGTGCATTTGTAAAATAGGGTAAAAAATTAAAATCTCATTTGTATTATAGCAAATACATAAGTAAAAGATTCTATTAATAAATCAAGTAAATGTGCTCATCAATAAAAATCAAAAAAATATTAACCAAATTGTTGCAAAGACATACCAATATTTACAAATACGTAAATATAAAATGCATACATATGAGATACATAGTACAGATGGTATGAGAAGTTCCTCTGAACCACATCATTGGGTGAGTTAAATCGATTTTTTTATATAGTGAAGTATATGTTACTTTATTTTATATGACATGTCTGGGAGAATAAACTCATTTTATATATAAAATTTAAAGTACATTAGGTCTTCTTCCATGAGAAATGTGGTGGATGCAATTCTGTATGTGAAGGGTTTAGATTTATGTTGAAAAATGGGAAAAGTATGAAAAAAATTTGAAGTAAATTTCTTTTTTAAAGATATAAAATTCGGATTCTTCGTACTATTTAAAAATCTCTCAGAACGATTTTTACACCAAAAAATTTAGTTTCAAAACTAAATGCTGACCTCGAGAAGAAATACTTTCTGAAGAACATTGGTCAAAAATATATTCTCTTTTATTATCTAAAGGGAAGACTCCATATTTTGTTGGTCTGTAAAATGAGGGAAAATTGCTATATTTTGCAATTTTTCCACAATAAAGTGAAGATTTCTGTGCAATCCTAAGATGCACATTACTGTCGAAAAAGTTTATGAAATACTGGAAAAATTAAGCAAGTCCGGCATGTAAGAAAAATTGTAAAAAAATAGTAAAAAAGGTGGTAAATAAAGTAGTAGAAAAAGTAGTAGCACAAAATTTCAGTACTGGACGGTACATCTCTTTATCTTCTCTCTTCATGAATGTTCGGGTGTTATGTGAGGTACCACGCCCACTTGACATTAAGAATTCACACTCCACTATAACCCCGATATTGATAAATACTACTTATATCCTGAGATATCTCATAATGAATAGTCAAATAAGAGGTGCCACACCCCCTTTCCAATCCCACTCAAATCTTTTCTGTAGTATGACAACATCGTTGTACGAAATTTCATTATTATGTTGTGTATGGTTGCAGAGATGTACTAGAAAAAGCCTATGATTTGTAAGGGAGATACAACGCCCACTTTTCCAAGCCCACCCTAATTTTTTCCACAGATAACTGTGAACAAATGTTTCTTTCGTACCAAATCTTAGTACCGTACTTCAAACAGTTCCTGAGATGAAAATTCAGGTTTGTGTGAGAGATACCACGCCCATCACCCAATCCTTGTTATGAATATTGATGTGCACTCCAAGCCTCATAGCAAATACATTGTGTAAGTTTCAGCTCAATCGGATGGTTAGTTTTTGGTTCTATCTCCGTCAAACGAAAAGCTCATTTTTATATATAAAGATTTAAGGGTTAAAGTGTTTTACAAAAATATTTTTCGGAAAATTTTAATAGGGGTTACTAAAGACAAGAAGTACCTACGAGTTAAAGCTGAGGCGTTAAGCTTAAATTTGTTTTGTTTCGTGGAGAAATGCTTTAACTTTAGCCCGTAGGTGTGTTTCTTGTCTTTAGTGACCCCTAGGAAATTTTCCGTAAAATACTTACTGCCATATTTAAATATCTTAAAACAAGAGTCAAAACTATATATATAGAGTATTAAAGGGTTAAAGTGTTCCACAAAAATATTTTGCGGAAAATTTTAATAGGGGTCACTAAAGATAAGAAGCATGTACGGGTCTATCGGCACACCCATTTTTGATGACTTGGCAAAAATTAAGAGAGCATGACTTGGAGGTTTTAATGCATCCGCCGTTTAGTCCTGGTCTTGAACTGTCAAACTATCATTTGATTTGGACTCTGCAATACTTACTTGCTAGTGTAAAGTTGGTTGGTTTCAAAATAGGCCAGTGAAAATTATTTGGTTCAGTTTTTTCAACCAAAACCCTCGAAGTTCTACAGTAATGGTATAATTCTTTCAACCAGAAAAATTGTAGGTAATGGTCGAGGAAATTCGGTTTAAGAAAAATCAATTCAAGTATTGGAAAAAATAGTTTGCACTTCGTCTGAAAAGAGCCAAATTATTTTTCCCAAAGACTAAATTAAAAAATAATTATTCGAAATGGATTCACTTAACTTTCGTTACACTCTTTAAATTTTCTTCTTTTTTTTAGCTACTTTCATGCACATGTGTAAAACAAAGAAATTTATGTAGAGCTCAACTTCAAAAAGAAGCGCATTAGCTGCACAGCAAAGTTGAAGCGCACTGATTTTTTTCTTTGTATCATTCGAAATCAGAAGTGAGGAGCATTGAAATGAAAAGTGTTTTCAAAAAAGACAAATGAACCACTACCCCCCACTGTTGTTTTGCATTAAAAATAAAAAATGTGTATCTATTTATAAAAAAAAAATTTGAAACTAAAAGTATTTTTAAAATTAAAAATATGTTCATAAATTTTATTTATAATATAATAGACACTGCACTTTAAAGCACTTTCTTAACCTTAACACTACGCGTTTGTGTACACTATATACACAAATACAAGTTTCTGATTTATTTTAGCAATTGTAGCCAATTGCTTTAACAACTTTGCAGGATTTGTCTTCATGTCCTTATATTATTATTTTTGTTTGCTTATTTGTTTATTTTTTTTTGTTTTTGTTTTTGTTTTTGTTATTGGCTAATATCTGTTTATAATCAAGCCAGGAAAGCTTCTAAATGTTATCTATGGCAAATATTTAACATTATGAATAGAATCTCTTTTTGAGGGTCAATGGTAATTTGATTTTCTTACGCCGAACTTTTGCTACTTGCTAATAAAATGAAATTCGAATTTAGCGGCGTTTGACTTTGTGTATTTCTCACTTGAACTTTGGTTAAGCTTCTGTGAATAAAAAAAAAAGTTTATGAAATGATATTTTTCTTTTACTATTATTTCAATTGCTTCTGTTTTTTTTTCTTTTTTTCTTATTTAAGGTTATATACACCAATGCCGAGTATTGCTTTTAAAAAGCACAGGACTTTATCCACATAAGTTTAGGTTTATATTATAAATGAATTATGATTGCAGTAAACTTTATTTATGCACATATTCTATTTATATTAAAAAGAAATTATATTATTGGCAAAAAATGCTACTAAGACAGTGAGTGATAAGAATTTTTGTTTTTTCTTTAACACATAAATAATTTTAATGTATGGATTAGTAGAGAAGGTCATAAAAATATCCACATCCAAAAATTCCACGACAGGGAGCATTCACAGGCATGTGTAAATTAAAGGAACTTATTACTTCACTCATGTGTGTACTTAACTACTTTATAATTTGTGAAGCAACTGTATTTTAACTTTTCTGAAAAGCTTTATCACAGAGATTATAGGAGGTGTCGAGTTAGACAATGACAAATAACCATAGAAATTCTTTAGGATAAGAAAAATTTATAGTTTAGTTTCTTGTGGAATAATTTTTGTGAACTAGCGAAGGTTCGGACTCGAATTCGAGAAGGTAAATTTCTTTTTAAATGCGAGTTGCTTTAACTTTTAATGTTTGAACATAATTGAGATGACGGAGACGACGATCCATTTTTTATTCACATAACTTTATGTGAGAAAGAAAAAAAAGGAACAAAATCGTGACGACTTATCACCGAGATAGAATCTGTTACTTTTCTTTACATCATAATGGCGACGCTCTAATTTTTCCTCTCAGTCTTTTGTTGCTATTTTTTTTTTTTAAATTTGTAAGTGCTGCTAAGTTTTCACAGTTTTTGCTTTTATATACATAAATTTGAGTATAACAATGTCAAAACAATCGACTATCGTCGTCGTCCTTTATATTTTTCGACTTCGCTCGAATTTTAAAATATATCTGAAGTTCGGGTTCAGGTATGGCTCAAAAAATGAGGTTTGCTCGGACACTTTTTCTAACTATGCAGTTTGAAAACGCTCGCTTAAGGCTTAATGTATAAGGAAAAACATTTATTTTTTCTTTATATCGAAGGCAGAATCCACTTTGATTTTAATCTGAGAAGTTCACAGGCTGATATTTCAGACTATTATCAGATGTAGACATACTCCAAGGTGGGGTAAGGAATTCGTTCCTCTCAAATTTTTTTCTTATTCATGACCAACGATCAAAGTCTGGGGTGGGAAAACTAGGGAGGAGCGAGAATATTCGGGGATAGTCTCCCCACTCCTTTTTGGGATCCGCTAGTGCTTGGTTTCAGAAGACGAGGAAGGGCACCCAGGTATTTTCGTTGTATTAAATGGTTTTAAATTTAAAAGTAACGACCATAAAGGCTAAGATATTTTTCAAAAGGGTGTCTAATTCAAATTCACAGATTCTCTAGAGGTTTAAACTATAGAGTTCAGAAGCGAACCCCATATTCTATGTGGGTTTTTGCTAAGATAACGAGGGTCATTGATGTATACTAAGCAAGCCTTGAAAAGTTTCCAAAAACACTAATTCAATACTTTTGTACCAGGGCTGGCCCTTGAAGATTTATTAGACTTTTCGTTACTTTTAGTTTTCAAATTGCAACAAATTTTTACTACCTGAATAAAAGTTTGAAGGAACCACTTCTTGAAGTGATTTGAAGTCTATTGAAAAACTAATATGAACTTCAAATCCATAGTTTAACTCATTCGATTATTTAATTGCACTGTTCGACATGGGTCATAACCACAAGATTTTGATAGTCATTCCCAAAGCTTAAAATGTATAAAAATGTTTTATGCACTCATAAATAAGGCCATGAAATTGGAAGATTGGAAGAAATTTCCTAATTTTCTCTTATTTCTAATCAGTTTTCAAATATTTATCTCAATACTTCGTAGGTGTAAAACATTTTATTGTTTGTGTAACATTAGACTGGGTCTTTGATAGAGATTCGATCTACAGTTGAGATTCTTCAGTTTTTGAAAGGAATTCAAATTGATTTGTCTAAATTGAGAGACAGTCCCAGATTATGACATCATAACTCTCAAGTCCTAGTTTTGTAAACTAAGTATTCTATACATAGAATATGTATTTCTAGTATAGTGCTAGCTTCTTAACAAACCAGTCCCATTTATAACTTATTTACAAGGTTATTCAGCAGAATACCTACAAAGTATACACATTAGGGTGGGTGAAATTGTTGTTCTTTTTTGGCTATGCGATAAAGTTGTTCCATATGTAATTATAAATCATTTCTAGTTCTTAGTATATCTCTAAGTACAAGTTGGTATCAAAAAAGTCCAAGTTTGATCCTGAGGAATTTATATTTTATACCTTAAAAAAAAGAAAGAAAATACAAAAGTTTTCTAGCAGCATCAAATCAATGAATAGTCATGAAACTCAATTTTTAGGAGGTCTATCAAAGGTTAAAAAAATAAAAAGGTCGTTTTTTTCTAAGTATACAAATATTGCAGTCACCTATAGAGTTTTTTTTTTCAAAAACAAGTAAAACAATTTTTTAAAAATAGGGGTCTAAAAAGGGTTTTGAAATTTATGAAATCAAATTTTGAGGTTTTTGAACTACATCTCCAATAATTTGTTATAATAAACCTTAAATAACCTTAAATTGTCTCCTTTAATTTTCAATAGAAACTTTTCCTCCTCAGTTGTAGATATTTCATAGCGAAAATTAAAATGTTCCTGGACCCTATGCACTAGTGTTAAAAGTTGAAATTATCAAACAAAAGTATGGAGCGTATCAAATTTTGACTATTTTTTCTAAAATTGTCTCAGTTTATGTTTGAATTATAACAGATTAAAAAAGGATTGTGACCTTAAAAATTTTTACTCATACAGAAACAGAAAATAGTTTTCCAATAGTATTAAGGTATAAAATTGAAAGTCCGCAAAATAAAATTTTGATTTCTTTCGCCAAAGTTGTTTAGCATTTCTTGTAAACAACTTATAGCATAGCTAACGCTCGCATCTTTTTTCGGACCAAAAACTGTATATTTCTTACAAAGATTTTTAAAAAACTGTAAATCGATTTCAAAAAATTGTATATTTCGCGGTATCAATTTTTTCAATGACACTTAGCAAGGAAAGTAATTTATCCATCATCTAAATCGTCTTCGTTCTTCATTTTCATATCTCCTTCTGTAGTTGTATTGAATTTATACTTTGAATTAATTTGACGAAGTGATTCCGGCTTTGCTATGAGATATTTATAGAAATCAACGCATGGATATTTTAAGTTACATTTGACGACAAGAATCGCCTTCAATGTTTCCACTTCTTTCAAAAGTATACACACAACGAGTTGCCATTGTTCTTTCAGACGTTTTGCATTGCGGTTGATAAATTTGAATTTCGTAGCGCTAAAATTTTTCTTAGTATAAACGCGGTATTTTGGTATCAAAGGCGGTATGCGGTTTTGGAGTTGAAAAAACTGTATACTACCGCGAAAAACTGTATAGATACGAGCATTAAGCATAGCTGATACAATTTGATCCACCCTAATCTGTATTAAAAAAATTTACCTCATTCTTCAGAATTGTACCAACTCATCCCTGCATCGGAATTTCTATTGTAAAATACCAAATTGCAGTAACTTTTTGTTTTCATAATTAAATATTGCTTCATTTTTTTTTAAAAATAGCAAGTTAATTGCAAATAAAATGCAGATTGCAATAAAAAATCTAAAAAAAAGTTAAGAAATTAGAAATGCTTATAAACCACAAAAAACAAATTAAACCATTAACTTTACGCTTTTTATACATGGTATTAAATGATTGGCTTTTGAATTTTATTCAATTTTGCTACTTAACTTTCTACAAACAATACATAACATAACAACACTTCCTGCTTTTATGATAAAAATCTTCGATTGAAGCAGCTAGAATGCATAAATAAACAAAAACAAAAAAAATATACAAACAAACTTATAAAGAACTTATTGACGTCATTTATATGCAACAAATTGTTGTGCATACGCGAACAAATAGTCGTAGTTTTCTTTCAATCTTTGGTAATATTAAGAAAACTCAAAATACACTTGATTCTGGTAAAAGCAGCTGCGATTTGAGATGCAGTTAAGGGTATACACTAGTGTTGGCCGAAAAAAAACGAAAATTTTTCATTTCATATTCTCAAAGTAAATTTTCTTGAGAAAATATTCTCCAGATTTCATAGAAATCTGAGCACCAGAACTAAAGTTACAGCTGTCAACAGCGCGCTACCTCCAACTACCTCCGACATGGTGCCGAAAGTTTAAACGCGATTATCTCGAAACTTCTTTTTTTTTCAAAATGTGCAGTTGCGATGAGCACAGTTTCTCAAGAACCGTTAATCCGGTCATTCTGGCAGGCTTATTTATAACAATAATAGCCTCCTAGTGAACGAAGGATTTTCAATTTCAATCTTTTCTGCAAAAACCGAAAGCTCAGACGTTCAAAAATCAAACTTTTTAGAAAAACGATCTCCATTTTTGTAAAAAAGTTAATTCTGCAAAATCCTTCGTTCACTCAGAGCGTGAAGGTACAAACCACAGTTTTGTTTGTCGTTTTTTGTATTTAAGATAAGATGTTGGGAAAATTGTGTTTTAGCGCAATGGCTGTAGTAACTCCAGTTATACATATTTTCTTTTGGAAAAATTTATGAAGGACCTTACGACATGTATAAATAAATAGATGTTCAGTTTAAAAAAAAATTGAGTTGTTTTTCAAAAAAAAAAAATCATAAAAATTCCCTTTTTTTCTCAAGCACAAGTGTATATAACCCTTTAAACTAACCATAAAATCTTGTATGTAAGTATAAGGTGAAATTGACAAATACTGTGCCTGCGCTCAATATTGACAAAATTATTATTTTCTAACCGGTTTTGATTTGCATTCAAATTAATGTAGAAATTCAAACGCTTTTTACTTTTCACATTTTTTACATTTAAAACTACAGTATTTATAAATTCTTTAAAAAATAATTTTTTTTTCTGATTAATTTGGGGTTTTCTAATATTTTATACAGGGACTAGGTCGATAAAATAAACATCCTTCAAAATTATCTCAGGAATGAAAATCCGGAAGAATTTTACTCTTTTCAAATTGGTGAAACTATTTTTCCCACTTCTCTAAATTATGAGATGGGTAAATGATTGAGAAATTGTTCAAGATCGATCACAAACGAGTAAATTTAGCTTGATCTAAGAAAAGTGTATCTGGAGAGTGACGCATTGGGGGCTTTATTTCAGAGAGCAATTCTAGTAATGACCTACGGTTTTTTGCTCAAGGTATGACTAATCTTTTTCCACTTTGAATTCTTCCTTTTTTTCCTTTTTTCCTATATCGCAATGGTTTTCCATTCAACCTTTTTAACAAAGAATGAGTATTTGTTTCCCCAATATATCAAGTCCTCAAACCCCTCAAATAGTTGTAAAAAGTGGGAGTTGGAGAAATTTATCCATACTGACAAATAAAACTTCTTATCAACTAAGGAAAAGAACTCACAAAATTAACCATTTTCAAACATTCATTAAAATTATTCGAAACTTCAAAAAACTGTCTTTACATTCATACTAAACTTTAATAAAAATTACTTAACCTATTTACTATAGGGTCATTTTAACTTTTTCTACTTTTCTTGTCATCACCCGGTAAATACACAGTGCAACAGTAAATTTCAAATGGCAAATGGATAACTTTTTAATGATAATTCGGGTTCGCTGATTGCGACACTGTACTCAGATTTTCCCTATCACGTCTGGAATACCCGGTATGGAGGCTAAAACCCATAAATATAATTTTTTTTTTTTATTTTATCTTGTACATGTTTCATAGCTAAGAAAAAGTTGTTTATCATAGATGGAAGGAAAAAAATTACTTAGACCGCAACAGTCATCCAGCCTCCTTACCCACTCTTTTGAATGTTATATGAAGCCACTATTCAATATATGACTATACCGAGTAAACAATCGCGAAACCTATCATTAGGTTTTAATAAAAAATGTTCCCTATTGAAAAGTAGTTGGGGTCAGCGAAGGTCAAATTTTTTTTTTTAAGAAATTAACCATTGGAAAAAATTTTTTGTTTTTTTTTATAATCCCTTTGTATTGGATTAATTATTGGAGAAAATAATAAACTTTCTTCTTAAAGAATATTCTCTATAAAAAAATAGTTGAAGTCAGTGAAGGTCAAAACCACCAATTTTTCCCCGGAAATTTATCTTTGACAGACTAAAATCATTTTTTTTTTGCTGTAATGCCTTTATATAGGATGTACCGTTGAAAAAAGCATCAAACAGTCTTAGAGGAAAATATTTTCAATTAAAAAGTAGTTGGGGTAACGGAAGGTCAAAAATTACCCAGGTCCAACTTTTTAAGAAATTAACTCAAGGGTCCGTTCACATATAGCGGAACGCAAGGGGTCAAAATTGACAAATTTTGACCCCTTCCCCCCCTGGTCGTAACACATCGTAACAAAACGACTCCCCCCCCCCCTCCCCCTCCCTAGTAACGTAACAAATTTTTATTTATGAAATTTTTCTTTATTTTTAATTTGACCTATTTATATCGATATCTTTTAAATCAGTTCCTATCACAATACGTTTCATTTAGTTTCAAGAATAACCGTATATTTCTAGCCCGAAATATAATTTTTAAATTATAAAAAAGTTAAAAAAATTACAATATCTCCATAAAAAAATTTTAGCCATGATTTTCGAATTCAGCGGGAGAAAATTAATTTTATAAACTAGTGAATTTTTGAAGTCATCTGTATTTGATAGTATAAAATCAACGTTACGTAACGCAGTTGATGACTCCCCCCTCCCCCATGTAACACTTCGTAACAAATTGGCGGACCCTCCCTTCCCCTCGCGCGTTACGTAATATGTGAACGGCCCCCAAGGTCGGAAGCAGCAACCCCCAATTACGCTTAAAAAGTTATCCATTTGACATTTGATTTTGTAAAGCGTCAAATTATTGCACAGTGATATTATTGCCAATGTTTTGCTATTCCACCCTATATTTCTAAGAACATTTCATTTTCTTTTCTTCATTTTTTATCGATGTTTTTTCTTTCAAAAAAGAAAGTGGCCATTGCACCATTATAATGTTGTAATTTAAATTACTAAAAACAAATAGTAAAAAGTTTATAAGAAAAACAAAACAAAGGAATATTTAGATGTGTGCTACATTCAAGTGCTATATTCTCTACACGCACACACACATGTAAAGTGGGAAGGCCTTTGAACTCTTTTCACTCAACAAAGGAAAAAGAAACATAAATAAAAATGTTCAGTTTCGATTTTGTACTTGAAAACTAAAAATAACTAAATAAATACAATAAAAGTGTATAATTTTTAAATACTTATAGTATAGTATAATTAAATATATCTATGAAAAATACGAGTACATTCAACTAAATCACCTTCATTATTATTCTTCTTCTTATTTTCTTTGTAACTAAAATAATAAAATGATATAGTTTTAGTTTTAATTATTTCTATTTATTTAAGAAAAAGTATAACAAAAATTTTAAACACAGGATGTGGCAAATTTTTGTCACGCGTTTCAAGCAGCAATAAAAATTTTAGATGCAAAAATTTATCGCATGCTATTTTTAATTGCCTTACGTTGGCGTTCAATTCTTAATTTCTCTTTTAATCGGACGGATATATTTTAAAATAAATATTTTTAGAAATTTTTTTTATGATATAAAAACTAAAGATAGATGACCTCGATAGTTTAGTGGGTAGCGCACTAGACATTCATTCAATGGAAGTTGCGGATTCAAGGGAATCAATTCACCACCCCTGGTGATGGTGTTTGATTCTCAAAACCTTCCTGAATCAAAAGAAAGTGTTCAAGTACACCTCTTGGTAGGCAATAGCAAAAACCCACTAAGTGATAACAAATTGTCACACCGACTTTCGGAACCAGCGTTAAACTATAGGGGTACAATCATAGTGGACCGTTCTGGCCTAAGTGTGTCACTGAACCTAAGTAACTTAACGAAAAATAATTTTCAGACTTGATCACACGACATCTAAAAATCTTAAACAAACAAAGACACTATGAAACACAGCAAAAAATATATCACACGTTATAAATCTCCAAAGTTAAGGGAACTATAAAACTAGATTCAGAGAAAATCTCCATGGTTTATGGTACAAAAAAAAAAAGAAGCACATCTTGGGGTTGTGTAACAAAAATTGGTAAGAAAAAAATCTTTAAGATTTGTAACACAATACAATTGGACTAGAAAAAAATCTCCAGAGTTCATAGTACAAGAAAATTAGAAATGAAAAAAATTTATTAGATACATCTTGTATATAATAAAATTGAATTAAAAGAAAAATGCCGGTACTTAATACACGGGGATCGGACATAACGCCCATGGGCTTTATAATCACTGAAAAATGTACAAAACGCCAAAAGAGACTTTTTTTATGAAGACAAAATAAATTATATTAATTGAAATTATTAAATGAAATATATGCAAGAAAAGACAAACATTTTTTATCCAAAATAAGTTGCGTGATTTTTGGTTTTGAGCATTATGTTCCTTTTGAAACGGACATGAGCTTTGCATCAGGTTACCTTTTTACACAATAAATAAATTTCCGCGATCAATGGCACAACAGAATTGTGCTGAAAATGAATCTTCGAGGGTGTGAAAAATATATAAAGGGTTCATGTTTCACAAACAAAAAAAATAAAAAAGGAATGGAAAAAACTTTTTTAGGTTTCCAAGAGTCCAAAAGGGGTACAACAAAAGTTAAGTTAGAAAAATCTTCAACTAGAAAAAATCTCTGAATTTTAAACACCATTAAAAGTGAAATAGGAAATCTCTGGAATTAATGGTACAATAAAATTGGGCCAGAAAAAAAATTCAGTATTCGTGCTATAATAGAATTTGATTTGAAATGTGACTAGAAAAATCATTCCCGGTATAATAAAATTGGGCAAGAAAAAAATCTCCAGGGCTATGGTACTATAAAATTAGGCAAGAAAAAAGATTCCGAGGCTCGTGGGATAATACAAATAGACTAAGAAAAAATACATGAAGTTCATGGAGCAATAAAATTGAGCTAAGAAAAAGTACTTATCTAAGATTCATGGTACATTAAAATTGTACAATTTCCATGTATTCATGGCACTGTAAAGATAAAATCCTCCTGAATCCAGAAATGTCCGAGGATTGTGGTATATTAAAATTAGACTACGAAAAAAATTTTTGCGTTCGTGTAGCTTTAAAATTACAAAGTTTACCCACAAATCTTCAGGGATTGTGATGAATTAACTAAAACTTTGCAGGAAAAAATATTCGGGTTTCAGGCACTAATGAAAGTAAAGGATTTTTTTTAGAGGTTCTATGTATTTTCCGATAACGAATTTCCGGTCACAAATCATAGTGTAAAATAAATACTAGAAAAAAATACATGGGGTTCAGAGCACAATAAATTTGATCTAGAAAAAAGTCTCCAGGGATCAGGGATTATTAAAATTAGACAAAACCATTTTTTGTGGTACATTATACAATAAAATTAGACTAAGAAAAAGTATTCGGGATGGACACCTCAATGAAGCTTCGCCTCTGCTATGCGAGCGCTGGCGCCAGTTCAAAAGCTTGGGTACAATCAAATTGTATAAGGAAATAATCTCAAGGGTTTGGCTTAAAATACTGCACTAGAGTGCCATTAACCCCCTCGATCAGTTCGTTGTACTCAAAAAACTATCTGTGTAAAATTTCAGGTCAATTGGATAAGGGTTAGCTCAAACTCTTACTTATTTTTATTTATATTTAAAAAAGAAGTTAGTTAGTTTTCATCTGGGGGCTTTAACCCTTTGACTCTTGAATTTTTTCCAACTTGAAAAAAAATTAAAATAATGTATTATATAGTGGAAAGAAAAAATAACTTACCGAACTATTTTTATAAATTTAACACGCTGTCAATATTATGCTTTCCAAACAACAGAAAAATGCAAGGAGACGATAGATAAACGAAAGAAAATGTATTAAAAACGCAAAAAATTCCCTCCAATTTTTAACTTTGAACGAGAGAAGAGAGAAGCTCTTAGAAAAGAGTTTACAACAAAAAACTCTTACAGTTCTGAGTATCCTGTTCTTTAAAAGTATGTACGCAATTGCGTACACCAAGAGTCAAAGGGTTAAATTTATTATTAAAAGGCAAATTCACGTGCACGAAGCTATTCACACGTTAAGTGTGTGACATTTATGTACATGGTCTGATTAATTTAAATTAAATTTCAGTTGTGCCAGCCGATTAAGAAGGATTTAGCTTTAACCTAAAAACGGTTGGCTAAAGTTTTTCCATATGTAAATTTTTGCATTTGTAGTAGCTACACACTGTAATTATTGTCTTTTTTTCTTTCGGCTAAATCTCATGCACGCGAAATTTGTATTTACTCTTAAGTCTAAAGATTTATCTAAATTAAGTTATAATTTATTCATAACAAACAAAATAGAAGAAAAAAAAAGAAAAGAAAATCGCAAATTGTTTTCTTTCAAAGATTTTCTAAATATTTATTTTGCGTGCGCATTTTACATTTATGAATCTCTCAAGAAGTTAGTTAGTTATTTTAATTAGAGATTAGATTAATTAACTTATTTAAGATAAGTTAATTTATTTAATTATTTAATATTATATATTACAGATTTATTTATATTATTTTTGTTGCACACGATAATTATTCTAGTTCTGAGGTTTTTGAAGCTAACGACTTTAGTTTTACGACGGCAGTTGCAATTTTAAGACGTATATATTCTGAAGATTGTTTGAGTTTATAGATTTCTAAAAAAAAAGTTTCTATATAAATAAAACTAAGGTGAGACAATTAATTATGATTATATGATAAAAAAAATTCCCGCTACATACTCAGCGGGAATTGAACTCGCTCGGCCGGCCAAGGACGCTGCAGTGAAGTTCTTAGAAAGTAAAAAAAAAATGTATTGAACTCGGCCATTAACCGAGCTTAACACAGTATTTTCAATGCCATTAGACTTAATGTATTTTAGTAAACACTAGCTAAACCCGAGAGTAGATTGTTTTAAAATAACTGCTTCATCAAGAATTTTAAACCGGTTGGTTTCATGGCGACTTCTCAACTCCATCGATTTGATTTGATTCATGAAGTGCTTGGGTTCTCGGACCAAAAATGGAGATTTTTAGTTAATTTTGTATTATTATAGAATCCACACATAGTATTATAAATTAGAAACAGTCAGTTATGTCGAAACGCTAGCGAAATTTTATCTTGAGAAAATTACCGACCGGATACCGGATTATCTTTATTATTTTTTAGACCATCAGCCGAAGGTTTCCAAAAAATGATATTCATTATGAATTGGATATTTTTAAACTTTTATAAAAATATTTCAAGGCACTTCGTTTGAGCAGTATGTCCTAAGGAGGTCTTAGAAAAGGGAAAATTTTTACACATGGCCACCAAAGTTTAAAATCCAGTTCACTCAAATTTTGTGTGCAGAATTTTAGGTTTAAACCTAGGATAAAAGTTAAGATTAAGAAAATTGCCCGTCAATAGAAATATGGTAAGTATGTGGTAATGGTGGCCACAGCCCAAGAGAGAATTGTAAGGGTTACTGACTGGAATGTTCCAGGTTCAACTCATGGATAAGGTGAAAAGCAAAATTATCATTAAAAAATAAATATTTTCCCCTGGCAGAGGCAGTCAGTGGTAATGAGAGATAGCGTGAGAATTTTAAATATAATAACAGCCAATCAGAAGCTATAAAAAACAGTCAGAGGTAGCCATGGTCAATTGGAAGAAATAAAGGACTGTAAGTGGCAGTCAGGTGCCATAAAAAGTAGTCAGGTGTGGTCATGGGCGATTAGAAAAAAAAGAACGGAGCCAGAAGAGTAAATACAAGTTATAAGAAACAACTAGAAGAAAGAAGGAAGAAATGAAGCCAGTCAGAGGTAATCAGAGGCAGAAAGAAGCTATAAGAAGTTAAAGGCAATCAAAGAAGAAACTGCTGGAGGTAATCATAGGTAGTCAGAGGTAGTTAGAATCTGTTAAAAAATATAAGAAGCAGTCAGAGGCAGTCATGAGCAATCAGAAGAAATAAGGTGCTGTAAGGAAAGGCGACCTCGATAGTCTAGTGGGTAGTGCACTAGACTTTTATCTGGGAGGTTCGGGTTCGATTCCCGTCTTCGTCTGGTGGTTAATTTTCATAACTTTCTTATATTCACTATCAATATGAAGTGTATGAGAATTATAAGATAGTGTACAAGTACACACATTGGTTGGTAATGGCAAAACCACCAAGCCGATAAAAAAATTGCCACACCGCCGTTCGGAATCGGCGTTAAACTGTAGGTCCAACTATGTGGTATCACAATGGGCCGTTCAGGCCTAAGTGTGTCTCTCGACAGCCACTCCAACCTAACCTAACCTAAGGGGAGGCCAGAAGTTGTAAGAATTAGTCAGAGGCAATCAGAAGAAAAAAAAAAAAAAACTGTCAGAAGTAATCAAATGAAGTCAGACACAGGCAGAAGGTCTAAAAAGCAACAACTGGCAGCCATTGCCATTCAGAATAATGAGTTGTAAATGACGGTCAGAAGCAGTCAGTGACAGTAGTGGCAAAATAAAAGAAAAAGGAGATGTAAGAGACGGTCAGAAGCTATAACAAGCAGTTAAAGGAATAAGATACATTATAGATACTAAGAAGAAACAATAAATTGCAGTGTGACCAACTCAACGATTTTCCCGCTGATTTTAGTGCTTTTTGAAAATTAAAACGCGGAAAAAAAGTGATTTATCGCTCAGTGCGTTTTTTCGATTTAAAATATCTTCGAAAAATCGAAGAAATTTTCATTGACTAGAAGTATCAGATGTATGCCTGTATTAGTGAAAAAGTTTAAATGTATTGAGTTTTCTCGCATTTTTATAAGGAAAAAAATTTAACGCTTTTTTTTAAGAAAATACGCGTTTTATTCTTCAATTTAGCGGATTTTGAAAAACAAAAGTTGGCCACGCTGATAAATTGTAAGAGGGAGTTAGAAGCTATAAGAAGCAAAATCAGAAGAAAGGTGAGGGGCGAGAAGGTGAAAGAGGCAAGGTATAAGAAGCAGGTTGAGACAGTGGGAGGCAGTAGGGGAAAAATGAGAAGAAAGAAAAAGCAGTCAGGTGCAGTCATGAGCAGTTGAAGACAATAGCAGGTAACCAGGGAACGTTGTGGTAGCCTGAGGTAAAGACAAAAGTGATCAGAGATATTCAGATGTAATCAGAAGCTGGGTAAACGGAACAAAAAGCAGTCTTAGGCATGAGCAATTGAAAGCAATTGGGAGCAAAAAAAAAAAGAATACCACCTTGATCAAAAAATTCCCGGAATTTATTCAGAAAATTCAAAATACAAGTTTATTCATCTAAATCTATATTGTCCCCTTCAAAGTAATCCCCATCGACTGCAACACACTTATGCCAGCGCTTGATTCAATCCTCGAAATATTTTTTATATTCGGTTTTCGGTATGTCCATCAGTGCTTCCTGCGATTTTTCCATTACTTCCTCTCGGCTGCTGAAACGCGTTCCCCGTAATGGTTTTTTAACTCGATTGAACAGAAAGAAGTTACAGGGAGCCAGATCAGGTGAATTTGGTGGCTGTTGGTTGGTATTTGTTGCATTTTTCGTCAAAAAATTACGAATAATGGCACTGTGCGACGGTGCGTTATCATGGTGCAAAATTCACGAGTTTTCTGTCCACAATTCTGGTCTCTTTCGGCGAATCGCTTCACGCAATTGCCTCATAACGCCCAAATAATACTCTCTGATGGTTAATTTGCGGTTATTGACCAAAATTTATTTTCTTTTATCAACGTTTTCGTCGGTTTTCGATGTCGATGGTCTGCCACTGCGTTCATTATCTTCGATTGACTCACGACCACTTTTGAACCGCTCGTGCCACTGGTAAACAACCGTTTTCTTTAGAGAATCGTTGCCGAAACACTTTTCCAACATTTCCAACGTTCGCGCACCATTAAATCCGTTTTTACGCAAAACTTAATACAATACAATTTAATAAAATTGTAAAAATTCGCCAACACACTCAGAGATAGATGTTCTCTTGGCTACATAATTTTTGCAAATGTCAAGCTATGACGCTAAGATTTAGAGGGAATATCAACACTTAACTTAACAAAATAAACAGAACTAAAATCGGAATGATGGGAGCGCCACACGGTAGTTATTCCGGGAATTTTTTGATCAAGGTGGTATAACTGAACAGTGGCAGAGCAAAAAAATTTGAGCAATTTCAACAAAACTTGCCACGAAAATTTCTTATAGCGAAATAAAAATTCTCAAATAGGTCAAAACGGTCAAGTGGGCGTGGTGAAATTTTCAAAAAATAATATCAATGGATATAAGGAATTTGAAAGTTTGTATTTACAAGGATGACTTCTGTTTTTGTTTCGTGTTTTGTGATTAAATAATACACCAAATTTTCCTTTAACATAATTTAAATAGAACAACTTCAAAATGGAAATTTAAGTTACTGTCAATAAAATTAGAAATTTAGTCAAAGGTGGCAAGCTTTCAATTTTCATTGTCAAATCCAACAAGGCTCTATCTAGGGTCTAGATAGCCCTCTATTAAGTAAGATAAAATACCCGTTGATTTAATTTTTTGCTGCATTCCTCTCAACCAACACACGTCACTGTAGCTATAGAATGAACTAGTCGCTGGCAATCACAGAAGGTAATTAGAGCAGTATGGGCTAGTTAAAGGTAGACCTTTTTACTGGGAATATCAAACCTTCATGCGTGAATTTTTCACTTCATAAATCTGCAAACCTCCTCCATTCCTTTGCAATAATTGCACTTGTACAATACAAATGCATACAAAAATAGCTATAGCTTCTAGAATAGAACGGAGGAAAATGTTGCGGATATTTGTCCTACTCACTCTATAATGGCATGCACATTCAAACTGCATTATTCATAACAACACATTTTGTGTTGAAAGTAATGAATAATTGCTCCTGAAGGAACAGATTTCTATTATTTCTAGAATAAATATTATTATTTTGCTCTACGCTACACGATATGGAAAATAAGTGAGGTAGCTAAAAAAAGAAGAAAAAATAACTTTATGCGTCTAGAATTTGATGTATAGACAGATCTAAATATATAACACTACAAAAGGGACACAATTCAAAATTGAAAATTTTTCAGAAAATGATAAAAAAATTGTTTTGCTTACCTATTGATACAAATTTCAGAGGCTGAATTTTTATAACGTTTTTAATGAATAAATTGAGGAATAGAAATTTGAGACAATTTAAACTTTTTTAGATGGATTATAACAGATATTTCCTAAGTTACTCGATAAGAGTTATGAGAAACTTATATTTTTTAAGTTGCCCATAACTTTTATTTACTAACAGACATTTTGAAGTTTACCCGATATCAGTTATGGGCAATTTCTACTAACCGTTATCTATCATTTCCTGACAAATTTTCAATTTCGAGTTGTGCTCTTTTTGCAGTTAGTGTGCGATATGTATGTATGTATGTACGTATTTGAATGCATATACATATACTTAAACGTAGAATGGCATCAAAAATAAATTATTGTCGTAGTCACAATTCAATTTACTTTGCTAGTTTAAACCCACACATACACACACACAAACATAGATATAATAGCAACCACCCTAGCGTTGAACTATGACTCTATTATAGTACGGTTGTTTTGTTGGTTTTTCTCAAATGAGCTTCTTGATTTCATGAACATTGGCAACATGACGGTATTAGGATACTAAAAATAGTTTAACATCTACTGCGCATTGGTAGTTTTTATAGAAGATGAATTGGTCTTTGTGGGGGTTTTTAATGCCATTGCTATGAGTGGCGCAGTAACTGTATGTGTGCTTACATTTCTTCCAAAGGATATTTATGCTTAATGTTGTACATATGTTTGTGTGTGAGTGCGGGATTGTTTTATTTTTATAACACTACTATTATAAATTTACGTTTATTTATTAAATCACACGGCGGCAATTTATGTTCTTAGTTATGTAGGCATATGACTGTTTATGTACATAATTAATTAATTAATTTAGCAAAGCTGTTAAAGCGAGATGTAAGTGGGTGAATGTATGATTATTTCTATAATGTCATAATAAATAAGTACCTAGTTTATTTAATGTTAAAGTTAATTAATTTAACATTTCATAAATTAGTATATCATAAATTTATATTCAAAGAAACATTTTTTCAAATTTGAATTTATATTGCAAATAAATTAAATTAATAGAAAAAGTAGTAAAGTATTATGGAATGTATAAATAATATGGTAGAGTCTTAGACATTGAACTGACTAGAGAAAGAGAAATATTATATAGCAGCTATTTTCTGCAGGAAATTGTTGTTATATGTCTGCCATAGAAAGTTAACATTCAATGAGCTTTGATTGGACTCAAAGTGGCGTGAAAAAAATGACTCCTTGTCAGTGACTATCAGAAATGGGAGTGAAGATAGAAGAGCCTTGGGTCTTTATGCGTTTAAAATTCTAAATAAAATTTTAACGAAAACTCTCTTTTTTTCATTTTATAGCCTAAATCAATTCCTCATGAATTTTTAAGAGAGATTCTAACATTTATTGTAGATTTGAAAGGAAAACAGTTGTTGAAACTAAAACTTTTCAGGTGTAGGTTAGGTTAGGTAGTACTGGCTGGCCGAAGACACGCATAGACCTTTAGGTCCTTAGCGATATCAGATAGGAGTCCTAGGAATTATTTATCGAGTGTATATTTAGCGAGTGTACATGTCATTTAAGATGCGAGTGTGGTTAGTAAACTTTAAAAGACAGTCCACCCTCAGTTTAGCGACCTCGTTCAGACCCTCAAACTGTGGAGCTCCTAAGTACGTTAATCGAGTTCTAGTGAGCGCGGGACAGTAGCAAAGAAGATGTTCTACAGTTTCCCTCGCATCTTGCTCCATACATTTCCTGCAATTATCATTGCCGGTTAGTTTTAATTTAAGAGCGTGCGTTGCCACCAAACAATGGCCAGTTAGTACTCCAATTGCTGTTCTGCAGTCCTTACGATATAACAGATTTTGCGTACCTCTCGCTGTAGGGGTCACACATGACTTTAACGATTTTACATGTGGGTATATTTCTCCACTTAGCTATTGCTTTCTTTCACATGCGTGCTTCTAGATTACAATTAGCTACTTGCAGAGGCATCAGTACTTCGCTGATTTGATCCTCCGGCAGCTTAGTACCTATTATCGCGATTTTGTCTACAATCTCATTTCCATCTATGCCTTTGTGACTAGGTACCTAATAGATACGCATCCTACGCTTATTAGTCAGTTTCTCCATTGCTGCCCTGCACTGAAGAACACTTTTGGATGATGTCCAGTGTGATGTCAACGCTTTTATAACTGATTGACTATCTATATTTATATATGTTTATTGTTGAGTTGATCGTGGCAATACTGTTTGCAATCTTCGCAGCCTTCCTAGCTGCAAATATTTCTGCCAGGAATATGCTGCAGTAATCAGGAAACCTGAAGGGCTTTCTGATGTTTAGCTCACCACAGTAAGCAACAGCGTCCATCCCCTCAACCATTATTGGGCCATCCGTGAAAATATTGAAGGATTTGAGTTCTAGTTCCATACCCTTACGCCAGCCCTCCTGTTCAATAACAGCTTTTATCCTCTTTCCAGAGCTCAATTTAGGGATCACGTAATCTGAATCAGATGTGTTCCGACTAATTGAGCTATGTCCGAAGGATCTATAGCATAGATGTCTAGTAACCCGATTTTGCAGCCCGATTTTCTACTAAGAGATCAATTTGAGGCAGATTGAGAATAGCTTCAAGAGCTGCCGTTGGAGTTGTTCTCATAGCTCCCGTGATACATAGCGTGGACAGCCGCTGAACCTTTTCCAAAGCTTGATATACGTTTTCTTTTTAGTTATAGTCCACCATACCAAAACACCGTAGAGCAGTATAGGTCTAACAATGGCAGTGTAGCACCAATGCATAAGAGAGGGTGAGAGACCCCATGTGCTTCCAAGCATCTTTTTGTATGCGTACAGAGCATTGGTTGTCTTCTTCACTCTCTCTTCAATATTAAGTTTCCATAGCAATTGGCTGTCCACAACTACCCCTAGATATATGGTATAGATTTTTAGAGTCAATTTGATGTTGTTTAAACTTGGTGGCGTCCATGCGGGGATCTTGTACCTTCTTGTAAAAAGTACTAAGTCCGTTTATCCGTATTTACGCCTAACCCGGCACTGGTCGCCCAGTTGTTAATGGTCTTGAGAGTGTCGCTTTTTCAGGTGTAATGTTTTACTTATTTATTATTTATCAAGAGCACACTATAATTCAGAATAGGCGTCCATAAACAAGTTTTCGAAATAAATAATTATTTGGCTTCAAAATCATAACTTACTGTTTTGCAGGGTCGCTGATTACAAATCTGCAATAAGATTTATAAAATTAAAAATGGCGGATCCAGAATGGCTGGCGAATTTTTAAAAATTAATCGGATTCGTTTAAAACTCATTACTCGAGGGTTTCTGGGTCGCTGATTACAAATCTGACATCGGGTTTTCAAAACTCAAATGGTCGACCATTTTTAAAGTTAATCAGATGCGCTTGAAACTAGCTACTTGGGTATTATCAAGGTCGCTGAATACAAATCTCACGTTAAATTTGTAATCAGTGGCCCCAAAAATTCTCTAGTACAAGTTTCAAGCGAATCCGATCAATTTTTTTAAATTCTTCTACCATATTGGATCCACCATTTTGAAATTTCAAAATCTGATACCAAATTCGTAATCAGCGATCCCGAAAACCCCCAAGTAACTGATTTCAAGTTAAGCAGATGAATTTTATAAAAAATTTCCGCCATATTGGTTCTGCCATTTTGAATTTTAAGAAACTGACATCCGATTCGTAATCAGTATACTTTTCCTATTAGAATCGCCAAAAAAGACGTTTTCAAACGTTAAAAACCGACGAAACTCGCATAGCTCAAGCCAACAGAAGGGGCGGAGAACATTTTAAAGAATCACGTACAGCGGAAAAAAGGCCGAATCAGAGCATCTAAAGATGTTGACAGAAATTGCAGAGAGATGGCTATCTAAAAGTAATTTGCAAGAAAAAATCATTTCCTTAAACGCGTTATTCTTAAAATGATGTTTTTTGAAATAGTAGGACTGATCTCTTGAGTTTTATTGAACTGATTTTGAAAAACCAAAATTCGTTTGATTTGTTATCATTATGGATATAAGTGAAACCTCAAAAATTGGAATATTCCTTCCCACTTTTTTTCTATAAGAGAGATTCCAATTAAGAATATCTGCTTTTTCGTTTTTTGGAGAAAAAAGATCATAAAAAAGGGAAGAGGAAAGTTTCACTTTTTTGAGATTTCACTTATAGAGAAATGTCTAGGGAACAAAATCTTGTTTAGTTTTTGTCTTTATCTTTATTAGGAAGCTCGGAATTCATCCTACCACCTAAAATTAACTTTTTTGGAGATGCCCTCTAAATTTTTTTTTGTTCTTCAATAAAATATTTAAAATATCTCTAAGCATTTCTGTAATAATATTTCATAGTTTCTTTAAAAAAAACCCCTAAAAAGCCAAGTTTTTCTCCAATTTTAAACTGGAATGTCCCCTTAACCCATTATCGACGAATAATCGAAATCGTTGAGATAACTTCATGATTTTTTATGTGGCAACTATTGAAAACCCACTGATCATTTTTAGCCAATTGAGAAAATTTTAGAATGTCTAGGTTATGAAGGACAGTCTGTTGTGGAAAAGCAACAACGGTACACCTGGAATATTTCAAATGGTTAAATCAATCAGATAGTCTTTAGTATTACATTTTGGTATTTTATTAACACAAATATTATTGTTAAAAAAAATAAAAAAATATTTTAATAATTTTACGAGACATTTTAAAAAATGAATTTTTTTAGGTAAAAGCGCAGGTGTAAAATTATAAAAATATAAAATTAATAAAATTAAAAGAAAAATTGTGAAGCCAAGAGTTCAAATTAACATTTAAATAAATACTTAAATGGGATACGCATAATTTTATCTATTTTACAAATGCTTGAAGTTGGTGTTGCGAAAACGCAACGGCAGACGAAAATGGGTTAATAATAAAAAGGTAATTTTAGCTAACATATTAAAAAAAGAGAGTGCAAAAAGGAAACAAATTTACAAATCCCTTTAATAATAATAATGGAGTGAATTGATAGAAATTAAAATCAAAAGTCACCTCGATGTTGTGTGACGTTTCATAGTATGAGTGAGTTTATAAGTGTGCGTTTTTTTTATATATTTTACTTTGTGCCCAAAAGTATGCAACACATGATTTCTGTATCAAAAATGGTTTACATATCAATAGAATAGTGGAATATATCAAAAATTGTTTTATTTATTGTATTGTAATGCATAGTTTAGTTTAGTTTAAAGTATATGATTTCCTAATTGAAATTGTAAAATAATATCAATATTTCACTATGTAGACGTGCCAAAAGCAAAGAAAGTGCATTGAAAAGGAAAATAAAAATTTTTAAAAAACCCTATGGTTGCACTTTTTAAAACATCAAAACGAAAACTTTTATAATGAAGTAAACATGTTAGGGTTTTTTACTTTTATTATAAAATTAGTGCTAAAGAAAGATTGAAATAAGTCCTGAAACAATTTTCTTAATTTTGGGAATTATTTTTTTTTTTTTTTTATATATTTTACTGGGGAGTTATTTCAATGAGCCACCTTAACCTATCATTTCTGAAAAAAGTTTTAAAAAATATTTTAAAATAGGAAATTCGAAACATTTTTAATAATTTTTTCATGACATAAAAACTCTCAACGATTATAAACGAGACGTTAAAAATTTAAAAGTCATTTTTCTGGACATTGCTGAAATTTGGTCTGAGTGACTGAGAAAAGGCAAAAACGGGGACACAATCTATATGAAAATATGATTTGTAAAAGGGTATTCAGGTAAAAGGAGTGTTTCCAATTTCAAATACGCAGAAGCTCACAAGGTCAGTTTTTATTCTAATTATAGTTTGTAATGTTATAAATTTCGAAAGGAAAAAGGTTAACTACTTAGATCTTTTTCATGTGAAGCACTGTGTTATTTTCACCCAAAATACTTTGTTCTACAGAGCACATAAAAATTAAATTTCAAAACAATCAAAACATAAATAATAAAACATAAAGTAAATATAGAATTGGAATAACTTACAATATTAAATAAACAATCAAATAAACTGCGGAAAAAAGCTAATTGTATAATTAATAGATTAAATTAATCAAATAATCAATAAACAAAATAAACACGTATTTAATCATTGCCCGGCCGAGAAATCAAAACAATTCAGAATAAAGCAATGAAAAGTGAAGGCATTTTAAAAGTGATTAAATATGTAATCAAATAATCAATCACTTGAAAAACTTTTACTAATTTTATAAATTTATACTTTTCAGCACTAAATTATTGCATAAAGCAAAACAAAGCGCCAATCATTACGTCTGGTATATATCAACATAACGGTTTTGTGGGTAAACAAAAATTAGATTTTAATAATTTGGATGAAGAAAAATTAGAAACTAAATGGTTTGGTATTGATATTAGATTGTAGTGCACAATGAGTATATGATGAAATGTCACGTAGGGTTAGTTTAGCAAACTCATACTTATTTTAGTTAAAAGGGTCATACTTACCGGCAAACATTTAAAATACAAGAATAGAAACATACTTACAACTAATATGAAAAATATTTTTGCATGCCCTTTTGGGCAAATTTATTTCTGCATATCCTTTAAGTATCTATAGTGTGTGTTTCGAGTAGGGTAAAGTGGCATATGCTGCTCTTATGGAATCAATTCTTTCTTTTATTTTAAAGAAGATTTATTACCTTGGCAATATTGTCGCAGCTTAAATTCATTAAAAATATTTGTTCTTTTCGATTTATTTTTTTACTTTTGTTATGTAAAAATTTCTTTTACATTTTGCAAATTTATTTTAAGCAGATAGCAAATACGTTTGTATTAAATACTTACAACTTAAACATATAATGTAGAAATTTTAGGTTGTTCTTTTTTTAAAGACAACTTAAAAGTCCTCAAGTCAAAATATAAATAAATATATATTGAGTTGATGTAGTATTGCAGATGATTATAAAATCAATATATGCAAATTTTGCATTCAAATTTTCTATAGTTAGATATCAAGAGCTTAAGTGTCCATGTACAAGCACTAGTGGATTCAGATATTTCCAAAGGGGGGCCAGTGTTACTTTTTCATCAATTTAAATATTTGTTTGCATATATAACCAAAATGTATGAGTTTTTCCAACGGTAAAGAAAAGTTTTATCCTCAAATCTTCCCTCCTCCTCTCCCTCACCCCTAGGATCCTCTAGATTCTATTGAATACTTTCACAAAAGTGAATGTCTTTTTAAATAGAGTTTTTGTTTGCTTCATTTCTTTTTAGATTTATTCTAATTGAATTTTACCCCCCACATATTTGCTAATATATTTTTATCTCTTTGTAGGATGCAAATCTAAGTTATTCAATACAAATCGATTGTATTTTTTAATTCAATTAGTTATGCTTAATATATTTTACTAATGTTGCGTAGATATGACAATGAATGAATACTAAATTAAGTACAAAACAACGTGACTTATTTATAGGATATAAATTTAAAAGAAGAATTTTCACAATCATTCGTTTAATATGATTTATTTTCTATAAAATATTTATATAGAAATGCTAGCTATTTTAGAATTATATCGATTTACATTATTAGGAAATTTTGGAATGAGTATTATTGTTTGTGAGTCGGTATTTCAATGAATTTTTGAATTTGTATATTTATTTTAGGAATTGCGTTACGCTTCAATTTTAAAAACTCAATTTAAAATCGAAAAATTCTTTTATCAAGATGAAATATTTCAGTTCTCATAGAAAATATTATGGAGAATTTTTCGTGGCGATGACTTTTTTTCCTTAGATCTGAATCATTTGAGTCTGAGTTTCTTTTTAGTTTTTCTTTTGGAAAATCTAAGAGTGTCATTCGATGTATTAGCTTATTGTATAAGTTGAATAAGTTGAACAATTAGCATCAATTTTTATAAGTCATAAATATTTTAAAAAAGTTTACTTCGAAAATCGTCCAAAAATTCAATCAAAATTTACGGTTGTGTGTCGAGGTTAGTCTGTGTGAGAGATATCGAATTTAAATTCAGTTTTAAATAAAGTAGCCAATAAAAAACGAAAATTTATTTCATAAAAAAAAACAACTCCCATCTTCATCATTATTTTTCGTTTTACTTTTTTCTAATGCTTCACAGCTTCTAACGCGCCATCTGGTGGTAAAAAAAATTCCCAATAATATTATTAAAAATTTCTTATTTTATTTTCTTTCAAATAAGTCTAAATTTATAAAGATCCGATAATAGTTTTTGTTTTTTAATAATTTTAAAACTTTTCAAACTCAGTTCGAGGATGAAGATTTCAATTGAAAAATAAAATTTATAACTTTATTTATGTAGAAAAATTGCTCAGTTGAATTTCCTCTTATAATGCCTGAAATCAAAATACATGTCGAAAGAATGTGTCACACAGTATTATTAGTATTAGGCATCCAAGAAAACAAACAGAAATAAAAATTAGACACTGGTAGTTTTGTTTTTCAATAACACAGCCAGATAAAAAAAAATGTTTTTTCGGGTCTGGAGGTCAGGCCATGTTTACTACATGGGGATCGCTGAATCCTAATCCGAGGTCCAAAAAACCCCAGTACGTTAAGGTTCTGACATAACCTCAAAAGACCTCATGAAATTTTTTTTCGAACCCGGGGGTTATACCATGTTTATGACATATTTTTGGGGTCGCTGAATCCGAATCCGAGGTCTAAAAAACCCCAGCTTGCCAGGTTTTCAATATAATCTAATAACCATAATTCCTTGTTATCTAAGCTAAGTAGAAAACCTGACATACTGGGGTTTTTTGGACCTCGGATTCAGCGACCCCAAAAATATATAGTAAGCATGGTCTGGTCACCGGGATCGAAAATAAATGAATGAGATTTTTTGAGGTTATGTCAGGACCCTGTCGTACTGAGGTTTTTTGACTTCGGATTCGGATTCAGCGATCACAAAAATATATAATAAACATGGTCTGGTCATCGGGGTCGAAAAAAAATGCATGAGGTTTTTTGAGGTTATGTCAGAACCCTGACGTACTGAAATTTTTTTGGCCTCGGATTCGGATTTGGCGACCACAAAAATATATAATAAACATGGTCTGATCTCTAGATCGGAAAAAAAAATTTTTATGAGATTTTTTGAGGTTATGTCGGACCTCGGATTCGGATTCAGCGACCCCAAAAAGTCGAAAAAACTTTTTTTTTGTGTGGCTTTGTAATTTTAATTTTTGACTAACTGCATAATCTTGTCTCTTCCAGAAAAAAATTATTGAAATGTAGCATTATTGATTTTAGGGCGAGACTGCTCGAGAAACTACAAGATCGAGATAAAGGAAAACGTATAATAGAATAGTTTATAGGATAGAAAGTCTCTCTTTGAGTCAAAAACGTTTGCTCTACGTCTTTCGTTTCAACGACCAGGAGTAACCAGCCAGCCTATTCTTCCTATTTCCTAGTACAATCGTTCACCTTGCCTATATTTTCCGGAAAGAAATTCAAATGTAAGTACAGAAAGTGGATTTTTATCGACATGTTACAGCCAATTTTTTCGTATGAACTCAAATATTCGTTCACGACTTCAACATGATCACGGCTCCAAGGAACTTCTCACACAATGCCATGAAATTCTACCATGCTCGTCTTTCCACTTCATTCAACTTGCACCCGAATTTCTCATCTCGCATAAGTTTCCGGTTCTGAGGCCAACTCATTTCTTCCTCACAAATTTAAACAGAGCACTGAAACTTTCTATGATGGAGCTTGTTCGGAAACAACCTTCTTTTGTTAGTAAAGGCATAGTGATAACACCGTCAAGCAAATGAAAAACGTTTTTAAGGGAAGAGATGAAGCTCTATCAACATGCTTGCTGATTACTGCTGATTGTTGAAATGAGAGAGATCAAGCAAATATTTTTGACTCAAAGAGCACTTTCTAGTCATTTATTAACTTTCTATCCATCTTTTAAGTAAAAAAAAATTCATTCAACTCGACATTAATTTTGCTTCCAAAATTTTGTATTGCAAAAAAAATCTTCAAGATCTAATCATATCGTAAAAACATCGCTCAAGCAGAAAAAATTTAAAAAAAAAACGAGAAATCGCAAATACTTTCAACTGCAGTTTCGGCAGTTTTCATTTCAACAAAATGAACAAAACATGGTTGGAAAGGACTGTTTTTTCACTTTGTAAATCGGATAAAAATTAGCAAAGTTATGAGCGATTGTTCGCATGAACCTACCCAAAAACGATTTTTTGGGGGTGTATAAGAAATTTCTTCTATACCATTTTTCTTAGGATTGCAATTTGTGCTAGGTCTCTATAAAAGTGCCTGGAGTTTTTTTTCACACCATGAAATCGATTGGAAAGAAATCAATCGAGGAGTTATTTAAGTTGAAGACACTGTAAGGGGAAAAGAAGAAAAGAGAACATTAATAGCAAAGAGCTTTCCGCTCAGACCCTTGAGGGACTCAACTAGTTCAGCTTAACATATTAGGGATAGAGTTTACACGCAAAATACAGACTACTATTGAACAAAAATTGAGCTGAAATGAGTTGCCTAGCTCTGAAGGTGAACTTAAGCTGGTCTTTAAGCTTATGAAGTATATATCTATGCTCTCGTAAAGTCTAACGAAAAAAAAATTATTATAACTTTGTGTGGATTGATACTGCTGCTGAAATGATTTCCTTAAGCTATTTGTAATCTAGGAGATTTTTTTTTAAGTTGGAGAAAATTGATGAAATAATAATGTATTAAATGTTACTCATACGTCATGAGGTACCATTTCCAAATACATGGTTTAAAATATTTTCTAAATAATTGAGAGCTTATGTGTACTTAGATATTATTATAGATTAAAGGCTTGGTTTTGAACCATTTATTGCTTGTTATAAAATTAATTTAATTAGTGAACATATTTGATACACAAGTGTCTCATTCATTAGTGATTGAAATAATTTTTCTTTTGTTTACTACATAGTTAAGCAGGTATAAATAGTTTGTCGGCATTATAAAGAGCCACTAGGAAACGTGAGAATATGAATTAACTGTTTATATGTTCTAATTATACAATCCATATAATTGTGGATTTCTATGTCAAGAAACTTAATTAATTCTCATTTCTCTTACCTACATTCAAAAAAAAATCTTTTAAATTATTGCAAAATTAATTAATCTATTTTTTTTTGCTAACTATTTTTGGAAACTGTAACGTCCCATTGACAAATTACCATATAAGGAGTGAGATTGAAAAAATCTTAACATACGTTTTACCTAATAATTTTTTTTGGGTGTAAAATTTAAAAATTTCTTTGATCTAGTTATCTTTGAAAAATATGTCAGTTGTTATTTTTAATAATAAACATGTTGATTTATTGTGAGTTTGATCAGAATGAGTGAAGAAAAAGAAGTACATCTTAAAGTTATTCAAAATTTTCAAAAAAATCCAAATTGGTCCTACAAAAAATTGGCCAAAGAATTGAAGGTCTGCCGTCAAACTGTTTCCAATGTTATTAAACAGTTTCAGGAGAATTTGACCATCGATAGGAAACCTGGTTCGGGAAGAAAACAAGAACCACATGATATTGGGAAAGCCAAGAAAATTGAAAGCATATTGAAAAGATCTCCAAACACATCTGGTAGAAAAGCTGCCCGGTTATCCCAGTGCTCTGACTATTTGGTGCGAAAAGTTAAAGCCAATGCAGGGCTGAAAACATACAAAATCCAAAAAGTTCCAGACAGGAATGCTGCAAAAAATTTAGACGCCAAAAGTAGGGCTCGGAAATTAAAATCGAATTTCATACAAAAATATTCATGTTGTATAATGGACGACGAAACGTAGGTACTGGCAGATTTTACGCAGCTTCCGGATAAACATTTTTATATTGCTGATGCTCGAGGAAATATCGAAGAACAATTTAGAATCCAAAAGCAGACAAAATTTCCTAAAAAATTCCTGGTATGGCAAGCAATGTGCAGTTGCGCCAAAAAAAGCAAATCATTTGTTACAGTGGGCTCTATAAATACCGAAATATACATCAAAGAATGTTTGAAAAAACGACTTCTTCCTTTCATAAGAGAGCACAATGTGTCCACATATTTTTGACCTGATTTGGCATTATGTCACTACGGCAAGAAAGCTCTGGAGTGGTACCAAAGTAATAACATAGTTTTTGTACCAAGAGAGGCCAATTCTCCAAATTGCCCGGAGCTAAGACCAGTGGAGAGATATTGGGCTCTTGTGAAAAGAAACTTAAAGAGCACAAAAAAGGTGTCACAAAACATCGAAGATTTTAAAAGGAGATGGGCAAACTGTTCCGAAAGGGTGTCTGAAACAACTATCAAATCTCTAATGGAAGGCTTACCAAAAAAGGTCCACGAGTTCATAAATAGTGGTTAGAACTATAAACGTTATATTTTTTTGTAATCTGTAAAATATTATCAATCAAATAAAAAAAATCAAAACTCCAAGATCAACCGTTTAAAAATTATTGAATTTTTTATATATATTGAGATATTTTCTATTTCACTCCCTATTTATTATCTTTAATTGGATTTAACCAACATATCTATTCTTTTACAAACTTTATTAGAATTAAACTTGTTGCTCTAGCATTTTTATTTTAAATAATAAACGAAATAAACATGTACTCTTGCTGTATAAAGTATAAGTGTCTAATAGTAGCAGATTCAAGTTCACAAGCTAACCCAACTATTGAACCTACGCTGCTACGCTGCTAATAAAAAGATTATTTAAGGAAGCTAAAGTTTTCAGCATCTTAGGGTTTTGCTTTTTTGCCATCCCTTGTTAGCTTCATAAGTATGCTTAACATATACTTTTGAATTTACATGTTGTCTGGGTGACATTTGGTTGGTAAAATATTTATGGAGATGGGTAATACATGTTCTACTTAGCTTTGCTAGATAATCGGCTTCACAAATTTCTTAGAATTTCACTATGACTTGGTAACCAATAAAAAAAACACAGACAAGTTCAACTTGTCGAACCACCTACGTAGTTTATTTTAGAAATATTAAAAGAATAAAAATAATGCTTGCATTTACTAACATATAAATTTAAATTGCACACATAACATAAGAAAAGCTGCAAGTATTACAGCTAAAATTTTCCAATGACGTCAAAGACGAAAAAAATAACAAACAAAGAACGTAATAAAAAAAAAATATTAAATTTTTGTTTTTAAATATATGTGCAATTAGCCACGAAAATGAAATTATAGCATTTTAATTGGATAAAAGAAAATTTCAAAATATTTTCTTTACAGAAATTCACACATTTTAAGATTAATTTTTTTTATGTATTGATTAAAATTGTTTTCGGATGATTTAGTATGACTGTTGTGATTTGTATTTATATATTTAACCTAGAATTATTGGAAGGAATTTGGCAAAGTGGCGATGTATCAAAAATTTTAGCATTGCGTTGGTCTTGTAATTTATCAAGATATTTTTCACTAAGGATAGAGATTTCTTTCTTTAGAAGAATCATTTTGAGATCCGAGTGAATAGCCAAAATTTTTAAAATACCAGGGGCTCCTGGGATTATTCGAAGAGATCATGCAGTGGTGAGTGACAAGTGTCTTTTTTTTTAGAGTAAATATGATATGAGTTTCGACTCGTTTATTCCAATTCGTGATTGAGACAGAAATTTTTCCAGGAAATTAATATGATTTTAAAAATATTTTGATGCTAGTTTGTGGTTAAAATGGCTTGAAATAATAACAGTGACATCAATAAATGTTGATTGTCTAAAAGCCGATTTTTTTTGGCATAAAGTCAAATTTTTTATGATTTTATATTTTAAAACTGAATCGATTTTCTGAAACTAGATATCCAAGATAGACAAAAAATATATTGGATTGAATTTTATGAACAACAGTTTTTTTTGGCGCACGATCAAAGTCAACTGATTGAGTAGGAAGTTGATTTGACAAACTTTTGGGAAAAACATTGACTGTCTTTAATCGTAAATATTTCTCAAAATTTAAAATGGAGATAAAGTGTAAATATGGAAAACATTAGTTAAGGTGTGTTAAATAAATGGTTGATACTACTTTTTTCATAATTGTCTGTTGTTGTACAATTGTGCAATGTTTTGTTCACGTGCAATTTTATATAAAACCTAACAATTGTGTTTGTGTTTTATGGAATATTACTTTTTAAGTGAAAGCTCTTGCAAAAAGTTGCATATTCCAAGTTAATAACAAAAGTATTCAGAATAATGTGTTATTAAAAACTTTTGCCCGATTTAAAGATATTTGGAATTTCTAGAAACACTTGAATTTCAACACGAAGAAACGCTTAGAGTTTGACAAGAGAGTAGTTGTAAAAATGATGTTGTTTTCAATTGGGTTCTTAAAAAAAAAAAAAAAAAAAAAATAATAGCAATGAACTGATGAAAAGATGAAACTAAGAAAAAAAAGGAATTTGCTTGATTTTGTTAAAAAAAAAACGTCGGGGTTGTAACAGAATATTAAATCGGTTTAAAAGAACATACCCAAAATGGGTTTCTTCATTCATTATTATTGCAATTAATGATAGATATTATGAAAACCCATGTTCAAGTAAAATGGGATAAACTCAGCTCAGTTATGCAGAAGCAAAGAATCGATTGAAGGCAAAGCTGGTAATTGATCTTTTATTAGAGCAAAATCACAATATTGATATAATGGTTCCTGCTACTACAATTACGGCTAAAAAATCAGACAGTAAAGGTTTGGCGTGTTTTGTAAAAGAGAGTACGTCTTTTCCCAGCACGGCCAAGAAAACAGCTTTCTTCCGAACAAACCAAGTTAGTTCCGTTTCCTCCTGATGAAGCCTTTGTTTTATACTTGAAAACGACTTCAGTAGCAATATGTAAATATGGTATGAGGTTACTTAATAAAGAAAGGAACTGTGATATATCCTAACTATAACGAAATAATTAAATGCAAGCAATAACAATAATGTATAATATGAATTATGGATAACATAACAATGATTTAATATGAAGTATTCAAATATTTCTAATTTTAGACAGAGACCAGGGGAAGAAGAGAGGGGTCGTGGGATTATGACCCCTAAAATTTTGCCCCTAGAATCTGCTGCGAGGTTTCATATTCAATTTCAGATTTATATCTGCGATACTAACATAACATATATACATACATATATCCAAATTAACTACATATCGCTTATTTACTAAAAGACTGTCATAGCTCAAAAAACCCGATTTTGCAGGAGACGCATTTAAAGTTTTCAATTGACTCCCACTTTGCAGAAAAAAGAAGAAATCTTACAGTTCTCACGCGCAGAGTATACAAAATATTAATATGAAATTTTAACACAATATGAAGCGTGACATAATGAATAATTCTGCGTCATTAACTCAAAAATCGTGTTTTTTGATTTATGACAGTCTTTTAGTAAATGAACGATATGAAAAGTAGGCGTCGAAGTTGTCCGATTTTCTCTGTTTTCGGTATAGTTAAATTTCTCGAGTAAATATATCTACTCACCAAATTTTAGCTTTCTATCTATGATACTTTACAAGACATATGCATTTGAGATAAGCAGTATATGGGAAGTAGACGTGGCACTTGTCCGATTTTACCCATTTTTGTATTTTATTATGAATATGGTACCCGAAGCATATATGTAAAGTTTCAGACAAATACTTCTTGTCTACGACTTTATGCAAAAAAAAAAAACGGTTTTTGGACCATAGTGCCTTGGTTATTCATTACACTATGCGACAAAAATTTGTGTGAAAAAAATCAACGAAACGTAACTAGAAAATTTGGTAAGATTACAATGTCAGTAGTTGATCCTGAAAAGAATTTTGAAAAGTTAGCTCCGGTTTAGGATTAATTGATGTTTGAAGTCGAACCCTTTGGCGCTTCGTTATTTCCTCAAAATTCGATTTGTTTTGCTATTTTCGGTCCTTAAAACCACTTAACGCTCGCCAATCATCTTGTAATTTTGCGCACTTGTTTTCAAAAGAAAGCAGTTTAAGAATCTCTAACTAGAATTGGACAATTCAAAATAGCGGATTAATATGGCGACCACATATAAAGTTGTCGTTGTCTATCTTCAAAAAAATATCTAATAAAAATGTACAGAAAAAGTTTGTAAAAAAAAATCCCATTGAAGGCCACAGGGTCACCAATGGCCCATGACAGCTCAGACCTTCAGAAGTGTTAAATGCCTGTTTTGGCAGATTCGGATTCAGTTTTGTGCTATCTTTTCGGGTTTCCTTACGGTCCCGAAAGGAACTCCGGGTTTACAATACAAAAATTTTTTATTAACTCTGAAATTTGAACCAAAAACCAAACAATTTAAACTATAAAATTGTGAGCGCCAATGGGTTAATATATTAGCACGTTATTATGTTACAATCGATGAGTCATCAGTACATGAAATTTCATAGTAATTGGCAGATGGAGAGTAACTCAAAAATGATTGTAAGATTTGAATCGAAAAATCGGAAAGTTAAAGTTAAAACAAAATGTGGGTGCCAATGCGTTAAAATATCAATATTTTTTGAATAGGTTATTGTTATGCGAAATTTTATGGTAATTGACTAACAGCTAATATTTTAAAAATTGATTTAAAAATTTAACCTTAAATTTACATGTGGTCGCCATATTGATCCGCCATTTTGAATTATCCAATTCTGGTTAGAGATTCTTAAACTGCTTTCTTTTAAAAATAAGTGTGCAAAATTTCAAGATGATTGGCGAGTGCTAAGTGATTTTAAGGACCGAAAATAGCAAATCGAGTTTTGAGAAAATAACGAAGCGCCAAAGGGTTCGACTTCAAACATCAATTAATCCTAAACCGGAGCTAACCTTTTCAAAATTCTTTTCAGGATCAACTACTGACATCGTACCAAATTTTTTAGTCACGTTTCGTTGATTTTTTGAAATGAAGACAAATTAGCGTAAAGGATTATGACATTGCTTTCCGAAATTTTAGCTAAGATATCGAGCGATCTGTATGTGAAGTCTTTGTATTTTAGATAAAAATTTTCTATTTATCAAATAGTTTTCAAAAAAGAAATGAAAATTTATTGAAAGTCAAACTTTTGTACAAACAAATTAAGGACGTGGATAATGTATAAGAAAATGGCGGAACCAAACTGTTTCCATTTAAATGCAAATCTCATTTCACTGACAATACGATGGAATTGTTCGATAGTATCAAGTTTCTGCCTGAAGGAAAGCTGCTGTTGAGGAATATATAACTTTTTCTATTCTTAAGAACTGGGAGGACTAATTTGATAAAAATTGTTTAAAATAACATAGAAAATACGGATAACAGGCTTATAGTTACGTATGAGTTTACCTTTGTGGAGTCTTTTCTTGGTTTTAGTACCATTTTAATCTGAGATTGCTTTCAGGCATAAGAATAGTACCCAGTTCGAAAAACAGTATTGAATATATGCAAGAATGCATTAATACAGTTTTGTGTAGTTATTTGACCATCTTCTCTGTTATGAGATCAGGACTTGAAGCTTTTTTTGCGATTTATTTCATTTGAGATTAAGATGCTACATATATTATATAGAGACAGATAGACTTTGTTGCTAGTCTCTTTTGATAGCATATAATAAATAAATATTTTCTTTATAGCAGGGTTTGTTAAAGCTTTTTTAATAGAAAATATTAGAATTTGAAACTTGATAGTAGGATTATTGGGAATACCCACAGACTTCATATGGTTTACAAATGCTACTATTTTTTCACTATCTTTTTTGACCAGCTACCAATAGCTAGACGAGTGAGTGGTATAGACCAAATGGAACCTTTTTAACTTTTCCGCAACACAACGATGTTGGGGATAGAATATGTCATAAATGAATCAGAAAAAGAAATAAAATTTAAATAAAATTTAGTCTAAATGGTGTTTAATTGAAGAAAAGCTTGTGTGATATAATAAATAATTCAAATCGGCTTTAAAAGGAATTCAATATTTAATAACCTATCTTTACACCTTACGCAGCATGGCAATATACAAAAGAAATTCGTATTTTCTTTTTGGAATCTTGAAAAGTCGACAGAAATGCACTACACGATGTGTGATTGAGTTTTACTTAATTAGATTATTATTTTTATGCGGAAACTGATGCTAATCTGCTTAAAGCCTCGGGTTGCGGTCTTTGTTACATTTGGCTGGCAATGACAAATTCAATGAAAGTTTTGCATTTATTTTATTATTTTTGCGCTTATCTGACAGGTGAGCAAAAGATCTGTGCAGCGAAAAGTAATTATTTAGGTTAAGAAAACGTGCGATTGTTGACGTCACTAAAGACGATCAGCTTTGATACTTAGTTACTAACATTGCGCATTAAACACATTTGTATAAAATAATTACTGTTTATAGGTATAAAATTTTTTAGATTTACATAATTATCTTTCAATTTACAATAATTTTTGTGATTATTTACCTAACACATGCCGCAAATTTGCAGTTGTAATTATTGTACAACATTGTAAAACAGTACAGCACGAGTGTATAAAATGCGGGCGTAAATAAAACTTTTAAAAATATAAGCAGATACTTAGTTAAAAAGCATATTTTTGCTTTTTCAGTTGCTATCGGTAACTACCAACCTTCTCCTGAAATCTTTTCCTTATTTTCATCAATAACCTTTTGTCATCGATTTTCACCATTTTCTCGATTTCAAAAATTTTGATTTCTGCGGCAAAAATAACATTATTTGTATTTGTATAGCCAACATTAAAAAATATCCAAATTGACATTGTAAAATGTAATGTAATTTTAGCGTTACTGAATTCAACGTGAAAAATATATAATGTGATAATGTAATTTTAATATTGAGAATGTTAACTTTTAACATTTAAAATGTAGAATTGATATTACTTAATGTAAATTTGATATGATCTTAACGTAGAGCTTTAATGTTGAAATTAAAAAAAAAAGAAGTACAGCAAACCAATTTGTTTTTACGAAATATACAGTGAAGGAAGGACAAAAACCTACATCCAGCACCGGATTTTAAGTTTCTCTAAACCTAAGAATCGAAAGGAAAAATTAGGTTTGCTGTTTTATAAAAGATGATTAAAAAAAATATTTACTACTATAGCATAATAGTTCATGCAGAGACCCAAACTTAGCAACTAAAAATCTGGTGTGGTTTATGAAGACTTTTGTCCTACATTGCATATAATTTTATTCGATTAATAAATTTTTATTTACAAATAATATTTAAACAAAAAAATAATTCCTTATTTCTAAATACAGAATCTTCATTGAAATAAGTTTTTTGGGAAATTTTCTGATGAATTGGGGCACGTGAGACACGAAAAACTGTTTTTTGGGATTTTTCATTTTTTGAGGTAACATTTCCCGTGAAAAATAATATTAGATTCATGTTCATAAACTGAAATTACACAAAAATAGGCTTTTTCCGTCGTTTTATGATGACTTGGTTAAGCGTAAGACCCGAAAAACAGCATTTTTGGACCTCTTTTGAGGTTAGGGACAACACGAAACATTTCCCGTGAAAAATAATATTAGATTTATATTCGGCGAAACAAAATATACGAAAAAAGGCTTTACCTGTTTTTTTATGATGACTTGGGTAAACGTACGCTTCATAAAACTATTATTTGAAGGTGAGGTGGTGTACTTGCAGCCGCCATATTGGTCCGCCATCATGCCAAATCCAAAAAGGCCTTGTTGCTTTCGAAACTAGAGATAATAAGCTTTCAGTTGAGCCCAAACATGCCATAAAATACTTTAACTGATTTTAAACAGGGGGAGGGGGGTCTCCCGTTGACAGAGAAAGTCCCATATAATTGTTTTTCTGTATTTTATTAGTAGAGCAAATATTTAAGTTTACTGATTTTTTTTTTTGTTTTTTTTTTTTTTTGATACCCGCGATTAGATTAGCTTAGACTATGCAGACGCCTATATTCGATTTCACCAGATTAATGCAGTTTTTTCACTTATCTTTTTGAAGCTTAAGAAAAAAGTTTTTCACAATTGATAAGTATTGCTTATACTTTTAATGGCAAATTTTGCATGAGATAAAATCAAAAAGTACCCGAAAAAATATAATATAATAAGTAATAAAAGTATTTTTAATGTATTTTTAACATTAAAATTAAAACGAATTATTATAAATTTGATAGTTTTAATGTAAATTCAACATGAAACATATCAATGTAACATTGCTTACTGTAAAATGGAATTTTTTTTTACATTAAAAATGCTGTTACAAAATTGTAGAAATTATTGCTAATTTCTTTTATTTTGATATTGATTTTAATTAATTCATTTGGTTTGAAACAATATAGATATATTTATACAAAAGAATAAGGTTTAATGATTTGGTACGAGTGAAGATCGCGAGCGAGGGTTCTTTGGCGACTAAAGGTGATAAACGAGTGATGCATAGAAAGTACTAAATAACTTAAATCTATTACAATATTTCATGATAGTACTTTAAAAGAGTTCAACACAAATTTCAATATAAATTTCAGATCAATAAACAAAACAATAGAGAATATAATTGAATTTAGGAATTGAATATTATTCATTCGGAACTGGTTCCGACAAAAATATTAATTTTACATTGTAATTTTTTTTTTTTTTGGGTGTAGCTTAAATTTCTTGTTTCTAAGTGATTTTCGATTTTTTACGTCTCTGCTACTCTGTGGATACATCGAACAAAAACCGCAACCTTTTTTCTTTTTTTATATGAAGTTTTTATGCTTTCAATTTAAGAGAATTCCCGCCATTAGAGTGCTTTTCTTAAGCTCTCAATCGATGGTTGTGTGTTATAGGGTAATAGGGGTTTCTTTTTACCATAGTTTAGGGGATATAGAATCTAATTCAATAATTTCTGCAATTGCTATGGTTCATTTGGATGCCTTTGGTATTTCCTGCCCAGTAGACTTTGAGAAATTTAATCTGTCTTTGCTCTTCTTTTTTGTCTTACTTTATAAAGGATAAGGTGGTTAAAAACTCCGAAGTGTGTACGATTATTTTGCTTCCCCATTTATCTACGCTCATTTCAAAAGAGATTTTCATAAAAAGATAATTACAATTTATACATAAACATTTTTAAATAAAAAAAAAAGAAACGCAGTGATTATAAAATTTTTAGTGATTATAAAATTTTTAAACTAAGGGATTAAGACAAAGACAAGGCAAAACTGCTACTGTTTATAACAGAAATCGTAAAATGATATTAAAGTAATTTAAGCGAGACAAAAATGTTACTGTGTAGCTACTTACATAGATTGAGACTAATTAGAAATAAGCTGCCAACACATGCGAGTATTTTTGTAGTAAGATGAGATAAGTGAGGAAGGTACTTCGGTATGCATTTGAATGGGACATGTGAGTGAGTGAGTGAGTCTTGTGATATGTTGTGAAGTAGTGATCATTGAAGTGAAGAAATGTTGAGGCGGAAAGAAACTAATGTGTGATGACTGTAACAAAAATAAAGCACTAAAGAATTTTAAATATGTATGAATTTTTTATAATATTTATAAAAAATTCACTTGATATGCAAATTGTTGATGTTAAATTAAGCATCATAAAAAAATCACATAATTCACGTGAATCAGTTTACATTTGAATATGAATTGGGTTAAAAAAAAGCAACAGTAAGAAATTGTTAAAAATATATAAACATAAACAAACAAAATTTAAGACACAATAAAATTAATTTATAATATTCTTCTACGAAATCAAAACCGCTTCGTTTTTTGTTTTTAACTGAATTCAAAATTATGTAAATATCGTTTTCAAATGAAATTCGTATCTAAAAATATTGCTTATCACATGTTATTAAAAGAAGATACATTGGCATGACGGAATCAGTGAGTGAATGACTGAATGACTGAATGAATGAATCACAAATAAATTTAAAGTTAATATTGAAGATGAGTGTATGTAGTTAAGACATGGCCATAAGAAATATTAAGTTTTATTATAATACAAATTATATATAAATAGATATGTAAAAAATGCACAACAATCAAGTGACATTTATGCAAGTACGCAGTAGTTAGTAAATGAATATATTATGCTAATAAGCTTAATCATGCTTTAACAAAGATGAATATGATAAATGCTAATGAAGTTAATGATGAATTGTTGTAGATGATGACGCTGATGATAATAATAGCGCCAGTGCAGTAGTAGTGATAATAATATTATTACCTATATTTTTTTTATTTTATTATTGTTAATGCGTCTGAATATGAGTTTGAGTTGAGGAGCGTGTGACTGTCTTATCACATGCAACACACTTGTGGAATAAATGTAAATAAATGATTATATAATAGACTATTAAGTGTGGTTATGTTTATATATTTATAGCACAATATACACACACATATTTTTAATAATCTTGCATAAATGAAAGTAGCAACAAAAAAGAGAGGCTACTTACTTTGTCAGGTTTAGGAAAGTTGTGTATTTCCCAGTTTTCTTCACTTTTATGTAGACAACGTGAAAGCAACGTCGATAATCATGTCGAAAATGTTGATGTCTACGTCTTCGATGAAGTTAACCATGCCCACAATCTAGAAAATCATATCAATAATGCAGGTAATGTAGAAAACAATATTGAAAATATAATTACTCATTTAGACTACTAGACTGAAAATGTAGAGAATCATATCATATAATTAAAACAGATAGCTGGAAAACAACGTTTTTCTTGTTGTTGTTGTAGCAACTAAAATTAGATTCGAAATGTATTTCAAATAATTATGATCAAGTGTAAATTTTAGTCAATGATTTCAAACCCCAAGAACCAGGCTGATAGGTTGTGACTCTAGTGAGAGTAGGGTTAGACCTGCCATATGTTTTGGGTGAATAAAGATCTGGTCTGGAGTTCACAGCGGCATCATCGATCCTTGCCATGGAGTACTTCAAGATTTAACTACAGCCTGAACGTAGTTGTTCTTTAGCATTTCAACCAGTTCACCAGTTAACCTCTTTCCAACGACGATAGTCATGCCGGTAATATAGACAACTAAGACGACAATGTAGATAACTATAACCACTATGTAGACAGTTATGCAGACAAAGTAGCTAATCATGTTGACCATTTAGATAAACAAGTTAACAATATAGGAGGAACCATGTAGACTACTAGGTCGAAAATGTAGACAATCATATTACATTGAGTTATTTATACTTTGGTGTGAAATAACATAAAAAAAACGAGAACAATAATGACCTTAATGTAGATAACTACAAATGTAGATAACAATGTTGAAAATGTGGTTTACGATGTCGGTGATGTAGGAAACCATGTCGACAATGTATACACATTTATTGATAATGTAGTTAACCTTCCAAATAACGTATGCAACTACGCCGACAACGTTGACAAATTGAAAACAATGTCAATAATCCAATCGGCAATGTAGATAACTATGTTAGCAATGTTAATAAAAAAAAATTAACACAACAATGCAACGAACCATGTAGACAATCGTATTTGTAGCTGTAGACAAGTTGAATAGAACGCCGATATTAATGTAGAGAAACTTTTGTTTTATGCCGATAGTCATGCCGGTAATATAGACAACTATATTTATAGGTAATATAAATATTATAATATGATATGGAGATGGACTTGTGAAAAACATGCCGGCAAAGTAGTTAACCATGCATACCATGTATTTAACCAAGCCCATAATATAGAAAACTGTGCCAATAATATAAACTTTTACGTAGTTAACTATGTAGATAATCATGCCATTTACACTTAGTTGACAATGTGAAAGGTGGTAATGTAAAAAACTATGATGACAATGTTATTAACAATGTAGGTAACATAGAAAACTATGTAGAAAATAAAGACAATCCTGTAGACAGTATAATTCACCATGTAGAAAATGTAGACAACTGAGCCAACAATGTAGAAAACTACATTATATCGAGTTTTTTTTTTACATTATAGCGTGGACAACGTAAAAGCAACGTCTAAAGCCATGTTAGTAATTTGAACAACTATGTTGAAAATGTAGATAACTATGTCCAAAATAATGAAAATATGGAAAACCATGTCAAAAATGTAGATAACTGTAGAAATTATATAGAAATTACGTTTTCTCTTAGATTTTGCTACAATTTCGAACGTTGTAGATCTCATAGTCTAGATTCATTGCTAAATCCCCGTTTGACTATAGTTGCAGAGGTCTTGACATTCTGAATTTTTTATACATAATTTTTTTTTCGCATTTTGCGATTATTTCATATATTAATTTTTGGAGAAAAAAACATTGCGCATTAACAGAATATTGTACCAAGAAATATTTATATAAAAATTAAATAAAATTCCTAAAGACTTAATAAAATCTGAGCTCTTATACATTTTAATTCAGCAGGCGTAAAGTTATTTATCAACTTTATAGTTGATAAGTTTTGATAACAATCATTTTTGATCTAATTTTGCCTTATGGAAAGAATCTCGCATTATGAAACATTCATGTTTTAGATTTTTTAACAAATGCGACCAAAACTTGGCCTTAAATTTCATGGGGGCTTAATATACCATTTTGAATTAGGTTGTTTAAGGTTTTGGTATACATTAGCACAAAAGAAAGAATGGGGATTGAGTTTAATAGCTCACCGACTGGTTGTTGGTTTTTCCGGTATAACTTCCATAGCAAATTTTTGATGAAAACTAGCTTTCGTTTATTTAGCTCACCATGGAAAGTTGCGAGTCCTGTTTCTGATGGACACTTTCTATTGCTACTCTCCGCTCATTTATTCTTAAATTTGGAAAAGTATTAAACATATTAAATCAAGTTTTAAATTTTTTCTCTTAATCAAGGAACGAAAGTAACAAAAGGCATTCAAACCGAAAGCGCACAGTAATATATCTCCTAGAATCAATGTGTATCACAGTGATGATTCTTTACTTATATTTTTATGATACTAGAATAAACTAATACTAAAACTTTTAATAATTTCATAAATTAGTTTTACTTAGTAATATCATTTAATTTCACAATCATTCATCAAAGAGCAATAAATTTTTAGAAAGTCACAAAAAAATCACACATTAATATTATCATCATCATCATCATCATGAAAATCACTGGTGACTGGTCGTAATTATCACTATGGTCATTTATCATTGCAATCAAAATCTATATTTATGAATAATATTATTGAACAGTTCATTAAATATGCTGACAGTCATATTTATTAACGTCATCATCAACTTCAATAAGCTTAAATTTAAGTGCAGATTTAACTCATTATCATAAGTAATAATATTTGTGTATTCACTTAATAATACTTGGTAATATTAATAAAATATTTACAAAATGTGAAGAAAAACAATAACAATACTGTTGTTTTTTTTTTATTATATATTTACAAAAAGTAAACAAAAATTTCTTTTTGCGAAAAATTTTTCAATCTCGTGCCATTAACCAGCAAAAAAACACAAGATGCGAAAGATTATTATTGAGTATAAAAGTAAAGGAATCATCATCATCATCATCACACACATTGAGCAAGTAATGAAGACATACATCCATACCATATGAGTGTTATATATTGACAATTTCTATTCTGAGTCTTACAATTTATACCGTAGGTTGTGATTGATAAGTTGTTGAAGGTACAGGTGCTGTCTAATACTTAGTAGACATTTGAAGATAGCTGTTATAAACATGTATATTGGGAGTAGTGGAAAGAGTTTGTCTTTTTGAGCGGACAATATCACCTTGACATAATGTTCTAAGTAGAGATCACGTAGAGGCTCTGTAGAGTTCTTTTCGAATATCCGAAATAGTTGATTAGGTTAATAATAAGTTTCAGAGTCACTACTTAGAGTCGTCTGTCAGTTTCTCTTTTTAAAAGAGTCTGCTTTAATGAGGTTGGTCTGATTTAATAAGTGAGCCATTCACACTCATAGAGACCACTGATATTTTAGCGACCTTGCAGTTCTGACCCATTTGCAAAATCAAAGTTAAGTCGCATAACTTTTAACAATACTAGTCCACCACTGGCTTAGCAAGTTGCTAATATATACTTAGAACCAGTACCGGAGGAATGCTTTCCGAACATTCCTCTCAGTTTTGAAATGTTGTTTGCCTACTAATGTTGAGCCTATGTTTATTGCGCACTGTAAAAATTTCCTTCGTTAGACAATTATCAGGCCTGGAACCAATTGATGATGGTTCAATCATGTTCTGTATCAGTGTTGACCATACATGCAAAAATTTTCTAGTGTTTTTCAAATTTTTCACGACAGCTTTTGTCGTGTACATATGAAAGAACGAGACACCTAGAATCATTTTCTCACAAACACACACACTCTCCCGTGTACTAGACTTTGAAATAACGAACTGTTATGCAGACTAGCTACAATGGGAAAAAAACAACAACATAAGTGTATAGAACGGTAGTGGTAGTTTCTTTCAATATCTCTATTCAGTGAAGATATTTGGAATCAAATCCGTAATTCTGGGTTATGATTTCAAATATTAGTAGCTTATATAGGATATTGAAAGATTAAGAACTATCACTAAGATCACTGATGAGGAATTGTGGCGGATTCCGAAACGGCCGTCTGATTTGCCCGTCTCTATATACATTGTTGTTGTGATGACTACATTTGTTCATTAACCTGTTTATATATAACTTCAAATAACGAAATTGACATGAACTTAAGTCATGACTTTGAAAATTAACCTCTAGATTTAATTTTCATAGTCTCCTAAAAAAACTATGAGAGAAAATTTAGCCAACACTGTTCTACATAGATAGACGTTCGATGTCAGCACTGAGCCTGATAAAATTGGCATCATTATTTTAGACTTTGTTGTTAGTCGACAGTGAGATGGTGGCAGTCACCCTGCGTCCGGTAACAGGGACAGAGTTATCGGGCCTGCAGCGCCTCTTGTAATAATAAAATGTTTCAAATAATAATTACTAAATTGGCGATGATGCGCTGCGAATATTTTTGACAATACTTATAAATTTTTGTCTGAACTTTTACAGTTAATTTATAGATGTTCTGCATTTGGAGAGTTTGATAATGTTTTTTTTTGTCTAAATTTCGGCCAATATTTCATTAGTTTTTTGGTATAAATTTGATCTGATATGTGGCTGTTCTGGATTTGAAGTTGGTCTGATTTTTGGGTTGACTTTTGGTCGGACTTTTAGTTTGCTCTTGACCTGAATATGGAATAAAAATTGTTTTTTTGGTCGGAGTCTTGGTCTGCTCTTGGTTTAAATTTGAAATAAATTTTTAATCTGAATTTGGCTTGCTTCTGATCTTCTTTAGATTTGAGTTATGATCTGACTGTCGATTTGATTTCAGGGTCAGTTTATAGGTGTTCCACATTTGGAGAGTTTGATAATTGTTTTTAGTTGAAATTTCGGTCAGTGTTTGGTCTGATTTTTGGGATGAATTTGGTGTGATATTTGGTCTGTTCTTGATTTCAATTTCGCACAAAACTTCGATCTAATTTTTGGTCTGAATTTGATGCAATTTTTGGTTTGACTTTTGATCTGACTTTTGGTTTGCCTTTGCTCAAATTTTAAATAAAAATTCTGTCCGATTTATGGTTTGAATTTAGTTTAGTTTTTGCTCTGAGTTTAAAGTGATTTTTCGTCTGCATTTTGGTCCTGTCCTTGGTTTAAACTTGAAATAAAATTTTAGTCTGAATTTGGTTTGCTTCTAGTCTGATTTTGGATTTGCTTTTAATTTGAATTTCGGTTTAAATATTGAACCCATATTTTAGAGAAATTTCTTATGTATATTATTAAATAGGCTAAATAGTCTATAATACAGTGCGTTTATATTTTATATTTCTTATAGTTGTATTTTAATCTGAAATTTCAGGGTTAGCTTATAGATGTTCCACATTTGGAGATAATAGTTTTTGATCTAAATTTCGGTTAGTAATTGGCCTGATTGTCGGTCTGAATTTTGAATTATATGGTCTGATGAAATTGGTTTGATTTTTGGTTCGACTTTTGGTCAGCTCATGGTCTGAATAACAAAATTTTGGTCTGATTTATGATTTGATTTTTGGTCTGAGTTTGGTGTGAATTTTGATCTGATTTAGTCTTAATTTGAATTTGGAATAAAATTTTGATCTGATTTATGGTTTGAAGTTGGTCTGAGTTTTTGTTCGTTTCTTATTTGATTTTTAATTAAATTCTGGTCTGATTTTTTATCTGAGTTTTGGTTTGATTTTGCTATAAGTTTTAGTCTAAAATTTGATATGATTTTTTAACTGTTTTTTTGTTTTTTAGTCTGAGCTTTGAATCCATTTTTGTTTTGGTTCCCTATCATTTATGTAGTCTAAGCTAGCTTGCTCTGGATCATCAAAAAAAGCATTTTATTAGCAGAACTAATAAAATGCTTACTTTTCTTTGTAAAATTTTTTCTGAATTCGATTTTTACTGCTATTGTTATTGACAATTTATAAGTAGGTATTCATGTAATATCCGAAGATATTAGCTGTAATACTGGCAATGGCAGAAATATGTCTTTTAGCTTTAAAAGTCCGACTGACGATGTATTATAAGTCAAAGTCGTATTTTGTTTACAGTTTAGTTTAAGTTTTCATACATTGTACATACATACTTTTGATGATATAAAGAACCATTACAACTACTACAACTAGTTTTGAAAGATTTAAAAATATTTTTGAGATGTACCATTAAGAAAATAGGTTGGTTAGTTTGGAATGGCTGTTTTAGAAAATTTCTCGAGTGTTGACCTTAATTTAGCAAAATAATTTCTTCTTTAGAAAATCGCAGAATAGGCGCTTAACTTAATCGAGGCTACTGCTACTGATAAATGCTTTGAAGAAAAGCTTCATGATTTTACTTGAAAGTTATTAGATCATGTTTTGTAAAAAGTTGTATCGCTGAACCATATGTGTGCCATATTAGAGTGGTTCTTAAAAAAGAAGTTGAGAACTAAATTGAACGCACCCCCTAGAAAGATGACAATGGTAAAAAAAAATGGTTGTCCCGAAGTTTCACAAAAATCGGATAAGATTTGAAAGAGATTGAAGTTCATAAAATGCGTTTTCAGTACAAAATGTTATTTTTTTTATTATACTGTATGGCAGTCGGCTGGGGGTGAAACCAAGTTTTTTTGAAAGCTTGGATTGTGTATAGAAAAGTAATTTCTTAATTTTCTCAGATTGGCGATTTTAAGCGATTTTTTTTATTTTGAAGTTGATGCATAGTTTCATTTAACTGCAAATATTTTTACCACCAAAAGGTCTTTCTGGGGGTTTTCGAGTATGAGAAATCTGAATCTGCAATTTATTTTTACAAACAATGGCCGCTAGGGTGCGCTTTGGTGCAAAAAACATGAAAAATTCCAAATTTTTACGGTTTTTTCGGCTAAGTAGGTCATAAAATCAGATTTAATGTACGTGATTTTTTATAAATTCCATATAAAATACATTCATACTTATTTTTTATTGAGTACAGAATTCAAAAATCATTGAAATTTGAATTAGAAATTTTCTGCATCGCTGCTATATCGCAAAAAGCTACCCTCTTCAATTTCTTCTTCTGCAATGAGTTCATCCTTATCATACTCATCAAGGTCCTCTTTAGCGACTTTTAGCCACCAGCAGATATCGGCAAACATAGAGTTTTGCTTTTTTCTCTGCATCGTGTTTCCATAGATATAGGTCAACGCTTTCATCAGTTTACCATTTCAGTTTCACTTATATAATGAGGAGCCACGCTAGTGTCATACAAAAAAGATATCTGTCTGAAATTTTTAAAATTTAACTTAGATCAAGTGTTTTTTTTTTCTGCTAAAACTCACACAATCTAAAATTTTTCAGTAAATCGTTAGCTATCACACTTGAACTTATTTGGTACAGCGTTATCGGTTACAATAATCAAATTTTTAGGTAGCCGACTAAGGGATCTATTTTTCATTGAACTTTAAGCAGTTGTTTTTCTACCATTAAGACCCACGCATGTTAACATTTTTTTGTACATCGTTATCTATTACACTTGAACTTATTTGGTACAGCGTTATCGGTTACAATGCTAAACTAAACTACTTTTAATTTAAGACACACTTCATCACGTAGTTATGCACGTTTAAGCTAAATACTATATCAAATTCATATTAGCTTACTGTACAAAGCAAATGAATAAACAAAACACTACTTAATTCCATAGCGGCTTACTGTGAGAAGATTGAGAAGAAATCTCATTGTCTGTATATTTATTTCAATATGAATATCTCATACAATGAAGTAGCTGTGTGTATATAAGTAGCTATAAATATGAGATACACGTACATATACATTTAAAGAAATAATACTTTCAAGTATGTAGTACCGACTTCTGGCCATTTGATTGCCAAGAGTAAAAAGCAACAAAAACAAAAACAACAACAAAAATAATAATAACAACAAGTAACAACAACAGCAGCACAACAACGACAGTGAGCTTTATGTTTGTTTTTTTTTTGTTTTTTTTTTTTATTTTATTACGAGTGTATATTTTGTATAATGTTTGTTGTTGTTGATGTTTTTGTTGTAGCTGTTTCTTTTACTTTTGGAAAAATAAAACCAACACAGCACACTCAATTGTCAAGTTAATATACGAATGTTGCTCGTTACGGTAACATCATCACTTTGGCACTAGCAGCAATAGCACAAGCTCAAGCAATAGCAAGAGCGTAACATAAAAAAAATTACCGCTAAGAAATCGAAATTAATTTAAAAAAAACTGGCGCGCTTGTTCGCTTCTCCTTCAACTTGAACTATCACTTCTACTTATATATATATAGAGTGATAGAGAGCATAACTCCTTTGGAGTGCAAGTGTAAATCGAATTTGTGAGCATATTGTATCGGGATTGAAACGAAAACGCAACGGAAACGGAACAAAAAAGTATCGAAATCATTTGTATTACTACCCGCTTTGCGTATATGTAATCGAGAAAAAAACCGCTTAAAAATCAAAAAAATCCATAAATAAAAATTGTGTTATAAAAACTTTTGATTTGAAATTTCCATTGAACTGAAATTATTAATCCAACAAAATTTTTGCAAATTGGCTTTAAATTTATAAACAATCGACATTTGTTTATTTTGTATAGTAAAATTTTTGTTTTAATAATTTTTAATTTTTATTAATTTTGACTAGTAAAGTGAGAAAAATATGTGCTCGTTGGAGATCTTCACAGTAAAACTAATGAATAAAACCGAAAACAGTCAGAATAATTGCAATAAATTCATAAAAATAATGCAATTATTAAACTTAAAAAATATTGTTGCGAGCGATATTTGACGAAAGGTTTTCAAAATTTTAATAAAAAAATAATTTAAATTTACAATCCTTCGGCATTTTGGAATCAAATTTGAAAATGTAAGAAATATTCCTTAAACTGCGTATTAAGCAACTCAGAGGATTCTGAAGTACTTTAGAATGGTTGCATGTGTGGCTGGTTTTGGTGGGCAGTGGATTAAGTTTTTATTTCGATTCGAGTAATTATACAAGTTAAGTTAGCAAGAGTTGATATATACGGTTCGGGGAATACTTCTTTAACGAAAAATGAGTTTCTCTAAAAATTACTGAAATTTAGATATAATTAGGCTAGAATAGTGTTGCCAAACGTCCCATTTTCACCGGTTCATCCCGGATTTTTGTTCCCGCCGGGCAACAATTTTTCCGGGTCTTATGAAATTTTAGATTTTGCCTTTACGCTTAAAATAAAGGAGTATAATTTTGTTATTTAGTATGTACTTACTTTTTAATGGCAACCCTGAATAAATATTATGATATAATGAAGAATTTAAAACCGTAAAAAAACGCAGTAAAACAAACAAAAAATACAATGCTTTTTGTTTTCATTTTATGTAAATTAAATAGTTTTTAAAATTTGATTTATAAACTAAAAAAAAAAAAAATGTAGCTATTTTGTGTCCCGGGCAAATCTCTGTTATTTTTTCGATTACGGCAATTTGTCCCGGGATTAGGTAAAATAAAAATGGTAACCCTAGGCTAGAATGTAGTTTTTTTTAAAGACAACTGTCGAGTACTCAATAGAAGAACGAATATGTATCTCTTTTTGATTGTGAATCCCTTCGTTTTGTGTTTTCGAAATGCTACAACGATACTAAATTTTCATAGTACTAAACTGAAACCAGCAAACGCGGTATTTTTACTTCGGATATGTCTGCCAATTTGTAAATTTGTGTGGTAAAAACTTAGGACTAGTCTAAGGGTCGCACACTGTTCTGATTTGCGATTATAGCTGGCTGGTGTTGACCAATCATTGTGAAATTTGGTGCGTAATATTTTTGGCGGTCCCTAGAGTTTTCCTAAAAAAAAAATAGGCAAAATTGGAAAAGTGGGCGTGGCAGCTCTCATATAAAAATTTGTTTTTTTTGGATTTAAAATAATTCAGGAATTTATATAAAAACTGGTGGGGAATATTTTTTTGCACACTCTAATTTTTTGTAAAACTACAACTTTGGACTATTACTAATCTTTTCGGAATATTTTGGTAAAAATTAAATAAGCAAATTATATTACTGGATATATGAGAACATTTAAATAATAGTTTTCATTCATTTTGACAACACTGTTTTTTATAGCGTCGGATTTTTGAGTGATTGAAAAGGTTTTTTTATCCTAAAATCTTAGCTTGTCTAGATGTTAGATCCAGTTCGATGATTAGAAACCAAAAAATTAAGCCTAACACTTTGAGAACACATAAAATTCTATTACTTGAGAAAATATTGTGAAAAACGACTAAAAATTCCAATATTGCAAAAAATTATAATTATTATTTATACTTAAATACATAATTGGAAAAATATTAGAAGTTATAAAAGAATTATACCAGATATAAGGAATTGTAAAGCAATTTTTTTTTGAGGTTTAGGGTTAAGAACGTTTACTTTCCTCAGATATTCAAATGCGAAATCTATAATTCCGAAATTTATTTGCTCATCCGTTGAATATTGTTTTAATTGCAAATAACTTTTCAAAAAACTTTAATGCATTCTGAAAAAATTTAATTATTTTCGAATTCAATCCGGAAATGATGCAATGCAGTTTTCATAATTATTATTTTTTGAAAAACAAAATTACCTAAATTATTTTAACTGGATGTTTTCTTTCAGTGTTGGCAGCAATGTTGTTATTTTAATAAATTGAAACAGCTGTTTCAGTTCCTTTTGTTTTGGTTAATATTTAACGTAAATTTTTTTTCGTGTTAGCTAATTTTAAAAATAATAAGCAAAATCCAATCAAAACAATGTTGTCTGAAAGCTTTTGTTTGTTTGGTGACGCTAAATTTAAATTTTGCGGAACTTTTTTTTTTTTTTTTGGAAATTAGCTCATATTTTTTTGCAGAAGAAATGGAATATTAAGTTTTCTATGTAAATTTGTAAGAAAAAATTGTGGTAGCAATTAGATTATTGATTTTTTCTTATACACAATTACTCGTATACTTATATATAAATACTTAGTCGATACTTGTGAATATATTCAACAAAATAAAATATTTGTGAAGCACACTACAGATTAAAAATTGGGTATATCTGAGTTAATAAAATTTCATTTAGTTGAAAATATGTCTCTAAAGTTCGTTTAGTTTTAATAGAAAGAAATAAAAAGAAGTGGAACACTCTCTGGTAATTGGGTCAAAATAGGAATTAAATAAATTTCAATCGTTGGAAATCGAAGGTACCTACCACATAATAATTTGTTTGCATTTGATCTACAGCGCCTACAGAATAAACTCTGAAAATTTGTACTCCTATAATTTTTTTTCTTTTTTATTTTAAAACACTGTAATATATGAAAAATTTTGGTTTTAAGCTAGTAGGAACGGATGCGAAATGCATAATATGTAAATACGCAGAAGATCTAGAGATTTCTGTGTACGGCCACCACCGGCTTTTAATTAGAATTAGAGATAGATTTTATTTAATTCGCTCGTATTTCCATACAAAAAACTTCACTTGTTGCTTAGAAGTGAAATCCCTCCCTACCTTCCTTGGATCCTCTAGTGTATACATGCACCTCTGAAAATCGCTGTTTTTGGGCATAAGTCCTACTTTTGGCATTTTTTTTATTTGACTCATTCATTGGTCTTCAAACTGTGCTCCATGGAATGCAAAAGAATGCAATCATTTGCGACTAAAAATCATTTGATATTTTTACCAAAATATTTTTTATATTTATTGATTTAGAATGTAAAAAACTTATTCTTAATCATATTTTAATTAGCGAATAATTATTCATTTTCTAAATCACATTTTTGAAATCATTTGAATGCAATCTTTTGACTGCAGCCTTTAACTAAATTTAGCCGAATTCATTCGAAATCATTTGAAGTCAGTCGAAATTACTTCTACGAGATCTAAGCGTGAATAATAAAGAGCAACATGTACAGGGTGGGCCATAAAAAACACACACTATATTTTGCTGTTCAAGTGGAAAATCATTTAATTTCGTTTAAGGAGACTTGATTACATAACTTTTTGAAGATGATGTCGCCCTGAGCTCGACTGGCGTAGTATGCCCGTTTTTCGGCATTTTCCACCGTATTTGTCAATATTTCGGCTGATATGGCAGATATTTCCTGGCGGTTGTTGGCCTTAGTGTCCTTGGCTTGTTAATTTAAAACTTTGACTTCAAGTAGCCCCAGAGGAAAAAGTTCAGCGGGGTCAAATCTGGCGAACGCAGAGGATAGTCAAAATCAACCGACCAGAGAACAATGGCTTCAAGAAATCGATTGTGGCACGAGCTGTGTAATTTAATGCGCCGTCTTGTTGAAACCAGAAGTGCTACATACCATTTTCATGAAAAACCGGCTTCAAACATCAAAATAACTTCTCAATCGAAAAAATTGAGAAGTTATTTTGAATGTACAACTTAACATTTCAGCACGTTCGATTGGTGTGTACTTCTCCAAGCCACAAATTTTCTAAGTCTGACGATTCAAAAACGTGTTGTCGTTAGTCGATCTGACATTTCTTGCAAAAGTTATCGTGTTATCTGATGGGTCCAGCTAATATGGCTAACCCAGTAGTGAGATCGAAAAAATCTTAACATAACTAACATTTTTTATTTTTTTTTAAAATATAACTTTTATAGTTCTAACCACTATTTATGAACTCGTGGACCTTTTTTGGTAAGCCTTCCATTAGAAATTTGATAGTTGTTTCAGACACTTTTTTGGAACAGTTTGCCCATCTCCTTTTAAAATCTTCTAGCACACTTAAAGAGCACACCTTTTTTGTGCTCTTTAAGTTTCTTTTCACAAGAGACTAATATGTATCTTTCCACTGGTCTTAGCTCCGGACAATTTGGAGGATTGGCCTCTCTTGGTACAAAAACTATGTTATTACTATGGTACCACTCCAGAGCTTTCTTGCCGTAGTGACATGATGCCAAATCGGGTCAAAAATATGTGGACACATTGTGCTCTCTTATGAAAGGAAGAAGTCGTTTTTTCAAACATTCTTTGATGTATATTTCGGCATTTATAGAGCCCACTGTAACAAATGATTTGCTTTTTTTGGCGCAACTGCACATTGCTTGCCATACCAGGAATTTTTTAGGAAATTTTGTCTGCTTTTGGATTCTAAATTGTTCTTCGACATTTCCTCGAGCATCAGCAATATAAAAATTTTTATCCGGAAGCTGCGTAAAATCTGTCAGTACCTACGTTTCGTCGTGCATTATACAACATGAATATTTTTGTATGAAATTCGATTTTAATTTCCGAGCTCTACTTTTGGCGTCTAAATTTTTTGCAACATTCCTGTCTGGAACTTTTTAAACTTTGTATGTTTTCAAACCAGCATTGGCTTTAACTTTTCGCACCAAATAGTCAGAGCACTGGGCTAACCGGGCAGCTTTTCTACCAGATGTGTTTGGAGATTTTTTCAATATGCTTTCTATTTTCTTGGCTTTCCCAATATCATGTGGTCCTTGTTTTCTACCCGAACCAGGTTTCCTATCGATGGTCAAATTCTCCTGAAACTGTTTAATAACATTGGAAACAGTTTGACGGCAGACCTTCAATTCTTTGGCCAATTTTTTGTAGGACCAATTTGGATTTTTTTTGAAAATTTTGAATAACTTTAAGATGTACTTCTTTTTCTTCACTCATTCTGATCAAACTCACAATAAATCAACACAACAAGTTTGTCATTAAAAATAACAACTGACATATTTTTCAAAGATAACTAGATCAAAGAAATTTTTAAATTTTACACCCAAAAAAAATTATTAGGTAAAACGTGTGTTAAGATTTTTTCAATCTCACTCCTTATCAGACAAAAATCAGAAGCAAACATGTCAGCAACAACCAAAGTCAACTAAAACACTAATTCGTTATATTACCGTACGAGTTTCAGTATTAGAGGAGTCTCTCGAAATAATTACTTTCGTTGTATTACTGTGAGTCTTCGCTATATATATTCGGTATATTTATTTTTATATATGCCGAGAAGTACATTGCACAAATAACATGTCACCAGTTGTTGTTTTCTTTACCTGCCATTAAATGCAATGAGACCCTAATTTTTTTCTTTTGGCACATGACCATAGTAAACAAGGGAAAAATGTTAAATTGCTTTGCTTATTATCATTGTGAGTTTTGTCTCTATACCTAATGTTTGTACAAGAGAACAAGACACTGATAACAAGTGTCTGAAGTATTCAGTGATTTTTGTATTAATGAATAAAATGTAAGAGATGATTTTTTAATTTAAAGCGTATTCACACATGATTTTACTAAATGATTAATTAGTAAATGACAGCGAAATGGTTAATGATTTCAATTTTGCAATATTTAGTCAAATTTGCTATTCAATGAATGCAATCGCAAAATGCAATTCACTGAATGTGACTTCAATAATTTAAAATCGCAATTGATTGCAGTCTTTTACAGCTATACTCCGCGAGAATATGTGAGATTTTCAAAAGACTGAGTTTCTTTTCAAATTCAAATCATTTATGTTTGATTTGAAAAATTTTTTAATCTTCTCTGATGGAATTAGCAAAAAGCATCCAAATCTTATTACTTACTTACTTACTTAGGCGGCCATAACAACCCGTTATCGAGTTACGACTGAAATTAACTGTTTTCCCCAAGAACCTCTGTTCTACACGCGCCTTCCCCAGTTAGCCATATCAAGCTTGGATAGTGTTTCCTCGACCTGGTCCTTCTATCTCCTCTTCCGCTTTAAGCAACATTCTAACTGGGAATTCTTTGTCTATACGCATAACAAGGCCTAAACAGCACAAACGTTGAATGGTGATACGCTTGACTATGTCAAGATTAGCGTAGAGCTCGGATAGTTCGTGGTTTATTCGAATAGTGTTCCGTGAAATTTAAGGGAGTTATTTGAAGGTTAACTACACGCCATCGGACGATTCATAGGTTGCGGATAGTGAATAACCTTTAACCTTGGCGGATGTTTAACTAGGAGTGTGGAAGGACTTAGCGGTGGATTTTGTTGCGCTCTATCTAAAAGTCTGAAACTGTAACCGGCGAGTAGAGTCGATGTCGCCTTTTATTAAGTATCAAGTCCAACTTCCCTTGTCTTCTATAGATTTTAAACTTGAGGAATCTAATCGAGATTTTAAATATGGAAGGCCCGCAGTAGACTTTAAACTTGGGATGTGTGTAGGGTGTGAATTTAAATACGTTTAAAGTCATAGACTTTTTTTAATTGATATTTTATTCTAATTGTTCCGCAAAATCGAATGACCATGCAAAAGGGCTGCGCGGTCGTAAACGATTGAAGACTACTGGGCTAGATTAACAACATGCTCTATGTGTCGTGCCAAGTTATTTTTCACTGTAACACAGTGTTATTGCCCCATTGTAGTATTTGGGGGGGAGGGGGGATGGTTTGAAGGGTTATCACGGAACCCAAAATTTGATAGAAATCTCATATATTTTCATCGTTGGCAATGAATAAAAAAAACTAAAAAAGGGGCGACAAATTTAAAAACTCACTTCAAAAATTTCTAGACTCGCTAGTGATTATATCTATGGATGATTTTATGGGGCTTAAAGAGAGTATATCCTTAAAGCATATTAAGTCTTTTTTAGAGTATTTCTTTTTTTTTACATTAACCGCCGTTCGGAAACGGCTTTAAACTGTAGGTCAAACTATGTGGTATCACACTGGGCCGTTCAGGCCTAAGTGTGTCTCTCGACAACCACTCTAATCTAACCTAACCTATAGTATTTTAAGTTTAACCTTGGCCAGATTTACTTGATGTCTCTGCGGGTAGTCATTTCCCACCAAACAGCCTCAGGTATATATAATTCCTTATAAACTTGAACTATTAGCATTTTACTGTACACGATAAGACTTTTCGCCAACGCAATAATATTTGTTTACTAACTATTTTCATAGTTTTTGCAATGAGTGTACATGTTAAAATAAGACCTTACCCACCTACAAAACAATATAAACAAAAACAATTTGTTTTTATATGATGATATCTCGAATTATGCAGATAATTAGATAGTAGTTTGACCGTCATTCATTGTCTGTCTATATGTGATAATGCTACTGCTTTCCAAAATTGTAATCTATCTTTTTCATAGAATTTACTTTAGTAACATTCGTTTTAAGCATTTAATCTGGGTTGATAAAAATTAGTAACCTAGACGAAAATAGTCAGAGCGTGTGCTTCAGATATGAACTGACTTTGCAGATGATGAATAATCTGAGTTGAGGCCAGATATAAACAAAAATAATAATAAATAAAGAATAATAACATATGAGTGAGTCAAGGTAACAAAGTAAAAAAAAGAATAAAGTGGAAGAACTTTAGCTTCTGTTGACATTATTCTTTTTAAAGAGTGAGGATTAATTTTTGGGGTTTTGTGGTGATAATATTTCTGTATAAATATGCAAATTAATGTAATCATTTTATTTTTAAACTAAGTAGCTATAGCACTCATTGCTGCAAAATAAAGTTATTACACTTCGAAAACCATTGAAGAGATTTAAACTTTTTAATGGAGCTAGTATTTTGGAAAGTCACAGAATAAACATCAAGTGAATTAGAATAGCTAAAATATCACAAAGATTTTAAATTCTTTCTATGTACGATCTTTATAACTAAATATTGCTAATTTTTTTTAAATTTCATACTAATTTTGCTTATTCTTTATTTCTAGTTCCATCTAAACGTTCAACATTGTAATAAATTATCCAAAATTTGATAGATGACTATCAATAAAATTATAAAATAATAAAATTACAAAACAATAAAAATAAATTTATTTGAAAAAGAAAAATAGTATATCACACATTTACAATAAATAAATAAATAAAACACACAACCTCAATTCAAAATGATTGTAGATAAAACAGAAAATATTGATGAAAATGCTTGGACGAAGCTTTTGGATGATAATGATAGCGCAGAAAATAGAGCTGTGATTGTAAAAATGGGAAAACCTGAAAATAATCTCATCAGTGATATGCAAATGAATAGTCATAATAAGGAATCAAGTCCATTAACGATGGAGCTTTTACGACCACAATGTGGTAAAGATAGTAATACTGGCATTGGCATTGGCAGTGGTGGTGGTGGAGTTGGTGTTTGCGGTATTGGCGGCGGTGGTGTTGGCGCTGGTGTACGCGGAGTTGCAGCTGTTGTTGGTAGTAAAATTAATGGTGAAAAATGCGCACAATTGGATCGTAAAGAAACAATTCTCGGCACATTCCATAGACATTTAAGAAGATCACTGAAGGCGGTTAGTGAATCACCGGGACCGATTACGAGGTAAGTGATGAGCTAAAAAAGTTTTCTATATTATGTTTTATTTTAAAAAATTTAAATTTGCTGTTGAGAATGTGTAATTTTCAATTCCGCACACAACACATAAATTTAACCTACAATTTACTTTGCTGCTCTTAATTTTAATGATACCATTTCCTTTCCTCTTTCACCCCGTTCTTTGTACCGTTTTTGTAATCAACCTAATTATGGCTAATTTATAAAGCATTCAAAAAAATTTTAAGTAATTACATAAAGAAAGAAAATTGTTTTGTTTTAGGCTTGCAAAATTCTGCGAATTGTTATTGTTACAATTAAGAAAACAATAATTTCCGTAGGTTGTCAGAAGAAAAAAAAAATTACACTGAAAAATTATGGTCATGCTTTGAAATTCTCTGCAAGATATTGCTTGCTGTGAAAGTGAGGATTTTTTTTGATGATAACATAATTATTCGAGGTCAAAGGAAAATTTATAGTGAAGTGGATTGATTGAAATTATAATGAAATGTGACGTCAGTGTCGTGTGAGATTTCATAGTATGTGTGAGTTTATGAGTGTATGTTTTATTATATATTTCACTTTAAGCCCATAAGTATGCAACACATAATTTTTATATCAAAAACGATTGCGAAATATACTTTCATATCAATGGAATAGAGGAACATATAAAAATCTGTTTATTTTTTATTGTATTGTTTTATTGCATAGTTTATTTTAGTTTAAAGTTTATTCTTTCGTTATTGAAATTTTTAAATAATATCAACATTAGATGATGTAGACGTGCAGAAAGCGAAGAAAGTGCATTAAAAAGGGAAAATGAAAATAAACACTAAAGCTTTTATAATGAATTAAACAACAATGCGTAAAGTATGTCATCACATCATGAGACGAGAATGAGTCCCTTATTCTAGTTTCTACATTACGGGTTTGTTCTTTTTTTTATCTATTTGCAAAAAAGGCTCTAGTGAGCGATAATTCCAATAGATTATTCTCTCAGACTGCGATTGTGATTAACTTGCTTGATCTCTTGCACCTGCGGTTAAAAAAAGTAGACCTTGATTGTTCTGCTCCAAATATTTGTTAGTGAAAAAAATTTAAAAAAATTTTGATGTGCCGGAGTGAACGATTATTCTTCTATTACCAGCATGAAGTATAAAACATTTATCTGTTTCTCTCTCAATGTTGCATTAACTTATTTACTACCTTTGCACTCGCTTGAGTACAGCAACTTTGAAAATTCGTCAAAAATACATTTATTAATTTTTTCTATAAATAATTACTGTTAAGCATTTGTATGCATGCTATCTTTAAAATTGCATTAAGGTTATTAAAATATATTTTATTTCACTTGACTTAAAGGCCAGGTAAACAGACTTACTTTTTTGGAAGGTGGATTTGAAAATCCACAAAAAATAGTAAAAAATTAGTTATTTTGCATTTGAAATGAGAAATTCATCTAGATTAAATAAGAAACTTTACAAGTGCTTATATATTACATTTTCAAGAGGCCATAGGTGATTAAATTAAAAAAAAAAACAAACGGAAAAATAAGCAAAATTCAATCAAAATATATATATTTTCCATATTTCGCAGTCTTCAACTTATAAAAACTTCTAAAATACTGTGTTGAATGCATTTAATGCCAGGGAACACTTATTGCTCATGATGTGACGTTGAAATATTTTTATTACACCTGGTAACCTTATTTCCTCGGGGTAAGCCAAAAACAACTACGCCTTCAAAAATTCAAAAACAATTTTCTTTAATTTTTTTTTTTTTTAGTACATTTTGAACACATTTGCCAAAATTATTACACACTTGAATTTGAAAATCACCCCCAAATAATTATCTTTATGCTTGAGCCGTGCAATAATACCAGAGAATTATCGTGTTGAAAAATTCAAGATAGGGGTCCAAGCTATTCATGTTAAGTCAAACATGAGCTATAATTTTGAGATATTTTAGATTGAAATTTGGCCATTTTTTGTTTTTTTTTTTTTGTTAATTTCTGTTTTTTTAATATATTTTTTTTTTAATGTATTATATCTGCCTAAAAATCGAATTTTAATTAGGACAGATTTTTTTTTTTGAAGGTTTCCCTTCAATGGGAGATTTAACAAAAAAAGAAGGAGTAAAATTTGAACTTCAAATATCTAAAAATCGTGACGTTCTGGGAAAAACTGAATACAACATCGCATTTGACGGCCAAAAATTAAGTTTGCGTGCCACGGCTTTAGGGCGGTTTTCCTAGTGTAATCAAACATACCTCCTATACAAATGAAACTTTTGTGGGATATAAAATTTGGTGATGCAAGATTTTTGAACTAAACTATTCTTGTACCGAAAGAGAGGAATAAATGGTTCAAAGAGACTGCTGAACTGAACCATACTGCAAAATTTATTTGGTTTACATCCATGATTTTCTCATCTTCAGTGAAAAAATACAATTCCATAATTAAAACAATAAATAATTTTATTTAAATATTACACAGAAATATTTTTTAAATTTTTACAAGGCAAATTTATGTATTTATTTTTGATGCTTTCTCAGTTATTTGTAAATAAATTTATCACTTCCGCAATTGTGCGTATAATATACAAGTTATTTACTACTTTTTCGGTTTATTTTATTTGAAGAAAAAAGCTTAAATTTTATTACCTACTTTTAAATACAATATATACACTACTGCATGTTGTAATGTAATAAAACATATGTACATATGTATATAAAAAAATTAAATAATTTTTTGTTTGTTTGTTGAATCACAGTGGGTGGACAATTTTATGTGATTTCCTTACTAATTGTTATTTTTATTATGTATTTCTATTGCTGAAGTGTGCTCGTTCGCTCTCTTTTTCGCTAGCAATAAATTCATTTAAATTTGCTTGCTTGACTCAATTAAATTTTATTTATTTTTTAGCTCACATGTCTTCGTATATCACGCATACGAATAGAATAATTCAATTTAAATTAATTCAATTTTAATTTAGGTTTTAAAGAATGCTTTGTTTAGATCAATTCTCTCTCATGTGATATAATTTGATTTCAATCAAAAAGAGTTTAGTTCCATTATGCTCTCATGCGATATATTTTATTGCAATCATATGTAGATTAGTTCAGCTGTGGTCACCTATACATGCATAATGAGCACACTAATAGTAGGGTTCTCTTTTGTTGTTATTCGTTTGTTGATTATATTTGCTATTGTTGTTTCTCAAGTTCCAAAAGAGACCGGATTCATCGAAGTCTCATTTATTGCTCTTTTGAGGAGTACTCACTATTTGTGCAACTGAGAGGGAAATGAGCCCTGTACGTGTTAAATTTCTTGTGCTTATTTCCCCGCATGTTGCTTTTTGGCCTACGGTGGTTTAGTTCAATTCACTCTCATGTAATATATTTAGATTTAATGAGAGTTTACATCTCTCTTTCTCTCTCTCTCTCTCTCTCTTTTAATATATTAGACTATAAAGACAATTCACAAATCATTATTTTCATTAGATGACATATATTTTTTTCTATTGAAAATAAATTATAAGCCAAAACAAAAATCCAATTGATTTTTTAAAATCAAAATAATAATTGGTTCAAAAATTTTGCATTACCAATTTTTGTTTCTAAAAGTTTTTCATTTAAAATTTTAAAATACTATGACGTGTGTATCAAATTATCTATTAAATACATAAACATTGAGTCAAAAAAAAAAACCAAAAATAGAATTCAATTAAATTTTTAATTTATGGAAATTATTTTCTCATCTACTTTGTCTACACTTTGGCAAGAATATAATTATAACAATTTTGAATTATATTATGAAACTGCAGTTTTCATTTGAATCAATTTTTCTTTACAAAATAGAAAACATGGAATTGTTCCAAATAAAATTTTGTTAAGTGTGAAAAATATCTTTATGATTTATTATGAAATCATAATGTAAGAAAAATAGATGCGATTGCTTTGGTTAGTCAGTCATTAAGGAATTTTAGATATTAGCGTATTCAAGGGATTAAAACATTTTATGCGAGAGCGCGAGAGCAACAAATTTAAATTCTCCACTTGCTCCAGTACTCAATAGTCACTAGTGTTCACCGATTTTTAACTTTAGGCTTGTTTTAACAAAATATCAAAAACGAACCCGAACGTTTGATTGGACAATGATCGTTGTTAAGGTGGTTTCGTATATGAACCATACACTAAGAGCGGATTCAACATCCGAGTTCCGCACTCTTTTCGTTTTTCCCATATGAAGTTTTCATGCTCTCAATTTAAGAGAGCGAAATTAAATATGAAATACAATTTTTGTTTTAAATTTTAGGAAAATTTTATTTGATTTCTTGGTTTCTTTTCTGTTTGAATTCAATTTTGTCGATGTTCTCTTCTCTTCAATGATCAGGAAAAAACTACTTTCGTTTAATAAAATTGAAATGATTGAAACCGATCGATTTAAAAATCATCACTTGTCATGTTTTTGTTTTTATAACACAATTTTAAACTTATTTGTTGACAAATGTAACAATCGATTTTATTAATTTTAGTTAATTTATATAAAAATCAAATCAATAAAATTGAACTTGTCATCGATCATTCTTTGGATGGTTGATCTAAATATTTCAATTGACATAAATAATTTTTGTATTGTATTAACCCTCGGTTAGACAAATGTGTCTAGTCAGACCGTTTTCGATTTTAATTGTAATTGAAATATATTTTTAATTGAGATAGCGACTGGAAATTTCGGGTATCTTCCTGAAATCTTCTTAGCTATCGATTTGTAAAAAACCTGTACAAGGATAGTTAAAAGAAGATTGTGATGTACACATCACATTTGTACCCAATGAGTCTGGCCAGAGCCCATATATATTTTTATGCATTTGTATGTAAATATTGGAGTTTTTGTAATGCATTGAAATTTTTTGTATTTTTTTTTGTTCTCAGTGGTTTTTGCATGTGCTGAGCAGTTAAAAATATTTTTTTCTTTAGATTTTATTTTGAAAAACATTTTTGTTATAAACGAGCTTTCTTATTTTAGGCAAGAATTTAATGTTGACTTGTTGTGTCCTTAAATTTAATAGCACGACGCGACCGAAAAATCGATTATGATATAGTCGTTTGTGTGATCATTGGTTAGAATATTAACCATTACTCAACGAAAAGAAATAATATGACAAAAACATTTTAACAATGTAGTGATTAAGTGGAAATCATTGATATTTACAAAAACAAATGATCTTATTTTAATAGTTTTTCTTTTAAATTACATTTCCAAAAATTTATACAGACGCATTTCAATTCATTGAAAGTATATGCGTGAGTTTATAACCAACGGGAAAGGAAGCGCTCAAAAAGTGCTTTTTTACCTACAATGGAGCGCTCCTCTGCCAGCAGTAAGCGCTCCCTCTTTATAGTACAGCTCATATACTTTTTATATTGCATGTCATAGGAAGTAAGCGCTAACATCAAGCTTCCTGGAAGCGCTGAAAGAGCGCTTCTGGAAATTGTAAAAGGAGCGCTTTTTGAAAGCCTTTTGGGAAGCACAATTTTGTGAGCTCTTTCATTTCTTTTATTAACTACATATACTACATACATTTATTATTTTTATTTATTATATTTACATATATGCATATGTTCTAGTTTCATTCAAAATAAAATCATGAAATTCTATATTTTAGTTTATTTTTGTTGCCACGTGCCGAAAAATTCGAAAAAAAAAACTATTTCTCCCTAATGATCAAAATTCATTGCATTTGGCAACAGCATAAATATTAAAATTAAACCGAAAAATATAAATATTTTCTTAATTTGCAAAATAATTATGTGAAAACTGATTCTAAATTTGTTGATGTTCAGACAAAATAACAAATGTGGTCCGTCATTTGTAATCAGCAAAATTAAATCATAAAAAAATACATGCAAATATTTTAGTTTCACATTTTGATATTTTGCCAATTAGGTTTTTAGTGTTTTCTTTCCGCTAAGTGAAATAATAGAATTAAAATTAAAAAAAGAAAACAATTTTCATGCCAGAAAAAAAACATAAAAAAGAGCAAAAAATTATGACAATAGATCCTTATATACATGAATCTCTATTTCAAAGATTTTTAAAATCATTCAGTGATATTTGGAATTTCTTCTTCTTTAAGATATTATAAAAATCTTTTTATTATTGTATATTTTACCTTATAAAGAAATTCTCAGAATATTACGTCAACATATTAAAGTTTAAATTTTATAATTGCTTTAACAATTATTTGTGGCAATTTTTTGGAAAGCACGTGAGTGTAAAAAAAAGAGGAGTGGTGTTGGTGGTAGTGATGATGATAAATATAAACATGAATTTTTATTACAATAAACATACATAGATATTAGTTTATTGTGTTTTAAAATATTTCGTTTAAAAATGAAAGATCACGACTAACTTATAAATAAATTGCCGGATCATTAATAAAATGAAACTGAAAAAAAAAAAATATTTCGCTAATTTCGCTATTGTTAAATTAAATACAATATATAAAAATCATCACACGACATTTGATGGCATTATACAAATTATACTGGCAAGCAATAGCGGAACCGAAGGGGGTTTAATTTTTTCGTCTCCCAATATTTTCTTTTCATTCATGCCAACGATCAGAATGTATTGAAATTTCAACAGTTTGGTGAGGGTTTCACCCCGAATTCCCCCCTCCCCTTTTGGATCCGTTAGTGCTGACAAGTACTCTCTTCTATGCCTGCTGTTGTAGCTGTGATTATAAATTTTTTAATTTTTTTTTTGCGAATTTTTTTTGCCATTCAAATCACCCTACAACTATTAACAGAAACAGTTTAGTTACTTAATAATCAATGAAAACTGTCAGATAAAAACGAAACGCCGAACATCAACTTTCGAAGACAAAATTTCGAATTCTAATGAGCCCAAATTTGGATTTAGTGTTAATCAAAATTATCATAAACTTGCTAGCTGTTCTCCCCCAAGGGTTCTTGTAAAGGATTTCAGGTATAGCTAGTTCAAGTTTTTGTTAACTTGTAAATTTTGATTTCTCGCTATTTCTCCACAGATGGCGTTTCTGGTATAAAGTTAAAATGCAACGCTGGGTATTCACAATCTATTTAGACAAAGACATTTTTCTAGGTATATAACTTGCAAATACATTACAAGTTCTATAGGAAAATAAATACATACCTCTATCTCTAAATGTATATCTCTGATGCTGTTTTATAGCTCACTTCCCGTTTATATTATTTCGTTGAATTTTGTATTATTTTTGGCGCGCAAATATTCACTTCCACGAAATTCGCCAATTTTAGATACAAATATATACCTACAATTATTTTTAAGTACCTCGTGTATAATGCATTCATTTGTTTGGCATTTTTTCAAGCGACAAACAAACAACAGAAATTTCTATCATATATGGTAAATTTACATTATATAAATTTGTTTTGATATTTTTTCTATTTTTTTAATTTTTATAGTTCACGCTTGGTGTTTTAACTATTAAAATTAATAATTTTTTCCTTCATTCAAGCTATTATTTTTGTTTTTTTTTCTATAAAAATTTTATTATAGTTTTCCGATTTTTAATTGTAAGTAAATGCAAATACTTTTGTTGTATGTGAATTTCACTGCCATGAATCATTGATCATGCATGGTGAGGAGACTTTTTGTTACTTGTGTTAAAATTCAAACATTTTGTTGTATTTTGGGCGTTATTTTAATACTGTAACAAAAAAAAAAAAAAAAAAAAAAAAAAACAAATCTAGTGTGGATAGCTGCTTCTGAGTTATAGTCTAGACAAACTTGTTGATATATGCTAATCATAGATTGATTTGTTGATTTTTTTTTGGCTGAATCCGTGGCAGGCCCACTTCATTGCATAGATATGATTCATTTACAGCTTTAAAGAAATTCTTTTAAATTGAGATATACTAATATTTATGTGTGTATGTATGTATAGAAAAACTTTATACTTCAATAAATATGATATGTTAATTAAAACGTATTTCATTGAAACGATCGCGTGCTCGTTTGATTGATTTATTTTGATATAGACGGGACAAGTGTACATAGGGTAATGGGGGGTCGCTGAGTCCGAATCCGTGATCCGTTTTGCTTTGGTACGCCACAATTTTTTTTTATTGATACCAAAATTTTTAAAATTGAAGAAAAAAGAAAAATTAAAAATGCAATTCATATTTTTTCTCATCAAAACATCCATTTTTATAAAAAAAAAATTTTCAATATTTTTTATTTTTTAACTTTAAAAATTCTTTTTTCAATTTTGTTCTTTTTATTTGTATGTTAGTTGTTAGATAGATCAAAAAAGTAACTTGAGAAAAAAAATTGTTTTGAACCTGGCCTAGGAACGACTCAGCGACAAGGTGCCATATGGCACCGCTAGGCATTACTGGGTTAAGCTAACAACGAAATAAAAGTGAACGATGATAATGAGGATAAAAAAAATTACAAAAAAAATTAATTAATTAAGAAAAAATTTTTTTTTTTAAATTTTTTAAAACTAAAAAATAAAAAAAAATCGAAAATTACCCATAATGTCACAGTGGCCAGGTACCCAACAAAGCATGACTTTGTTATGGGTAGCCAGCTCCTGCAGACTCTCAAAACACTCCTTCACTAGCTTTGCCTGTCAGAGAAAATTATAATCTTATCACATTTTAGACCTTTTTTAAGGTTAATTCTGGCGCAGGTCTCAATTGCATATAATTCGGCTTGAAAAATACTAGGCCAAGTGGCCAGTGGAATTGAAATTCGAGTTTTAGGTACAACAACGCCAGCACCAGAACCACAATCGGTTTTCCAGCCGTCAATATTTTCTGAGAAAAATATTTGGGATCTATTAAGGTCAGAACTACCAAAAGCGAATTTTTTAAAGAAATTAACTATTGAATATTAACAGTTTTGTATTTTTGCAATAATATTTTTAAACTGGAATAACTGTTAGAAAAAATAGTCAACTATTTTCGAAGAAACATTTTTCATCGAAAAATATTTGGTGTCCCTCAAGGTCAAAATCATCCAAGACCACGGATTAATTTCTTGAAAAAAGTTAGACTTAAATAGTTTTGGAAGGTGAATATATTTCTCAAAGACCCTATGTCAATGGACTTCTAGGGTGGCTCGCTGTTAGAGAGTAAAAATGATCCATGACGCGATATAAATTATCTATATGAGAGAGAATTACCAGACCTTTTTTTTTTTATTAACTCAACTCATCTCCTCGAAAGTTTGTGGTTATAAGTTTTTGGACAGCAGTTATATACCTATAGGTAGATGTGTTTAAATTTCGTTCAAAAGATTTTAGGTTCAAGCTTAGAATACTAAAATCATAATCAGGTTCTAGTATTCTGGAGAAACTTATATTGTTGTGTTTTATATAGAGAAACCAGTTTTAAAGAAGATGCAGTCACACATACATATATATAAATAAAGAAATTCAATAGTCTTAAGTATTATAAATTATTTCATTCACATTAAGCAAGTAATACTGGAATATTTGGGACTTTTTCTGTTTGCAATAGGTTAATTTTAATATTTAATTTCATTAAGGGTGATTTACTTGAATTAAACCGATTGTCAACTTTCAAATTATGTGAAAGATTAAAATTAAATTAATTAATTAAAATGGGATTCCCCCTCGCCCTCCTTTTCGCGTATTTTACTACTACGTTTGGCGTATTTTCTCATTTGACTAATGAACCGAGAAATTATCCGTCACTATAACGATGTTGTATATATATTTTTTGTTTTGTCATGATTATTTTTAAGATTTTTGTTTAAAAACTTAACGGGAGAGATAAATTCGTGAAAAAATTTTAATTACAGGTTTTTCCTATAAAATACAAAGTAATTAATTGATAGATTAATAATGGAAGATCATTATTTACAATACTTAGAAGCTGGAAATAAATCTTAAAATATTATTTATGATTTTTATTAATTTTTTTTTTTTTATACATAAAACTTGTACTTGCTCCTCCCTCACAGTAATATTTGCATAGCTTTACTTTTAGTTTCAATGTTTTAGCTAAAGTTATAAACTTGAAAATGAATCTTTGTATATACAATATATAAGCTAATGAACTTAAAACTCAATGTTAAAAAGTTAAAGTAACAACAAATTTAATTAATAATATTATTACTCATTTGTTTGTTCATAAAACTCACACCTTTAAAAAACACTTAAAAGAAATTTTACATAAAAGTTTCCATAACTAAATTAGTTATGAATGAAGCCGGTTTTTCTTCCCAAAAAAATGTGGGTTAACATTAAAGCAAGAAGGGCAAACTAAAATTAAACACTGAATGTAATAAAAAACTATAAACAAACCGTATGTAAAAACAAAAAGTATGTAAAAACTTTTCTTTTAAATAAATAGTTATAAAATATTATTAATGAATTATTCAACAGCTTCATAAAACTTAATAAATGTATGGAAGAAATCTGAAATAATACAATTGCTTGACAACCACAATAGTTAGCAATTTGAATGTTGTTAACAGAGTTTTCATGACTTGAGGCAATTAAAATCATTATATTGTTATTTTCCGTTAAAGACTTTTGAATAGCTTCACAGTAATTAATGGAGATTCGAAAAGGCATTCAAGTTGAAACATAGTTGATTTAATGATTTTGTAAATTTTCGTCATAAAAACGCCGTAATGCCTGACAGTAGCACAGAGTAATAGGTTTTTAATAAATTTTGTTGAAGAAAGAAATTAAATTCAAATATTAGTAGCTTATATAGGATATTGAAAGATTAAGAACTATCACTAAGATCACTGATGAGGAATTGTGGCAAATTCCGAAACGGCCGTCTGATTTGCCCGTCTCTATATACATTGTTGTTGTGATGACTACATTTGTTCATTAACCTGTTTATATATATAAATTCAAATAACGATATTGACATGAACTTAAGTCATGACTTTGAAAATTAACCTCTAGATTTAATTTTCATAGTCTCCTAAAAAACTATCATGAAAGAAATTAATGTGTGTTAAATATCTTTGAGAATACTCAATGAAAGAATCTGAATGTCCGAATTATTTGTAAGGATTATGTGCATTATGCTTGAATATATTTTTGATGAAGAAAGTTATAGTCCAGCAACTCATGGTTGCTTTCTAACTGCATTTTAAGATCAGAGAGCCCATGCCACCTTAATCAATAGGTAAATGTATACATTTAAAGAGCTAGAGGTTTCATACCTGAAACAAAAATTGTTCCTGAAGAAAATATTAACACTTCTTGTCTTAACATCAACATCTCTTTACTCTTGTTGTTAGTGATTTTATATAAAAACATTTTTCAATACTTTATCTAGTATGAAAATTTGGAAAATTCGTTTTATAAAAATTCCAAAAAAATAGGGATAAGGGGAGGAGGTGGGGAGGCTTCCGGTCATCAAACATTTTCCACCTAGTATTTTATTTCAGTGTTAGTCTGTTGCTAAATCATTGTTAGATTATGTAATTTAGTCCATAAAAAGAAGAAAAAACTCGTTACAATTATCTGATAGTTCTAGTTAGAAATATTATTTGAAGTCGCTGAATACTTATGATTTCAAAGAATGAGATTATTTTAAAACACGAAGTACAGTTTCCATACCGATGAAATTTGTACTAATAATTAAGATATATTTATCTGAACAGCTGACAGTTTAAGGCCAATCAATGATCGATTTATCTTCACTTCATTAGCTTCACTCTTGTGGGAGTTACAATATAGAAGGCTCAGCAAAAGTTCCACTGTAGCTGTTGAGATACATATATCCCAGCCAATTTTTGAAACGGTTGAATTTAAAAGTTTGCCTATAATGTGGGTCATTTGTGGATCTAGGGTTGAAGGGGACTTAACACAAAAGGAAATGAGATATCTCATCTTGTGTCCTGAAATGATTTCTGAAAAAAAAAATACCGTAAACAGCTGCGAAGGGGTTAAATGGGTACATGCACCCCTCAAAATATTCCTCAAAATATTTTTTTTTTTAATAAATGGATCTATATATTTTAGGCTCCATATCAAGGACTGCTCTTTGGTTTTTGGGTCTTACCTATAAACCCAAGTTTCATCACCTGCTTCCGTTTTATTATAGGAACTAGACTTAACGTTTTCAAATTTTGCCAGGAAATCTTGGCTGTCTATTTTTAGCTGTCACTCAAAATTCTTAATCAAGTAGATTTCTTCGTGTATTCCCGATGACTTTCTAATATTAGTGAGATACCCATGGAATTGAAACCCAATTCATCAACTATAATTTGTAGGATCAATCCTGGGTTTTTATAAATTTTAACTTTTACTTTAAAAAGGTTGTCTTTCACGTCCCTGTTGGAATCTTTGAAACCATTTGCAACTAGTGCATTCATTTTATATACATTTTTATATTCGTGGGAAATTTGTACTGGCTTGGTTGATCTGTAGATAATGATTTATAGCGTGTGCTGGCGGTAGGATTTCTGTCGAGCTATCAACAGTACGTTTACGTTTTCTCATTTCCATTCTTACTGAATTTACATTTAGGTTTTAGTGGTCATTGCGGTTGTAAGAAAGACTCCTTATCTAAAGAGATCTTCCAAAGTATTTTTAGATTGTAATGTGCAAGCTCAGAGAAATCTTACCCCATCTTTGGCGGTATAGTTCTGTAGATACCAATTGAAAAAAAAAATTGTATTTCTTACACAGTCATAAAAAAAAATTGAGAATGGTAGGGAGGATGTTAGATCAGTTACAAGCACCTTAGACTAGGTGTAGCATCAAATTTTACAATTTTAATAGAAAAAAATATCAAACACGCAAAAATAATCATTTTATAATAATGCTAGAATATAGAATATTTCATTACCGGAGCAATATTTCGAAATAAAAATGCATGTGCCCATAGACTAATGTGAAAGTGTGTGCACATAAATGGTTTGCTCACCTTAGGCGCTATAGTTTTTTGTAGGTTTCCATGGAAAATCTTTCTTATTTAAAAAAAAAACTTTTTCGGCATAAATGCATAATAAAGTTGAATAATAATTTCTTTCATCCCCCACATCTTGAGCGCCATAGATTTTTATAATGTTTCAGAGTAAATTTCCTGCAATTGAGGGGAAATTAACATTTCCGCATAACTTCAGACGAAAAAACAATAAAAAAGTTGATGTTATAATTAAAAGGAACGATTGTGTCATAATTTCTTCACTACTGGTGGCTCGCTGCTATAAAAGGCTTAAGATTTCTTTCTTTTTTTTATTTAATTTATAACTGTCCATCGTTATTGTCATATTTTTATCATTGTTGTTCCTACAAAAAAAAAAAAAAAAAAAATCAATAAAAAATCACATGAAACATCTAATTAAATGTTAATCACAGTTTTATAAATCAATTGATAGAAAAGTAAGAGATACTTAAATGCAAAACGTCTATGGCATTTATGACACAAAAGACACAAAAATTCCAGCAATAACAGGCAACAGGCTAAAAGTGACAGTAGCAACACCAACAACAGCAACTGCTGCTGCTGCTGCTCCTCCTACTTTGACAGTTGGCTATAAATTTCTTGTCTTGCATTTTACTAACTTAAGTGTGTGGTATCAGTTACTGTTGTATATTTTTTTTTAGTATTATTTGTTTATTGTATGGAACTCGTTGTCGCCGTCGTTTTCTTCGATGTTGTCGTCGTTGTTGGTTGATTTTAATTTTTTTTTTAAATTGAATTTTATCAATTTCTACAATTCTGTTGTTGTTGATTTGTTTGTATTTTTTGTTTTTGTATATGGTTGTTTTATTATTATTATTTTTTTTTTTGGTTTCGTTTTCTTGGTATTTGTGTTTAAGCTGCTTTGGTATAAGTCACAACTTTTTAACAATAAAAGAAACGAGCAAATCGTCTAAAAATTTCAGTCTTGCTTGAAACGTCTCGTGGAAAGTGTTAACGTTGCCACTGTATCGTCGTAGTAACATATCTATACCTACATAAAAAGTTTTTTTATTTTTATTGTTGTTATTTTTCGCTGTCATTTTGCAGTACATACTGCAACAAAGCAATAACAATTCGAAGTAACATCGTCGTGTGATGAGCATAAAAACACGACCAACCGATACACGTTAAACATTCAAACAATTTCTCATGAGTGAATTTCTCGCATGAGAGAATTAGGATATATGCGCATTTTTTGTTGCTGTTAACTGTCAAACCGAATCGAGTTGAGTTGCCATTTTGATGTACACCAAAAGTGCAAAAGAGCTTAAATGAGCGAATGTTAGAGACACCTGAGCGGAATAGAGTAAATGAACAGTACTAAAGAGCACACGTGAGCGAGTCTATAAAAATAGTACTAAAAAACAATAACAAAAAAAGCGGCTTTTTTGTTTGAGACGCGCGCAGCACACGTTAAGTTGTCGCCTGTTTGTAAGTGAGTGTGAGTGAATCCGTGAGTGCACGAGTACGTGCCTCTTCAAGTGCAGAAAGCAAAACAGAAGGCATTGAATTTATTTTTTTTTAAAATTAACATAAAAACTAATAAATAAATTAAAACTTAAAAAAACAAAAACGTACTTTTATTTGACACCGTTAGTTTTACAATTGTAACAATAAAACTACTACAATCAAAACTTACAACTTCCTGCTACTTCATCTACATAATAATGCCGGCATTTGTGTACTTTAAAATTAAAACAATTTTTGCTTTCCCTACTACAAAAAGAACGCATTTGTGATTTATAGTTTTGTTGAATACATTTCAACAAACAATAGCTAAAAAAAGTATAGTATTATTTAACATAAATAAGCTCGAATTTGTATAACTTTTTATACAATTAATTTAACAACATAACTGAAAAAATATTTTAAATAATTACAACAATCATCAGCATTAAACAGCAGCAACAACATCATCATACATCACTCGAAAGCATCGCAAATATTCAAGGTTACTGTCAGTGTTGCAGTTGTCGCGGAATAGTGTTGCCGGTTTCATTTGTTTTTTTTTTTTCATTTGTCTCGCTTTTATAAACACGAAAGCTTAGTATTTATATAAATTTATAATTTGTGTGTGTGTTTTTTTTTGCCATTTATTATTATTATTATTTGTGGCCTCTTTGTACAATTTGAATTTTGTTTAAACATCAAATTTGTATAGATTATTAAATTAAATACAAAAAGAAAAAGCGTCAAGTGATAAACATAAAAACTACCACAAAAACCGCAAGAAAAAGCGCAGAAACTAATAGCCAACAAAAACTATTAGCCTCAGTAGCTGTACCTAAAAAGCTATAACAACAAACAAACAGCAAAAAAGTCACGAAAATGAAACGTTTAGTAACATGGGAACGCGATCTGGTGGATGCTATGTATGAGTGAGTTACTTTTCTTTTTCTTTTTCGCTTTATTTAAGTTATTTATATTTGGTTAGCCAAAAAGAAAAATATGTCTAACTTCGAAATTCGAAAGGCGAAAAGTTTTTTTTTTTGTTTTTTGGTTCAGACAGCAAACATTAACCCTTGCTGGGTTAGGATTTTTAACTTATGAAAAATTATCTTGAAATTTTCAAGAGAAAAGTATATGTCACGAACCCTGAATATAAATATAAGAAAATTAGAGGAAATTTGACCAATATGTAATAAAAGTGTCAAAGGAGTATAGCTAAAAGTATATAGAACAGTAGTGGTAGTTTCTTTCAGTGATACTATTCAGTGAAGTAAAAATAATGGTCTTGTAATTGGTTACGTTCAGAAGACGCCTCTGCTCCACCACTGCTACATGTGTGTCTTATGAGCGCAAATTGATCACTTTACGATCAACAAAAATGATATTGAGCAGTCATCATTTTATAGAGCGTATTATTTTTCTGATAGTTCAGCAGAGGTCGTTTTCTGAACGCAACCATTCTCATTTACTTTAGAATGTTTTCACTTATATAGATTGTTGAAATAAGTTAATTGTCACACAGATCACTGAAGAGGAACCGTAGCGGTTTCCGAAATGATCATCTGATTTCCTAGTTCTGTAACTTCTTAGTATTTTTCTTCTCATTATTGTTCATTTAAAGCCAGTTAATTTTAATTAATTAATTTAAAATGTTAACTGCCAAATTTGGATGAAATTTGAAAAAAAAAGTTTCCAAATTAAAACTATTAGGAAAGAAATTTTGATTAAAAATATTAAAAATGGAATAACACTTTCATCGATTTCGCTAGTGGTTTTTGCATATAATACAGCGCAGCGAAATCAACAGTTTTAAAAGTTGATTGCCAACAAGGAATGGCAGTAAAATTTACTTATCTAACCATTCAAAATTTAAAGAAAATCTTAATTTTTTCTGTTTTACAATGCCTGTAAAATTGAATCGAATGCTTCACAATTTTCTATTAGTTTTATAAGAAACTTCTGCTTACATTTCAATTTTTGAGTTGGGAATCTTTTATTTTGTCTGTGGTAATAAGGAATAACAGCTTAAGTTTATTTTCTTGTCAGCCTAGTATGATAACTTTGAATATAAATATTATACAGGGTGCAGAGATTAAAGTGTTACCAAATTCAATTTGCCACAGCAGTAGAGCTTTCAGTGCAATCCCGCTTAAATTTAGTACTTGCAAAAGCAAGTTTGCAGAAAAAAATTCGTAAGTAATGGAACTCAAACATAATAGTGCTACAGCGCTTTATTTCACAGGAAGTTGCAGCCCGCGATCGCATTTAAATGTGAATGAAATTGTTGTATATCGAACCATAAAACGGTTACGGTGTCGGACGAAAAAACAGCAACTTCAACAGAAATGATTCAAAAAGTGAAAACCAGAAAACCCTGACAGAGTGCAAGACAAACGGCTGCTGCTTTAAAAATGTCCGACCGAAGTTTGCGTAAGATATTAAAAACGAACCTCAGAGTGAAGCCTTACAAGACCCAAAAGAAGCATAATCTCACACCGAAGAAGAAACAAAGAGGATACAAAGAGCAGAGGAATTAAAGCGCTTGTACGCGAGTGGCCAGTTGCAAAATATCGTCCTCTTAGATGAGAAAAATTACCCAATTGAGCAGTACGTAAATAAGGGAAATGATCGAGTATGGTTACAGGAGAGAATGTTCGAATTTGGAGCTATGAATTGTCTCTCGATCACAAGCACCGGCCCACGTCATGGTTTGGGCTGCAGTGGTCGTTCCCCGCTCGTGTTTTAAAGCCTGGCATTTGTGTACCGTGAATCAATCTTAGATGATATACTAAAGCCTTGGGAACGTAAGAAATTCGGCAATAGACCGTACACGTTGCAACAGGACTCGGCACTGTCACACAAAGCTTACGCGAATCAAGATTGATTTAAAAACAACGTTCCGAACTTTATTTCGGTGCAACAATGGCTCTCGAATTCATCAGACGACAATCCGCTTGGTTTCTCTCTCTGAGGCATTTTGAACTCCAAGGTCCTTACAGAAAAACGCTCTAGTGTGGACGCTTTAAAAGCATCCCCTGATCGAGAATGGAAACGATTTCCCCAAGACTACATGCAGCGTGCAACTCCTTTTTTTTTGACAGAATCGACCGTATACTCAAAGCTAAAGAAGGTTATATTGGAAATCTGTAATGACTTTTAAAATTCAATTATTTTTAATAATTTTGCTACATATATAAAAAAAACTGTTCATTGATCTAAAAGTAGTAGCCTTTCGAATTGATAACATTTCAATCTCCGTCGGTTTATGCTCTAATTTAAATTTTCTATATCTCTTCCAAAACTGGCTCTTTGCATTCCATTTGAATTCGAAATATTTGATAAGAACTGTTTTTAATAGATCTTTCCATTTTGAGAAGGTGAAATTCAACTGATCGATTGTTGAAATACGATATTAAAGAATGAAATTTTCCCTCAAAGAGTGAAGTTTATAAATAAAGGACTGAGCTAGACCCTTGATAGATCCAGTAAATTAATATATTTCACAACTAGTAATTGCCAATGGCTTTTAGTATCATTCGTATTGAAATTGTAATCTAGTAATGATTTTCCGGCATGAACAATTTTTAAAGGTGTTTCAAAACTTCAAATCGATTGCCGGAACCTTAGAATTCCCACATTCTATCGTTTTAATTACTTTGTTAGTATAAGATATGCCACACTAATATGACATACCATACCGCCCCTGCAGGGTATTTCAGATGGGAGAAGAGTAGTAGATTATGGTACATCTGGCCTATTTTGGATGCTTGTGATTTTATTTATAAAGTAACCCCATGTTTTCACATAGAAGCCCATACAAATAGCCTTCTAATTTTAGGAGCCATGGGAATATCATTTTCTCTAAAAAAGAACCAGGTCCCTGATTCTAAATTCTGATAGAAATCTGCGTCTATGCATAAAATTTCGATATTGAATTCAATTCATTTCCTCTAATCATTTGGGGCCGTTTTCTCTATGTCCGGTTAAGCACTAATCCTAGCTATAAAAGACGGTTTGTAGTAGTAGTTACAAAACGGCCCATAAACTGTGTCCAATGATAATAACCTTACGTTTGAAGAAATCTTATTTTTTCATTCGAAAAATCCTAATTTTTTTGATATTTTTCGTTACAATTAAGAAAAAAAAACGTAGAAAACTGGCTAGGTTTATTTCTGTTTTCTCTTTGTCTTTGTAATGAAAATTTCCAAAAAAAAAAATTTATTATCTTTATTTAAGTAAACTTTATCAAAAATATTTAATTCATCAGTCAATTGCTCTGTAAGGGTTAAGAATATTTACTTTATATATTATTGCTCAATGTTTGCCAAATATCACACCTCAAGGACTCAGCTGTTTGTACACGTAGCACTTATACCGAAATGCACAGAGAGAGCGCAAGAGCGAAATGAAAATGGAATAGATTAAACATACAAATGATGCGTATGTGAGAGCTGATATTACTTGGAGAGAGAAAACTGTACTGTTGTATCATAAGAGAAAGAGAAAATGCGTTTATCCATACAGTGGTGGCTATATCATATGGAATTCGACTGAACTTCGAATAAATAAGTTTAAGTTTTATATGATATGGCCACCACTGTATATCACTTCCGCTCTTCGATTCTCAATCTATATAACATATGTAAATATGTATGTGTGTACCTGTGTCTGTTTATCTCATTGTATCTGTCTTCTCTGACATTTTAAATTACATTTAATGTTTACTCAATGATTTTTTTCCTCATAAATTTTTATGTCTTCCCATTACATTTTAATTTTAATTTAAATTTATTTTTGCACGTTTGTGATTGCGTGTGAGTGTGCTCGTTAATTTTTTGTTTTACTTATTTATTTACATCTTTTACTTTTTACGAATTTATTTGAATTTTTAGGTTATTCCACTTTGTAGAGTAGAGTGAAAAAATCTAGATAAATAAAAACAACAGTAGCGGTGTTTTTTTTTGTCGCTATAGTTATGTATAAGCGAGAAAGTTGCCTAAAAGAGAGTTTCTTCTATCTACAGTGTGCAAAATATTGCATTATTGTGGCAAAATTTGTTGCTGCTGATAGTTGGTTATAAAAAATTACTACAAAACTACATAAAATCGATAGAATTCTTAGGTAGTCGTACGATATGTTAATATATTTTAATTTTTTTTTTATACCTTTACTACTCGTATTTGAAATCATGAATCAAGTAAAACAACAGAAAATTGGCAACTAAGAAACCAAAAATATACACAAAAGTTAATTTTAAAATTGCAAAATCGTGAGGTGAATGAAAGAAGTGCGTTAATCAACAAGGCTCTCATTGTGACTCAATCATGGTCATAAAAATGCGTAACCACATGTTGTAGTTTAAATGCATACTTGCGACATACTCGTACACAATATTATTTTTTTTTTTCATGCCAGTTGAGTGCAATGAGCTTAATTAATACAATAAATGCAATTGTCAATACTACATATTAATATAATTTCAACTGAGTATTTATTTTTTACTTGTTTATCTTTAGATACTGTCATTTAAGCAAATATTTTCTCTTGTGAAAATTAGCAACTTGGAAGAAATTTTCGCAAAAATGTATCACTGCTGCAGTTTGCTTAGTATGTCCATTTGGTTTATATACATACAAATGTACATACTTATATGGAAATAATGATTAACACTTTGTCTTCTGGTAAGGTAGTAACAACGAAAATTGGAAATAAATACCTATTTTTAAGTTAATCTTTTATGGAAATACTCAAAAGCAGATACTGTTACCATTTTTTACTTTCGACTGCATTTATTACTTTTGAGCATATGCACTCGTATTTATATGTGCATATATTTCCATTAAAAAAATGTATTGTTATTTTAAAGTTAATTCAAGTTCAACGAAATTTAAAAAAATGTATTAACTTATGAAAAATATTTAAGTAATACCTTGCACCTTTTAACCCACTGACATTATTTCACTGTCAGATATTTTTTTGTGGGATTGCATGCGATTGGATGTTGGTAGTTTTTTTTTTTTTTTGCAAAAGACCTGATATTTCTATCATGCGAGAAAAATCCAATATTTATTCTCAATAGCTCTTCCAATATACGCCATGATATAAGTTTTATAACTCCAACAGAGAGATGAGTATATTACTATGATATAGATATACTTAATTTCTCTCACTCTCTCGTTTGCATGTTTTGTATTGACCAATCATAATGATTGGTTTTCATTGATTGAGAGTAAAAATCTTTCAATAAGCGTTGCAAAAATATTTATCAACGTCCATCAAATTAACTCTCATAAATATCATAAATACTTAGCAACAGCGGTAAAAGTTTACATTTCACTTAACATATTTATTCATTATTATTTACTTATAAATATAAATTCGTGTGCTAAAAATCATGATCTTTACATTTTCAAAATAATTAGCAAATTATTGGTTTTAATTTTGGCTTTTTTTTTTGACGTTTAAATAAATAAAATTTTTTACAGACTTGAAGATGGCATCATTAAAAATAATGGGCTCTTTCCGCAAATCTTTGAGTTTATTTGTTTATTATATAAATATTGTAAAAATAGCTAGACAAATATTTACATATTCATTATAAATTTTATGATATTTTTCTTTTACTCTATTTTGGGCTTTGCAGCTTTTATTGTTTTCATTGTTGTTAATTAGTTGTGCCGCCATTTACAGCACCATCAACAATAAAGAAGAAGATTTAAAAATATTATCTTATACTTAATGTATGCAATTTAAATTTTATTTCATTAATAAAAAATATGAAAAATTGCCCAATTTGAAAGAAAAATATAATGTTATAAAATCATTAAAATTATGATTGTTGAGTTTAATGTTTTATGCTGCAGTTAGTACAGTTATAAAATGCTTATTTAGGCTTTGTTATGGTTAACATTGTACGTAATTAAATCCTAATGAAAATCATTTGAAAATGTTTAGTTTAAACAACAATATTTATTTTATTACCCAATAGTTTAGTGGGAAAAATGTTGGAGAACTTTTTTTTTTGTAATTTTGTAATGTTAATTGTTTTGGGAAATTTAATTAAAATTTTAATTGTCTTTATTAATAATTCAAAAAGATGCAGTTGTGTATAGTGGCTAGAGGGGTTGTTGATTTTAATAATTTTAATAAATTGAAAGGAAATTATTTTGCTACAATTATCATTTTGCTTGACATTAGATCAATGAGACCGGAGGGGGAGGGGGGTGGGGAGGCAGGAGAGGGATTGAAGGAGAGACCAGCCCCAACTTTTGAATTTGGACTATTTGTGAAATGAAAAAAGTAAGATCCGGTGAATAAATTTCATAAATTTTTGCAATTAAAATGTATTTTTTCTTCTATAAAAATGACCAACTATAAAAACATTTTGAAAATAAATAAGTTTCAGCTTGTTGGGGTCCTAATTTTTAAGGCTGAAAATCTACCAAATTTATTTTTTTTTCTCGTTTATTTTATAAGTTATTAAATTGAAACTTTTTACAATTAACTAAAAGCATTTCGCTCTTGCGGTTGCAATCATAGCTTAATTTCTGTCAATCTAAAATAAAAAACTGGCATTTCAAAATTGAGACTTTTAATGAGTTGGTACGAAATCATTTTTTCGAAAAAAAAAACATTTTTTTAAATTTTTTGTAGATTTTGAAAACAAAAGTGCGATTTTTTTTTAAATGCGTGGCATTTTTTTTTAATTTTTATAAGTTTCTAGGACTAAAATTACTGTAAGATATCTCTTTTATCTAAGAAGTTAACATTTGAGTTTGATAACTCAACAGCAAAATATTTTATGAGAGTTTAAGTTCGTTATTCATCAACATTTTGATATCTTGATATGTCTCTTATCTAAAAAGTTCACATTTCAGCTTAATATCTCAAAAGCTAAACATTTTATGGTACTTTCAGTACGTTATTCATCAATATTTCAGACTAATATCTCTTCCTTTTTTGTATAGAAATGCATGACTATATAAATGCTTGACTATAATTTCAGTTTACTATCTTGCTCCAATAATACTTCTTAAACCATTTTCTGTATGTTGTCGATCAAAATTTCAGACTGATATCTATGGACCTCGTTTCTCTCCCCTCCATTTGCCTCTGAATATGGCATTTGTAAACTAATAGGTATATATTTCTACAACTAAAGTTAAGTCTTGATATCTCTGCTTATTTTGATCTAAGTAATTATCTAGACCTGGAAAAAAGAAAGGGACTTAGTTTGTCAAAAAATCGATTTTCAGATTTTGGTTGATTCTTATGTAGAAAAGCCTGCCAAATTTTAAACAGCTGTTACCTCGAAAACCTGTTTTTCGCACACTAGGCCCCTTTCTTCATTCCAGGTCACATATGATTAATTCCGCAATAAAAATTTCAGTTTCATATCTCAACAGCTAACTATTTTAGAGAGCTTGATATTTTTGCTTTCTTGAATAGAAAGTCGGCTCTCTAGATAATTACTTGATCTAAGTTTCAGTATAATACTTTGTACACCATTTCCTTTAAGTTATCAAACAAAATTTAAGCCTGGTATCTGTGTTGCTTTCTGCTTTGAAACAAATGTTGCTATCTCAATGCATGAGATTTCTAAGTTATGCTAATTTATTTTTACAATAAAAATCTGTTGAAAGAGTCATCGTTAGAAATGTTCTGGGATAGTAAAATTTATAGCTAGATTCTTGCAGAACATAAGGAAATTACTAAAATCGTCGGTGTAGTGACTTCAAACAATAAAATAATCAATCAATTATTTTTAATTGTCTTAAATCAACATTAGACAAGCCTCATGTCCTTAACTTTTCATCAAAATATTTATTCATGTTTTAACTTTGTGGGTTATCAAACTTGAAGCTAGAGACATATATGTCTAACTTGAGTTATTGTAATTATCGCTTAGCTATCAGCAAAACTGCTTAGATTTCATGAATAGCAACGCGTACAGTTACTGAATAATACTTTCTATATCTTACTACTTACTTTCAATTAAATTTATACCTACCTGCTATTATTGATAATCTTTTCTTTTTTACCAATACGAAGATATCTCGTATCTTGTATTATTTCATTTAATTTACCCCCTGAAAATTTAAACATTCTTAAAAAATTAATGAAATTAATTTCTATGAATGAAAATAATTGTGAAATTAAAACTCAAAAACATAAAAGTCTTAATAAAGTTTACTTAACTTTTTTTTTATTATTATTTGTAATTTTAAACGCTCATATAGACAATATTATGGTTACTATACCAATTTTAAAAATAGATCACCCAAGCACTAGAAATTAAATTAAACAAATATATATCTGTATGTATGTATGCGCGTTTTTGTTTTTAGTCGATTATTCATTGTACTAAATTAGCCAATAAAGTAAACAGGACGGTGAAATTTACTTTTTTCTTTTGATGACGCTCAACTGAGCCTCATATTGAAATTTAATTGAATTTCTTGGTGGAACAAAGGTGAATGAATACAACTTACTACTACATACACTAAATAACTAAATAAGCAGCAATCAAGTCAAACCACATGCCGGGCATGGCGCAGTAACGTGTGCCGGACACCTTAAAAAATCATATGGGGAATTTCCTATTGCGAAAATACAAAACAAAACAATCAAATTCCCTTATCATTTTTTTTTTTGCTGCTGATAGCTAAAGATAATTTTTTTTTTGTTTTATTGCTTATCAATTTTGACGTCATCTTGCTGCAAAAAAAATATTCAACTATGAATCGTTTTTAATTCATAATAATTCGAAATCATTTATGACGGAAATTAAAAATGATTTTTGTTTTTGTTATTGTTTTGAAATATAATAGTTAGGAAAATAATTATCGGCGCTAGTAACAGCGGGTAAGAAAAAAATGGTTAGTTTCGAGACTTTAACTATTGGTGACTTCAAACTGTATGAGTATTTCATAATATTCAGATCACGTGACTCAAATTTGTTATTGAAATAGTTTTATTTTTATTATACCCATGATATCTTGTGGTTTTTATATGTACGCTGATGACTGAATTTTCAGTTCGGAATTTCTTTGGTATGATATTACGAACGAATCCCAACGGACCCACTTACCCGTCCATCCGCACGAGGGGCACATCCGCATATCGTACGGATTCGGTGACCGATTCAGATGCATTCCGGAATGCCCTGATAAAGCGCTGATTGGGGAGAATAAATCCCATATGAATATGAATATTTTTAATTAAAATTTCAGTTTGATATTTCTAATATTTTTTATGAAAAGTAAGCTTAGTATCATCATACGCTTTTCTTAAACTCTCCAGTTAATTATAGTCATAATATCAGCATGATAACTGTTTACAAAGTTTTTTTTTGTTCGTTTTCAGTGAATACAATTTCAGCTTGATATTTCTGTTTTTTTGTATGGGAAGTTAGTTTAGTAGTATACATAGAAACTTTTCCAGAACTTCCTTTCGCAAGAGAATTGAATTCAAAGCTTTTTTGTATAGATTTTTTTTATATACTCAGTATTTTTTCTTATACCTATGCTTCTTTTGTATTAGAAAACATCACAAGTTGTCCATAGATTCAAGTAACTCGTTTGTATGGAAGGTGTGGAATAGTAGTGCATGAGAATATATAAACTCATGCATAACAATGTGGTTAAAATATCTGATTGAAAGCTTAACTTTGGATATTATTTTCCGAATACACAAGACTGAGATTTCTGCATATGAGTCGCTGAGTGCAAAAGTGGTGGAAGCCAATTTTTTTTTATTATTTTGATTTTTATCTTCAGGCAATAATTTTGACCTCATTCAGTTTCTTACAAAAAAAGTGTACATCAAGGTTTAACATGTGTTCTATAAAGCTGCCTTTACATCGGGAAAATAAATTTTATAAGAACCCTATTTTGTACACCACTTTGGAACTCAGCGGCTCATATATCTCTATTTCTTTGCATGAAAAGTTGGTTAAGTTATATATATGAAAACTATATTTAGCTCCTTATAATATGAAAATATTTGAATATTTGATTTCTTTGTTTTTTGTATAGAAAGTGACCCTAATGACACAATGGCTTTTCTAGACCTACCTAGTTAAACATGGCTATATTATTTTGTTAAACGTTCCTTTTTCTTATGTTTTCGGTGAAAGAAATTGCAGCTTGATATCTTTAATCAAAAGATCAGTTAGATATCTCTACTATAATACTTTATATATAATTTATTTCCTGAACTTAATATATTCAAGACTAAAATGTCTGCTTATATGCTTATACCTCCTTCAATTTGTATTAAATATGGACCTAACAGCATATGAGAATATCTGCAGTTTCCTAAGTATTCAAGTAACCGAAATTTCTGCATGATATCTCTGCTTCTTTGAATGAAAAATTGGATTAGTCATCATCATCATCAGTTCCTATATCTTACATTAGAGTAAAGGGTCCAAAAGTTGGTTTAGAAACTTATCATAATTATATTTAGTTTCCTCGATAATTAAATTTCAACTGGTTTCAACTTGATATCTCAACAATAATGAATTTAAAGATTTATTCAGCATAAAATTGTAAGGCCTTAAGCTCGGATTAATTTAAAGAAATTTTGGTATATCTACGCATGGAATTTTCAAAGTTCTTGGTTAATTCTGATTCAAGCTTCCATTTAATAGCTCCAATAAAAAAAAAATGCACCCAATACATCCTCAAAAATAGGACTTACAGGGCAAGTAAATGAGCCGTACTGTGGTCCCACGCGCCGTACTGTGGTCCCACAATGAGCCTAATTCTGTGCTTAAATGTGCTTTCAAGTAGAAGTAGATCACTCCAACCTAACCTAACATAAAATTACATCCTCAAAATTTAGGCTTGAAAGCAAAGACCCTATTTCTGGAGGGGCATGTATATATTGAATTAAAATTCAATCATTTTTCAATCGGTCTAAAGATTTACATACTATTTTAAAGAGAAGAGAAAAAAGGTTTTAACGGTAAACAAGATATTAGATAATAAAAATACTGGAGTCCAAAAAATCTCGAGTATCCGCTTTGTGAAAAAAAATTTAATGCAATTTGCTTACACAACTTGCTTAGTAAAAAGTTTGTTTTTGTTTTATTTTCAAAATTTGGCATTTCTTTAATTGCATTAATTCTAAAAAATGGGGATGCTGGAGATATTTTGAGCTACAGCTTCTCTATTTTTTCACAATAATCTAATATTTAATATAAATTTTTAAAAGCTATTGACAAATTATGAAGTTTTAACTTAACATATACATGCCTCCCTGAAAATATTGTCTTTGGTGTTAAGCCCATACATTCAGGGTGCAATTTTATTTTACTTGACTAGACCTACAACTTATATTAGGTTAATCGAAACAATTACAATTTGATGATTTCCGCAACGATTAATAGGAGAGTTTTTGAAAGGCGATACAGTTCTGATCATTTGCTCCGAAGTATGGTAGCCAAATTTTTGAACAGTGAAATCAGTACATTAGATGTTGGAAAGCAGCGAAAATTAGTACAAATCAGTACAGTCCTGAAACATTTTGCTTATTTTATATTTTTTTTCTTCGGCAGTAGTCAATGTTGATTACGTATCAGTTTTCATATTTAGAGAATTGTGAGAGCTGAGGACAGAAACTTACGTTGATCGAATTTTCTTCAAGCAAATATTGCTTTTTTCCTCTCAATAGCAGAAACACATATGTATTTTATTTTGTGAACAATCAGAAAAAGAAACAAACCGGGTTAGACTGTCTGCAAAAACGATTTTAAGACCATTAAGGCTAAAAATTTTAAAAAATCAGTACAAAATACAAAAATCAGTACATTTTCGTACTGATTTCGAGATTCCAAAAAATCTGTATTTCTGATTGATCTAATCAGTACGTCTGGTTTCCCTACTCCGAAGAGACATATTGACTTTTATTTCTTCTTTTTTTTACGGGGAGTTTAAGATATCTGCCGTTTGGTGATAGAAATCTGTGAGTAAATTCATAACTTTACCAATCCTTCATTCCTTTTCTATGGCCTTTTTTTCGGAAATTTTTCGTTCAAATTTCTTTAAAAGTTTTCTTTTTAAAATCAGTTTTTGTTCTAAAGAGAATGGTGGTCTTGAAAAACTATGAAACAGAATTGTTTATATTTACATTCTTATTTAGATCTTTATTAAAACCAGTAAAAAATATTAAAAATTAATAGATACAAAATAACTCTCATTTGTAATTATATACAAAGGTAACATTAAAGTTTACCCTGTTTCAAAAATAAATAATTAACAAAAAATTAAATTGAAACCTTGAACTTGACCGATTTTCATTGCTGTACCTAATGAGAAAATTACAAGTAAAACTTTTCTATTTTTAATTCAATTTTTTTCTGTTAGATCCACAACAATGTGTATGAATTTTTTTGCATTTTCTGCGTTTTGCTGTTTTTTTTTTTAATCCTTATCTAATGTAATCTAACCCAAAACACAAAAAAAAATCAAAGAGTAAAAAAAACAAAAATAAATATGTTTTCAGTTCATTGACATTTTTCTTGTGTCTGAAGTCGACCCTAGTGAGTCCAATGTTAATAATAAAAACATACAGCCACAGCAGCAGCAACAACAAAAACAATACTAGAAATAGCAACAACCGCAGCGCCGACAACAAATATAAACAAAACAATTACGCGCTATTTTTCTTTCTTATTTGTTGTTCTTGTTGCTATTGAGGGGGTTTCCTAAACAATAATTCCTACATATTTGAGTTGTTTGGTATTTTGATTTCTTTTTTTTTTTGTTTCTTGTTTTCAGTTTTTTATTACGTATGAATTTTTATTAAATTTTACAATGAATTTTTTTTTATTCGGTTTGAAATTAATTTTTCTTGAAATGATTTGTAGAAGTGGGTGGGAAATTTACTTGTTTACTTTGTGAAAGAAAAGACAACTAGAAAATGAATGAAAATTTAATTATGTTTTCTTATGTTTTTTTTTTATGTTGATCAACTGAATTGATCAAATTTTAATTATTTTAGGCAAATTTTTCTTCGCTTTTTCCTCCATTTATATTTTCCGTTATGTTAACTGTGATTCTTTGTATTATAATTTTCATGGGATCAGAGCTCCCTTCCTTTCCTTTACAATAATTGGTATTAACCCTCTTGTTCCCAAATTTTTGATTGATATGTAAAAAGCATAAATCTGATCTCAAGACCTTAAAAAATTTAATAGGTGTGGTTTTATGAAGCCATAAAGGTTGAATGCCTAAAAGTATTTGTTGTTGAATAAAATTTTTACCAATTTGTTTTAAGTAATTAAATATTTTGTATAAAAATTCAAATTCCACGCTACTTATATTTTTCACAAATTTTTTACTTTAAATGTCGCTGACGTCTATAATACGCATCCAAACTCATAACTGATGTATTTTTTTAAAAGCTTGGGAAATTCCATAAACGATATGATAAAGCAAAAAACTATTAAGGTTGTAATTACACCCGTTTTTGGTGAAAGCTGTCTAGAGACACGCTTGGAAACTAGAGGATTAAAGTGATCGTTCCAATATAATTTTGGAACGATTTAGGTCATTTTAGTCAGTTTTATTCATAATCAAAATAAAGTTGTCATATCTATCCATTGGGGTAAGAAGCTGGCATAGAAATACATAAGAATATCTTGAGCTACCTAATAATCAAGCTTGATATAAGTTATTTAGCAATAACTTAAAAAACAAAATTCTTTTTAACCAAAGATTTGGCTTGATATTTTTGCTCCTTTTAGAGATTTTGAGTATATGTTAATTATCCCTAGACAATCACGAATATAATTTCAGTATTTATTTTCATAACTCCTTAGTTGAATGAAGGGGAACGTAACTGAGACGATGGATTTAATGGTTACTGCTTCGAGTCGGTCAGGAAATATTTCTTCAAAAAGATCTATATTTATGGATAAATTAATGAGTTCACATGCAAAAGAAATTCAAACCTAATGATGTTCAGAAGATTTCAATTGAATTATTGTTATGTCGAAAAATTAGTTTTGGGGGGTTACAAGGAATAATCATATTAATTGAGAGCATTATATTTATTAAGAGGGAAAGGAAAGAACAAAGATAAATAAGAAACCAGGAATCGAACCCGGGACCACAGAGACAAGAGTCTAGGACGCCCCCACTAGACCATCGAGGCTGTAAACATAGAGTTACTGTTCACAATAGGGAAAAAGGAGGAAAGGGAATGGTGAAAAGGAGAAGAGTGGATTGTACAGTACACAAAATTTGCTAATATGTTAAAACTTTTCTTAAAAATTAATATTTGTTAAAAATGTTTTTCCTTTTAGTGCGTGGCTCTAGGGTCACTTTTTATGAAAGGATAAGAGCAAAAATTTTCGCTTACTCAAATCTTGACTTCGATTAAGAAGAAATCATGGCATACTGCGGGGTCTTTTTACAAAATATTTTATATTAGCTGCGTTTTATTTGTCACTTGCTTCTAGTTATGTATAATTAGCAGCAATAATTGTATGGGAAAACAACAATAAACCGGTAGAGATAATACCTATAATTATAGCTTTTATGTATACTTAACAAGTTGTTTAACTACATCAAATTCTATTGTGAACTGCTAATAGCGAAATAATAAGCATGACAGTTTGGCAAAAAACAGAAAAAGAAAATACTTATTTGAAATGTCTGTCGGTGAAAATAAGTTAAAGTCATCGTTAAATATTCTTATAAAGAGTAAAACTTAAAAACAATGCCCGCGATTGACCGCAATGACTGGGATCCATTAAAATATTTCAGCTCTAGCTGCTGAGAAGTTTCATTGTGAAGAAGAGACTTAACAACTTGGTCGTTTTATTCGCACATGTTAAATTGACTGGCGAATAAAACACAGCCATTATTATTTAATTTATTCCACCGATCTATACATAGAGTTCTCGAATTGAAAAATAAAAACTCTTTATTTGCAATGCCGAGCTAAATTTCTTATCAGTTGACTGACCTAGAAAATGAACAGTGATTACACATGCCTGTCTGGACTCAAATTTTTCTTTGCTTATATTTATATCTAAAACAACTTCCAATAGAATCAGTAATATCAGATTTGGGCCTTCCTAAAAATGTTATTCAAAAGAATATTTTATTTAAGCAGGGTGTACTTTTACTGGAGAATTGACTCAAGAGAACATTGAGGATCCGCTTGGGTTGAAATTTTTTAAGACTCAAGTATTTTAGATGGATCTAATATTTTTATTGTTTTTTTTTTTTTGGGATCGATCCTTAAAGTGGTCTTCAGCCGAAGTTTGAGGTGAAAGAAAAAGTGGAGCTGTGAAGCGGAAGGAGGCCGCGTGTTGGTTGGTGGTTATGTTACCATAAAATGCAATTTTCCAAAAAATGACTCATACAGCATTGAGGCTCGTCTTGGGTTAAAATTTTTTTAAGACTCATGTATTTTAGACAATTTTCAGTAGAGCTAATATAATTTATTTTTTCCTTGCACAGATGCTTGAAATGTTCTCTGACTGAATTTAGTTTGAAGTGGAGGGGGTGAAGAGAGTAGGAGGGTATGAGGGGATTGGGGAGGGGGAGAAAAAGGTTAAGTTTACTATATCTTTCATATCTTCATCAATTCCACAAATCCATTTCAGAAGAATTTATTATATTAGCAGGATATACTTTTTTGTTTTAAAAGTGACTGTTAAGGGGACTTCGGATCCGACTGAGTTAAAATTTTTCAATGTTCATACATTTCAGGCAATTTCCAATAGAGTAAATATTTTTAATTATTGTTTTTTTTCGCACCGATCGTTAAAATGCAATTCAGTTGAATTCGCCTTTATAGGAAAATGGAGGTGTAAGTTTTACATAAATCACTTGAGCGCTATGAATTTCTAAAATTAAGCTCTAATTCTCGAAATTTTAAACCTTGAAAACAAATGAATCATCTACATGCACAAGTACATATGTTCATAAAAAGGAAATTGTTTTTCTTGAAATTATCAAATTTATAAACAAAAGTGAGATTTATCTATACGTCTCTATAAATTTTTAACCCAAATATGACCCAGAAACACATATATCATTGTTTTTGTTTTCACAAACAAAAACACGAATAAATTTGTAGCCATTGGGCAGAATTTCGCGATAAAAAGCTTTTGCTTTTTATTTTATTTCTTTTTCTTTGTTTTAATCGTTAATCGTCGTCGTCATTTGCTATATTTTCTTCGATTGATGTGCTAAAATATTTATATTTTCCTGCTTACTTTACAAATATATATTTAGAAATTTTTTTCGTTAGATATCTACAAACATTTAAAAATACATAAAGTGAAAATAACTTGCTGTTGCTATTAATTTGATAAAAAACAATAATTTAAATATGTTTTCGATTAAATGAACTGTTACTATTAGGTCATGTGTAGGTTAAGATTAAAGTGGCGAAATTTTACAGCGGGTAATTTAATGAGTCAGTGTCTTTTTTATGGTTTAGCGACTTTAAGCGTGCAATGTCTAGCGAATCATTTGGCAATGCGTGTAATTTATTTTCACATTTGTGCAATGTGAATCCCCTTAACTGAGAAACTGAATAAATGGCATGCATTTTGTAAGTTATTTAAAGATTATGCATTTTCGACATTGGTCGGATTTTTATTGGCCTACACGCAAATTGATCGTGTAAATTAAATTAGTTCATGTTGTGTTGCAAATTTGTATGTATGTGGATATATAGTAGACATCTGTTGAATATTATCTCAATATGTGAATTGCATTAAGATTTGTTTTTATGTGAATATGAAATTTTTGGAGGTAAATCTGTTACGCACGAAGTAATACGGTAATCATAAATGTCAATGACTTTATGTAAAATAAACAAAAACAGTTTTTATTGGTTTAATTTTAAAATTGTATCAGGTTAGATTAAATTAGGCAGTGATAATTTTAGGTTAATTTATTTATAACTTAAATATAAACGAAATATTTTGCAGTATACATGTAACCTAGATTAGTTTACGCTAGGTTAAGTTAAGCCATATTAAATGGGTCATATGAAATGAAAATAATTGTGCTCAATTAAAAATCAAATTACAGGAAATATTTTGTTATACAATAAAGAAGAGAAATATTTTGTTTATTAACTATCACTCCAAATATTTTCGCTTTTGATATGGCATTGGAAACTCTATCTAGATTATTCCAGATCTAATTAATTCAAACCATTTTAAGTGACTGAGTTACCTGTGGTAAATTTAAGATAAGACTAGAGCAATTCAAGTGATTATGTGATGTAAAAAAAGTTGAAAATTCAATTGAGTACTATTCTGGATATTGTACTTTTTGTTCTTACCGTTTCATGGTGAGCTTAACTTGGATTACTCTACTTACCAAGTTAAGTTAAAAAATTATACCCGTTTAATTTTCAATTAAAAGTTAAACTTGATTAATTTTAGTTTATGTGTACAGGGGGAAAAAACAAGATAATAATGCACTGAATATCATCTCAATTTTGTTCAGAAACATTACCTTAAACAAGATTAAGTTAGACTAAAGTAAAATGAGTCATATGAAAGTATACTAAATTTTTACTTTAATTCATAACAAAAACTTTACAAAATTATATGATCAAATGAAGAAATGAAAAGTAAATTATTCATTCAGTACTTGGTCTATTTTGCTTAGTAACAGAACTCGAATTACTTTAAACGTGATTTTCTGACTCAAGTCATGTGAAGTTGAGGTGTGAACTCAAACAATGTAGTAGTAGATACTTTAAACCAAATAAAAGAAAATATATTTAACTTGTTTTATATAAGAAGTTAATGTAATTAGAGAGAATATACGCAAATTTTACAAAACATAGTGATTCATTCTTGAATGCCACCTTCAAGTATTACAATTAATCTCTTAAGCTGATCAATTTAAACTTAATTTAATGTGAAGTACAAAGATCTAGTAAGCAAAAATATCTATCCCTACATATTTTTTTTATATACTACATATATAAATCTGTACTCAGATAATGTATTTGGATATACATACTACATATAAATCTATATCAACATCTAATGGAATGTTTTCACCTGCTTGGTTAATGTCAGCCAACTTTACCTTATGCTAACACGCATACTCACACACACACACATACCAATATTTGTACTTATTAGTCTATAATACATTTGTGCCGCCGCCATTCGTTTAATTGACGAGTGTTCTTGATATAAAAATAATTTACACCTGCAATGAAATGTTAATTAAAATTATCAAAAATTCATTCCTGTTGCGATGTTTGTATATCAATTAACATTAAATTAGGTTAAACCATAAATAAGTAAATAAATATCTTTATGTCTCCTTGGTTTATTTTTTTGACAAAAAATTTGATACTCATTACTTAAGTTTGTAAAAATGTGACGGTATTTTTTTTTTTTTTTTTGAAAATAACAGAGTCAAGCAAGCATCAGTGATATTTTTGTCTTACATTTCTTTCTCTCCTTTTTCGAATTTTTTAGGAGAAGCTTTTAAAGTTTAAGTTAAAGTTAAAGTACAACAATGATACATCTGCTCTCCAGTTCTGGTCTTTGAGAGTAGACTAGCGAGATTTTGTCAGTTGAAAGATCAAAGGTGAAAGGTTTATTCTGTATCATTATCTCTGATTTGAGCTATGACTGTATAGTCTCGAATGAGCGATATGTACATTACCGGATCCAGACATTAGCTAAAGGGTGGGGTCTTAATTCTTTGTCCTTTTAAAAATTCGTTGATCATGACCAATGATCAGAATAGTATGAAATTGTCATTGGTAATAGGGTTGAGTGGTGAAGGGGGGAGGGGTGATGAGGGGTTTTGCCTCTTAAAACCCCAGTGAAGATATGAACGTTTCAACTGTATAATAAAAAATTTAATTTAATAAGTCATTTGACTTTTGAAATCTAATTGTTATTATATTTTGATCGCAATCACTTTAAAACCAGACAGAAACACACTCAAATCTCCTTCTCCTAAGTTTTTCAGTTTATGAGCTTTGCTCATTACTTTAATCAATTTTATAGTTTTCATAAGTTATCGATAGTTTTCTATAGGTCTGGTGGAATTGTCACATTATGTAAAACGTTTACACCAAAATTTGAGCCTAGAAAATAAAATCCCAAAAAAAAAAGAGCTGAAGCCTTCATTAAATTTTATAAAGCAAAAGTTCTTTTTAACTTCTTAACTGATCTTTATAACCTTTGGATGCCTTTGACTGCCTTGAGAACCTCTTATTTTTTTTCCATTGGACTCCCTAAAGCTATACGTAACTAACTGTTTCTAATCACTTCTGTCTACTTATGATGCTCTCTGACTGTCTTTGAATAACTCAGATTTCCTTTGACTACTTTTGAAAGAAAGACCTAGAAAGAAAATGAGAATCCAATAAAACTTAAGTTTTGAGTCTTCAAAAAAATTTGAACTTTTTCATTCATGGCGAATGATCAAAATGTATGAAAATTTCATCGGTTAGGGGAGGGAAAGGGGGGGGGCCGTTGGGTTTAACACTCAAGACCCTCCATTCCCCTGCCCCCCTTGGTTTTGCTAGTGCCTCTGACTGCTTCTAATTGCCTCTGATTGATTTCTATTTTTTCTACCTGCTTCTTAACTAAAACTCTTGACTTCCTATTAGTTTCTATGACTGGTCTGGAATGTCTCTAATTTTCGTTATTGCCTTTATTTGTTTCCTATTCCACAGTCATCTCAACTCAATGTCTCTAATTGACCTTAAGTAGTCATGAAAGAATCGAGTGATTTGAACTATTGCAAGGTTGAATGAATGATTTTAACGATCAAAAGATTTGTTCAGCCCAATTCATTTATTCGCATATTTGCTTACCAAAAAAAAAAATAGTTGCCATATTTCGCTAACAGCAAAAAATCGTTTACTTATTCGAAAAAATCACTCGAGTGATTTTTTCAAAACTATCGAATGAATACACATTTTTTTGCTATCAAATAATTCAATAGTTTTTATTCAATATGTAGTTCCTATCAGTACTTCTAATTTAAGGTGACCATTTGTCCCCAATTTCCGGGGATAATCTGCGAAACAAAACTTTTGTCTCCGACTTTTTTTTGTCCAAGGCTCTATGATTTCTTCATTTTCCTTAATCGAAGTCCGAGAATTGTCGCAAAGGAGTTACAGAATCACACTACTGGATTTTCCAGGCAACTCTTTTTCATTATATCTAACATCAAGATCGAGTTTCTCGAAAAATTATAACTAAAAACTCCCAGATTTTAAGATTCTTCACATCAATCACGTTGAACTTTCGATGAGTTTACATAATTCATAACATGCATTCAAAGAATTTAGTCTTGTTTTCAAAAAATATTGAATGAGAATATTTTTTTGTATTTTATACTTACAACAACAATAGTTTTTCTAAAAGAGACAAAGTTGTTGCTTTGCTCTGTTAAGAGAAGTTGAGGGAGTAATTTTAATGATTAGCGACAAATTTGTATACGATCAAGAGAGCAAAACACATTTGTCCACGGGGCAACTAGTGCCAATATGAAATTGCCTTATGAAAGTATTGTCAAAGAAAGTTGTTAATCTTGTGATGAGCCTTGAATGGATATTTTCTTATATGACATGCAATTGGAGCGATAAAATTCGCCGATAAAAGTAGAAACAAATTTTTAAGTATAATTACTACAAATATGTCCCCAGCAATCTTTAGAAATAAATAGTACCTTATTCTTATGTTTGGTTTTAACTATGTCAAATTCAATCAAATTTACCAACATGTTGGAAATTTCCCTTTCTCTCTCTCTCTTAGTGAAAACCAGGCATAAGTTCGTATGGTTGACTGCTTTAGGGTACCCCTAATTATCGCTGGTCACCTGTGATGACCTCAGAGCCTCACTTGATTCCTTCTAATTACTTCTGATTACGTCGTTCTAACTAGTTCTGATTAGGTCTGATTGCTTCCAATTGCCTCAGAAGTTTTTAAGATATAAAAAATATGTATTAGTTAAAAAAAAAAACATTACGTCATTATTCATGGGTGTATTAATTCATGTGTTTGTGAATATGAATTATGGAGTATGATTTCCAAAAAAAAAAAAAAAAAAATATTCAGCTTACAAATCGTCGCCTGAGAATTGATCTGTCGTAAAGGTATACGAATACGTATACACATACGCCAAATCAATTCTCAGGCGACGAAATGCAAATCCATTTACCTTCAAAAATGTTTTTTTGCTTTTAAACTAAAATGACTTAATTTTTTCACTAAGTGTATACAAAATTTGTTTATGAAACATTCAATATATATGTACATATATTAACAAATATTTATGTGTATATAAATAAGCAAGTATATGTAAATACATACATATGTTTTCAATAGCTATATGAGCTTTTTTCTTTGCTGCGCGTTAATGTCAACATTTTAGAAAAAACCAAATAAAATTAAAAAAAAAAAAAAAATAAATTAAAAAACAAAAAAAAAAAAAAAAACGCAAAAAAAAAAGGAATTGAAACAAGAAAATAACACACAAAAAAAATATAAGTACAACAATCAACATTTGCTGGTTTTCATTTGAAACAAGAACAACGTACGGAAAGGACGGACAGACAGACAAACAGGCGGGTTTATTCTTTTATACGAATCCGGAGGTATTTATAGTAGTCGTCTAGTCGTCAGTCGTTATTGTCGTGTTGTCGTGCTGTATACATTATTGTTTTTGTTGTTGGTAGGTAGCAGTTGTTAGTAGCTGAGTAGTTGGTTAGACAGATACGTTTCTCATTCGTCATATATGAATGCGAATTTCTGCGCGACAGAATTAACAACAAATAACAAAAAAAAAAAATAAATAAATAAAAAAAATTAAAAAAAAAGAAAGCAAACAAAAAAGAAAACAAACTTTTGGTAGCATAGCATAAAATGTGAAATTCTGAAATTTGTCAATTATTCGTTGTATTTATTCGCATAGCTACGAGACGACAACGTGGATAGTTTTTATTTTATTTCTACTTGAACTTAAATTGTAGATGAAGCAAGGAAAAAATTCAAAGTTATATGTGTTTCTAAAGTGAAAATATTAATATTGAAAATTTTATAAAATCACTAAACAAGTTTGGCAGTTAAAAGCCGAAAAAAAACTTGAATATTTAAAGTGAAACAGTGTTGAAAAAAAAAAAATTTATTAAAATAAAATTTATCTATGCAAAAATGTTTATATATACAAAATGCAATAGATTCAACTACAATTTTATACCAGAAGCTACCAAAATATTAGTAGTAAAGTTGCATAAGACGTTGTTGTTGTTGTTGTTGTTGTTGCAGTCATTATTGAATGCAATGTGCTGCTGTGATTGTGTACGCGGCATCTGTGATTGCGTACACGGATACGCTAAAAGCGTTAACATTTAAAAGGATAGCAGAAAAGTGGCATTCACTTTTTAGCCACCACTGTAAATATATAAACATATAAATAAACATATAGACGACATACATATGTACTTTTGCTGCCTTCAAAAAACGAAAAACAAAAACAAACGCGAATTTTGTAGCGCGTGTAATACAAACATATTTACTACTTAGCAACAAAACAGTATTATAAAATAATAAAAGTAATTTCCCAATAATATTTCTTTTTTTTTTTGTGTTTTTGGACGTTTCTGTTATTATTTGTAAATATCTACACACCTAAGTGTGTATAAATATTTCGGTGAAATTTGTTCTTTTTTTTGTGCAAAAAAAACCTAAAAATGCCTGAAATTAAACGCAGCTTAAGCCGTTTATCCATGATGATGTTCGGTAGTGCTCCAACATATTCCAGTGAACCAACTTGGAGGGCGGAGCTATTGAGGTACGAATGAATAGCGAACCACCCAGCCTATAACCCAGAAATCAAAACTAATTTTTTTATGAATTTTTTGTATTAATGTATTCACGATTCTTTGGATTGAGATAAACTTTCATTGACATGATTAATATATTCTTTAATATAATTAATGTATTAATAATATTATATTAAAAAGTGTAAACAAATGTAATCCAAAGAATCAAGAATTATCTTCAAAAAAAAAAAAAATTCCAAAAAAAAATTGTTCTGTGTAAACAACAACTCATCGAACAATTCATTGAAACAATCAACAATCTCCCACAATCTATTCAAACAAAATTAGAATTAGGTTTAATGAAGAAGACTAACAAAAAGTCATAGAACCAGCAAATCAAATGATCATTTCGAAACAGTGATATTTGTGAAAATTTGGAAGTAATTTGAAAAAAAATTTCCAAATTAATGTATTATTATTTTTATTATGTGTTAATTATATTTTTTCTTAGTAAAATATCATTTCAAATATGCATTCCCTCTCACTTGATTGTGTCAGCTTGAATTGTGCTTCCAAACTTAACTCAAATTAACGTAAAATAAAATAAAAAACTTGAAATAAATATAAAATAATAATATCAATTTTAATTGGTACAAGTTATTAACTAATTGAGTTGAAATTTTTTCACTACAATTCGTCGCCTGAGTATTGATTCGGCGTATGTGTATAAGTATTCGTATGCCTAAACCTCAAATCAATTCTCAAGGCGACGAATTGTTCTGAGAAATTCCAGCCGGAAAATATTGAAATTGTTTGCGGTTTTGTTGTTGTTTTTATTTTGAGATATTTCAAAAATTTTAATTTAGTTTTATTATGTTGTAAGTTGAATACAAATGTTTGATAAATTCATATATAATATAAAGCACGGGTAGATTCTAGGGTGAGGTTTTGGCGAAAAAAATTTCATAAATTTTAATCCTTGTTGATGAATCCCAACAATTGCTGTTGATCGAAAATCAACTCCTCTCTTTGAATCAGAGCATTAAGCATAAGAGTTTTTATAAAATTTTATTTTATAAGAGTTAAAAATGATGATTAGAAGTAATAGTTTTAAAATAACTTTTTTTTTACTTTTAATTTAAGCTCTTACTTTTATTTTAAAAGAGTTTAAAGAGTTTTCTTTTTTGCAATTTTTTATGGCTTTAATCTTAAAAAGTCTGTGAAAACTCTTATTTTTTAAAGTTTTTGAAGACTTCTATTTAAATTTTTTACTACTTTTTCCTGATACTTTTTCTACTACTATTCTCTATCATAATTTTTTTTTTTTTACTAATTTCATGTGATCTTTAACTAATCTCAAATTGTTTTTGTAATTTCCAAGAAATGAAACCGGAACCGAAACCATAACCGTTTATAACTGTTTCATTTTTCAAAACCGAAACCGTTATTTCATCTGAAAAAGAACGAAACCGATTCAAACACTGGAGCCGGTTCTAATCAGTTTGGCGTCAGCATCGGTACTTGAATTTTAGAGTGTTTTTTTTTTTAATTTATACTTTTCTGAATCATTGATTTATTTGTATTTTTCATTTTTTTGATTTATATCTACATAGAGTATATCACAAAAATAAGTTCCTTCTCACCAAAAAAGACTTTAGCTAAAAAAATCTTCTCAATAATAGATAGGGCAAAATATATTTTTATGTTTCTAAAAAGCTACATAGAAAAATATTGAAATAGAAGTTATTTTATGAAGAAAAAAAATATAGTTCTGAGTTTTCTCAATGTTTAATATCGCTAACTGACAGTACGATGTGGCAAAAGTAAGTTCTCAAAAACTTAAATATCCGAAATGAACGTCTTTTTGGCAAAGAAAACTTGAGTGAAAATCGATCTGGAGTATTTTTCGCTAAACTATTATTCACCTAATTTACTCATTCCTTACTCGTTACCTTAGGGAACATGCTCCAAAACACTCATTTTCAATCTGCGTTTACATTACCATTTGATGATATATGAGGACTTAGTGGTGTTCATTCAAAAATGTTTCTTTCATCATTGTGAACATATTTCAATACCGTTTTGATGGGGCATTGTTATCTGAGTTGATGAAAACTTTACTGAAATTGAAAACTTTAAAAATATTAATTGGCCGGATTCTATATATATAATCATCAAATTCCTGCAGTGTAGGGTTAAACATTTGATAGAATATGGCCATTAATTTTGAATGTTTATTGATTCAGATATGTTTTCTTAATTTGAATTTTAAGAACAATGTTTGAAAACCATAGACGATTACTAGTTATTTAGTAATTAATCTCATATGTGATTGTCAAACTTATTCAAAACCGTAACCGGAATGAAAGCAAAATCGAAGCCGAAGCCCGAATGAATGTTGAAGAACGATACCGTAATCGAAACCAATACAGGAATGGTATATTGATTCTGTTTCATTCCTTGGTAATTTCTCAATTTTATAGGGGGTCTACTACCATCATAGTCATAGTCTAAAGTACTATGAAAAGTGGTTAAAAAAGCAGTAAAAAATATTAGTGGAAAAAGAAGTACAAAACAGTGGTAGAAAAAGTATTAGTAAACGTAGTTGAAAAAGTAGCAAAAAAGTAGCTAAAAAATAATAGTAGAAAATAGTTGAAAAAAATCAAAAAATATAGTGATAAGAGGTAGTTGCTGAAAATAGTAAGATTGATATAGTAGGACGCCAAAGACTTTTAAAAATAAAAGTTTTCAGAGACTTTTAAAAATAAGAGTCTTCAAAGACTTTTAAAAATAAAAGACCGGTCTTCTCTGATTATCCGGGGCAGTTTCTGATTTCAGGTTTGATTTTCGTCCGTCTCAAATTGAACTGTCGAAAAAAATCGCCTACAAATTAAAACACTGAATTTTGTATTTTATTTTTTAAACTTTCTTAAAGCGAACTCAGTTTTACTTAAAAAATCAAAGTATAAGAAAAAAATTTTGATTTTAATGAACCAATAAATGCCCAGATTACAAAACAACCAGCTCTCAACCAGCAGTAGACTCGATTTTAATTGTATTGTTTTTCTTTTATAATATTTTATTATAAATATTTCTGATGTTTTTCGTTAACTTATTTTAATATTTTAGAGTAAGAATTAAAAATATATAGCAAAAAAAAAGAAAAGAAAAATTTTTTTTTTTTGAAGCGTCACGGATTTTAGACCAAAAAATTCTAGTCACGTTAGCTTAAGTAAATATAATAACTAAAAATCGTTTAAAATCATCGATATATTTTTATTTATCGATTTTAGCAATCGTTCAAATTTGCCATTTCCCTCACTCTCTCAACACACTTCCCACACCTCACTCCCCTCCCCTTTCCCCCAACTTGAGTCTAGCTTGAGGTTTAATTTTTTTGTGCCTTTAAATATTTTTAAATTTTTATTTGCTGGCATGGCCATTTGCTATAGAGCAAATTGTATGAGATTTTCATCGCTAAGGAATATTTAATGGAATAGGATAAATTTTTATACTCTTAAAACTTTCAAGCTGTAAATTTTATGCAAAATACCCGTAGAGCAAATCTCTCCTCTCACTCACTATCTATCCAGCTATTTCTGATAAAGTTGGTTGAACGGTTTTTGTCAAATGAGAAAAATTTGTCTTCTTCAACTATTATTATATTTTGGCCCCCATTGAAAGTCTAAGCTGATCTTTTCATATCCATTTGTGCTATATTTATTTTTTTACATAAATGGAATATTTCAAATCCTAACAGCAAAGTGAAAAGCTTGTTTCAGTCAATTTTTTTCTCTTGGAGGCTGGCTGATTGATGATTTACCTGGCTGTTTTTTCGACATAAGTTTGCTAGCGTGAATACAAATTTCCCTCTACCGCTGATTCTAAAATACAACCTTTATAATTACGCCTCATTAAAAACATATAACATATGTTATTGTTAATATTTACTAGTAAGCTAGCATGTGTACCTATATTTAATTCAATGAAAACTAAAATTTGTCTATATGATTTCATTTAATTTTTGGTTTTTAGTAATTTGGTGAATTGAAATCCATTTGATATTTAATGTTTTCGCTGTTATTATTTATTAAAAAATAATTAGCTAATGTGATTGTGATTATATCTTTGAAAAAAAAATCTCAGCCGACAACATGCAAACGCGTTCAACAAATAAATCAAATTTAATTCATTTAAAAATATCAAAAAAAAAAAAAAAATAAATAAATAAAAATAAACTAACTATAAAAAATTTGCTGTTTTTTATACCGTACACTGAACAAAAATTAATATATTGAAAGCATTTAAAAACAAGTTTAAAATAATTCAGTTTTTCATTCTTAAAAGTAAAAATTGCCGGTAAAATTTCTAACATGCAATAAATTTTGATACGCTGTGATTTTTATACTTATGTTTTCTGTGTATTATTATCATGCGATTTTGTGATTTATATTAAATAATTTTATTATCATGCGATTTTGTGATTTATATTAAATAATTTTTTTTTTCTAAATCATCACAATTTTTCTAAAGAGCAATAGAACGTGAATGAAACAAAAAGCGAACAATATTTCTATTATTTCTATTTGCTTTAGAATATTTTATTATATCATTTTTGAATTGTGTGATAATTATTGAAACTTTTGCATCTATAAATAACACAAAAAAACGTATAAATTAATAAATAAAATATATATTAATCTATAATGAAATTTTAAAACAAAAACATATCACAACAATTGACGTCAATTTGCATATAGTCACAAACACTTAAATTATGATTAGTGAAATTATTTTGTGTGTTCTCATGCAAGGCGCCAATTTTCAGATTTTCAAATAATAAAATCATATCAACAAAGTTAAACAAAAATATATTTGAACAATTTATTATAATATTATAATTTTAAAATTGGTATTTGTTGTAAATGAATACGTAACTAAGCAAACATATTTACACAAATTGACAAAATTATTGCAGCTGTTTCAATATCCATTAATTTTTTTTTTTTTAAATATCACATGTTTTGCATCTGCCTGAAAAGGATGAACAAATTTTGAAATTTGCGTACATGAAATTATTAAAATAACGTATTATTTAAACAGTTTTTTTCATTTGACACTTCCCATTTTTATAACCTTTTTTGTATACTTACAATAAATGATATAAGGCCAAAGTTATATAAATAAATGCTTAAGAAATTTAAATTCAGTAAAGTTCAAAGTTGCATGAGCTTACGATTTTTAATTTATTCGTTGGCTTAACTATTCACAGGTTTAAATTTTTAAGTTTCTATTGTTTATTGTAGCTGGTTTAAGACTCAATCTGCAGAGCTTTAAAGTTCGCAAAACTCAATTTTCTAAAAAATCATTAAAAATATATAAAATCATTAAAGAATAATATTTTGTATACCAAATGAAATTATGATCTTGAAAAAAACTTATTTGAAATATTTCCAACGATAAGGATATGCAAAATTCAAAATTTGGTTTTTATCCTTGAATATCCTTGAAAATATTTCACTGAGTTTTTGTAATAACTAATACCAATATTCAGACTAAAATTCAGAGAAAAATATGTCGGAATCTCAGATCTAAACTCAAATCAAAATTCATATAAAAAATTCAAAGACCAAAATTCAAACAGGAATTTAGATCAAAATTCGGACTAAAATTCAGAACAAAATTAAAATTAAGACAAATCACATTTATTCAGATCAAAAATCTGAAACTTAAACCATTAAACGAACCAAAATTCTGGTCAAAAATAAATTCAGATTAAAATTATAACCGAAAATTGAATCAAAATTCAGCAAAAACTTAGACTAAAATTTAGATTAAGTTTGTGGCTTAAATTACAATTTGGACTCCAGGTCCAAACACAGATCAAAACTCAGACCCAAGCCCAGACCAAAAATCAGATGAAAATTCAATTTAAAGCCCAGATCCGAACTCAGACCAAAATTAGAACCAAAAATCGGACCAATTTTCAGAACAAAACCCTAGACCAACATTCAAACAAAAAGTCAGATCGAGAACCAAAGCGAAACTCAGACTAGAATTAAGTCCCAAGCCCAGACCAAAAATTCAGACCAGTAATTAGATAAATATTCAGACCAAAATTTACACCCAAACTCAAACCAAAATTCAAACCAAAAATTAAACCAAAAACTGTGCTAGAACTTAGACCCAAGGCTAGATCAAAAATCAACTAATCCGACAAAAGTTCACATAAAAAATTCAGATCAAAGATTAAATTACTCCAAAACTCAAATCAAATATCAGACCAAAAATCTTACATAAAATAAGATCAGACCTAAATATAGAACAAAGTTCAGTTCTAATCTCAGATTAAAATTCGGAACACTTATTAAATTAATTCAGATCAAAAACGGATGAAAATAAAAATCAGAAAAAAAACTCAAACCATAACTCAAACTAAATTCAAACACAATTAAAATTCTGTCCGAAAATCAGGCCAAAATTTAGACCAAAAATCAGACGAACATACAGACCGAAATCCAGATTAAAGTTCAGTCCTAAGCTCAGACCAAAATTAAAAACAAGAATTCAACCAAAATTCAGAGCAAACTTAGACCAAAATTCAGACTAAAACCAGAGCAAAATTAAGACTAAAACTAAGACCCAAGCTCAGATCAAACATCCTAAGTTCACACAAAAAGTCAGACAAATAAAGGCCAAAGGTAAAAGCAAAACTTAGACCAAAAATCAAACTAAAGCTCAGACCAAACATCATATGTAATATAAGATCATAAGATCAGACCTAAGTACAGATAAAAAACCTTACCAAAACTATTACTAAGCTCTTTGAAACAACTAGCACTAACCCACTGGCGGATAAATAGTTGTTTTCTAACATCTGTTTTAAGAAATAAAATTTTAAATTTAAGCTTATAAAAAATTTAAAAACATTTTTAAACGCTCTATGTATTCCCCATAAGCACGGTTTAGAACACATCAGCAATTCGCACGCAAAATAAAAACAACGCTTGTACCAATTCACACAGCATTGTTGCATCAAATGGGGTAAGTCCTTTTTGCATGCTGTTTGCTATCTAGCAATAGATAATGAATTTTTAAAGTTTTGCCAAAGCAACTTTTATATCAACCTCAACCTTTTAGCTATAGTCTTTTATGGTTTAATGAACTTAATTTTTGATTGATGTAATTCAGAGAATGAATTATACCAGCTTCACTTAACAGTAGTGGCACAAAAGATTATAGATATAACTATTTTAACAACAATTTTTGCTGGATTTTATGCTGAAAATATTGTAATGAACTACAAATTCAGCAGCACATATTCTATTCTAGATAACTATTTTCTTAAATTAGTTTTAATTATTCACAGATTTTTTGAATAAAATGCACTCATTTCAAAAAAGATGGCACCTTTTTCACGTTTTTCCAAATCAGTTTCTACTTATTTATTCATATTTATATTTATTTTAAATTACAAATATTGATTACAAAATTTAATGGTTAAAGAAGAGTTACTTAATAAAAAAACCGAATTCGCATTAAACATTGATGAATCAACTATCGGGCTGTATGCAATCATTTTTGTAGATACCCGACGACTCCGAACTACAAGAAATGACAACAATAATGGGTGGTGCCGTGTAGAAAAATTTTTAAGAGTGCCGAGATATGAACCCGGGCACCTTTGCGTAGCAGTCCAACACACTAACCATTAGGCTACGGCGACCACCTACACATGGGTTTATTCATATTAAAATACTGTACATGACGACTTGAAATCAATATCTAATTGTAATTTTTATATGTCAAGGTCTATAGTCATTCCCTTGAAAATATATTAGAACCCCGAGAAATTTTATTACCTCATTTTTAAAAGTACTCGCACGAACTTAAGAATTTATATTTGTGAAAACTCCTAAATGCTTACTTGTGTTGTTTTTCCCCCAAAATTATTGTTATATTCTATTAACAAATAGTTTCAATTCTTGCAAATAACTGTTATCATTATTTATTACAAAATAATAATTGATTTCATTGATTGTAAAAAGGTTTCAAGATTGTATCTATGTATTTAAGTGGAAATCCTAAAAAAGGTAATTCCACATTGCAATGAACTAAACCTCTTATCTATATTGCTATATCTTTTTATGTCTGCAAGAAATATTGACGTAGAAATAATAAGTTTTACTGTTTGGTATAGACACAGTGATAAGAACTATGCCGGTGATGTATGAGTCAATTATGATTTTCTATGAGTAACTCTAGTTAGTGGGATATCAGTTCTTAGAATATCATGAATGGAAGATAAACACAATAAGAAATATTAATATTTTGAAGAATTATTGTAATGATAAAGAAACTAAAATGGTTTAAAGGTGATATATAGTTTAAATTACATTTTGAGTTAGAACTTTTTAGAGAACTATTTTAAGTTGAATATTCATGATTGAAATCTTATCAATGGTATCATTGTTGATCTATGATGAATTGATTTCCAAATTTTAATGAAAAACTGATTTAAATTATTAGAGAAGCTAGAGCTAGAACCATTTATCATTTACCGGTCCCTGAAACTAAACTAAAAATTGCATTTGCTGTTTATTTAGTTTTCTTAAAATTAATTTACATCATTACTAATGTATTCAATTTTAAATATGGAACTAAAATTACTATTGATGCTTATAAAAAAACTGGAAAATTACAGCCACACAAAAAAAAAATGTTTTTTCGAGTCTGGAGGCCAGGGTCACTGAATCCGGATCCACTATCCAAAAAATCCGAGCACGTCAGGGCTCTGACATAACCTCAAAAAACCTCATAAAAAAAAATGTTTTTTCGGATCTGGAGATCAGTACATGTTCATTAAATGTTTTTGGGGTCTCTGAATCCGAATTCGAGGTTCGAAAAATCCCAGCATGTCAGGTTATCGACTTAGCTTTGTATTTGCAAGTATTTTGCAGGTTATGTTGAAAACATAACATGCTGGGGGTTTTAGACCTCGGATTTGGATTCAGTGACGCCAAAATATGTTTTATGGTCACTGGGCGATCCCAAAATAAGTTTTGGGGTCGCTGAATCTGAATCCGAGGTCTGAAAAACCCCAGCATGTCCGGGTTCGGGCATAACCTCATACAATTTTTTTTCGAGCCCGGGCCCAGACCATGTTACTATATGTTTTTGAGGTCGCTGAATCCGAATTCTAGGCCCAAAAAAACCCACCATGTCAGGTTTTCGACTTAGCCTTTGATAGCGAAGAATTTTGTAGGTTATATCGAAAACATGACATGTTGGGGTTTTTTAGACCTCGGATTTTGATTCAGCGATCCCAAAAACATAGAGTAAGCATGGTCTGACCTCCAGAACCGAAAAAACATTTTTTTTGTGTGGCTGTGTTATTGCCATAATTTTAAGCATAAAAATAACCTCAGCTACTTACTTAATTACTTACTCTACTACTATATTAGATAAAAAATAAAAAAAATATTAAATTGTACAATTTTTTAGGTTTAAAAAATTAAATTTAAATGCATTTTCATATACTCCACTGATGGAAATACCTAACTACACAGATTTTATATATTTTTCGTTTACTTACAAATTGCTATAAAATGTTGACAACTTGTTTAACAGATAAAATACATACACACACACATATGCTGACATTATTAAATACTGAAAGGTAGTAGCAATGATAAAAACTAGTGTAGGCTAAAGTAAATTATGATAAGTATTTTTTATGATTTTTTTTTTTTTTTTTGATTGATTTATTATAAAATATTATGAGATACATGTATACATATTTAGATATATTTTTACTAACTAAAATATCGGTTAAGTACATAGAGTGACATGTTAAATTGTGTTGTCTTAATTTGTGCATACTCAACAAAGTTTTACTAAGTACAGTCTAAATTATTTTGTTATGATTTCAGAAACAAATTTGATAAGGTTTTATTTAAGGCAACTGCATGTTAAATGGAATCAGTTAGGGGGGAGGGGTGTACTTTTTTGAGCTTTGTTCATGGGCATTCAAAGGTGAAGGCAGATGGGAAAGTATTTTAATTTTATATTATTTATTATGCTCTTTTGTATTGAGTTACCAATCAATGCCTGTCATTGTCACAACTTGAAATTTGTTTCATTCGGTAACTTTTTCGCTAGAGCTCATGAAGAATGTTTAGTCCCCTTTACCACACGGCAACTTTTATTGTCGGCAAGCTTCCAATTCTCTTTTCGACTTGCCACTGGCTTTTCTACACAGCAAGATTTCTTAGGTAATTCTGCTTTTACTTTGTCTGTCCTTCGTGTAGCGAAAAACTTTTTATTAACATTTTATTAAATAAAAATAAATAAATGAAAAGAAAAATCAGATTATTGAATAAAAATAAACAGATTATTAATCTGAAAAGTGAAATTTTAAATGAAACCTGTTTATTTTTTCTAATAAGAAACCAAAATCAATGCGCATCCAACTTAAAATGACAAATAAGAATAAAGAGAAATATCAAAGAACGAACAGCACAAAAGAAAACTTGCCGATACGAGCAAGTCTGTACTCGTCTCCTCTCGTTTTTTCTCTCTTGCCGACAAACTCGACTTGCCGACAAGAAAACTTGCAGTGTGGAAAAGGGGACTTACTACAACGATAGTGTCTTTAAAACTCACTCTCTGGGGAGAAAGAGAACTTTAAAGAAAATTTCCAAATTTTTGTAGCTCTCTCTATCCTAAAACTAACATTTATCTAAATTCGTAAATTGATTTGTTAATTGGATATACTCATATTTAAGAATTTACATTGTATGAGAATTTCGGCGAATTGAGTTCCAAAATAATAAATTTGTCTAGAATTTAGTTTCAAAATAAATAAGGGGGCAGGGGGAGGGGGGAGGGGGGTGGGTTTACATATAAACAGCGTTTTGATATTCTTATTTATTATCATAAAAGTAAACCCCACCAAAAAAAAAAAAAAAATCTTAGTGCAAAATAAAACTTTTTATAAAAAATACACATATAGTACTTCAATAATAGATTGTAAAAAAAATATTTAAATTTCTTATTAATTCCGAAACTTATGACATTTCTACAGACGTGTGACAAAAAACTTCCAACGTTTTGTTTGTTTACAATTCAATAATCATCATATCTTGATGATCTGCTAGCACTCAGTGTAACTATAGTATATTTTTTATCGCATGCTACAAATTTTTTTATTTATTTTTCTTTTGCGTTCAATTGTTAATCATGTGTAAACATAGTGGATAACAACAACTTTATCAAAATTAAGCATAGTAGTAAATGAAATGAGTGAAGATTGAAAACACGTTTTTCCAAATAAACAAATCATTCTTTTTCTTTTTGTTTGTATTTTTGTATATCACGTTTTTATATTTTTAACATACCATACTAAAGAAATACACTCTAAAAAAAAATCTAACACTGTCTATTGTGTTTTTGTTGTTGTTTGTTTTGTTAATATTTATAGAAGTCGAAAGTGTATGTTTTGAAGTAATATTATTTATTTAGAATGCAAATTTATTTGTTTTATTAAAATTATAACAATCTTTTAAAGCTAATTTTTATAATAAATGCAAACTTAAAACTTGTATGTAAAAATATGTAGTTGCAGAAATTTGTATATTTTCATGATTTTCTTATTATTTTGATATTTGATATGCCGCTGAAATACTCATATGTATAGTTTGCTTAAACGCTCTTGAAAATGAAATAATTTTCGTGTATAATTTAATTTAATTACAAGAGAAATAATGCAACGTTACTTGCGCACATAGAAACTATAATGGAAAATTTTCAAGCAGAGAAAATGTTTAGAATCTGGAAAATCAGCACCAAGTGAATATCTACTAGCAGACTTTCAGTGTTTTATTATCTTCACATCCTAGAAATTACAGAAGAGAAGGGAGAGAAACAGAGTTTATATATTTTCTTTCCTTAAAAATATTTTTTTTAATTCAAGGGGGAGTTAAACCACCGACCTTTCATCACACTTTTTAGATCTGCTAGTGATGTTTTTCTTCCACGTGCTGTGGTAATGAATAAATACGAACTCCTATTCAAACTATTTTCAACTTCAGGCATTAGCTTTTGAATTTCTGAATGTATAAATTCTGGGTGTTCCAGTTTTTCCTTCAAACAGGAGATTTTCTCATATGGGGCGCATAAGCTCTTGACATTTTAGACTTAACTTCGAGAGGCTACTTTTGTCTTTTGAAAGTGGCGTAAATTCTATATGGTCTAGAACTATCTTTAGGTGGTAGAGTTTCATTTTTGAGGTACATGAACTTTGGATATTTTAAATATTCATTTTTGGAACACAAAAGTTCTTCACATCCTCGGTCAGTAGCTTGTTTTCTTGTTTTTTGTCTCTCATTGTTGGAGCGTATGATTCATTACGGTTTACATTTTACTTTGAGCGGCTATTTTTCAGGTTTGAGGGGTATACATTTTAGGCATTCGAGATCTTGGCTCAAGTATCAAGTTCTCCAATCAATTGTGGGGTCTATAAACCTTCTTTCGTGTGATAGATCTTTATTTTTGATAATAATAAATTAAAAAATTATTCTAAAACTTCTTTGGATGGTAGTTCTTCATTTATGTGCTTCAGAAATTATATCAGCTTTTCACTTTTAGATCAAACAAGTTCTCAGTGATTCAGTTCAAGTGATTTTTTCGTGCCAGGGTGTAGTGCTTTTGAAATGCTTATATAGTAGGCGTTCCTATTTTTATCACGTGATTTACTTTTGAAACATCGACATCTACTATTCTCGAAAGTTTGGGCTGTCTTTTACGAATGGCTTCAAAAGGGAAACAAAATATCTTGTATGCAAACGTTCTTTTAAGGAAATTACTCTATTAATAAATACATAAATAAATTCTTAATTATTAATTACTTTAATAACAAAGAAATGCTCGTATATGTTAATTAAATAGTATTATATAAATATGGTCACACTTTTAGTTTCATATTTCTTATCAGTCAAAATGTCAATTCAAAAAGAAAATAAAGAACAAAGGAAAATCAAGAACGAAGCAAAACAGAAAATGGAAATACAAAAAAAGAAAACAAAAAATTGGAAATAAAATTAATGGGAAATTTCATATTTTAAAACGAAGAAATAATAACAGCAGCAGCTCACTGCTGATAAGAATGCGAGAGCCAGAAGTAGAGCTTAAGCACATTCACTCAAAAACAAATACATAAATACAAAAAATTATTAAAAACAATACCAAATGAAATACAATATTTCAAACACAGGAACGTGCCCATATGGGGCAAAGTACTAAAGAGGGTTGATGCCCCTTTCACATTGATTTGCAACATATGGTATAATCGCAGGTTGACGAGCTTTAAGCTTTCGTATTTCGGAAAAGTATTAGAGATGATTGGTGCTTCTCTCGTCGTGATTTGAAATGGTGAAAAGTTTCTGGTTAGTATTATTTAGTCTACTTACGATCAATGACGTGGAAAATTTATAACTGCAAGTAGATGAGCTTTAAGCTTTTTGTACTTTATACTTAACAACAGAGTTAGATCTTTTCAGCTTTTGAGCTTCTCATAAGAAATACATTAAAAGCTTAAAGTAAACTACTTTTTTCACATTTTTCGGTAATTTCTGTTTTAAACCCTTAAAGCTTTCGACTCTTGTTTATGCTATTTGTTCTGTAGTATTATATATCGTTGCTATTTTCTCCTAGTCTTTGAAACCCCCTCTTGGAAAAAATATTGCAGTACACCTATGCTCTCTTATAAACCTACATGTAATAGTCTATAATAAACTCAAAAAAAAAAAAAAAAATAAATAAAACGACTTCAACTTCGGGGATTTGAGTTAAGCGTTTCTTAATTGTTCACTCAGATTTTAGTTCTTGTCCATTTCAGTATCATTTCGGGCGTTTATGTGTAGAAATATTCAACGGTATTGAAAAAAAAAACATTAAACTAAAAATTATAACCAACAACAATGCAAAATGATAAAAACTTTTAAGTTCCGTAAAAAAAATCAGTAAATTGTGATTACAAAATTTTCCCGTCAAGGTGAAAATTTTTATAAATAGTTTCCCAAATAAAAATTTTTAATTTATGATTGTGAAATTTCCGTCTTCATGTGATAAAACCAAAAAGAAAAAATCCAAAGATTTGCATTCAGTGAAAAATATAAAAAAAAAAAAATTCTACATAAATATTTACTCATTGCTAGAAATTAGTTGTTGTCTAATTTAGTGTTTTGCTGTGAAAAAAGTGATCGTTCATATGAGATATTTTAATAAATAAAAGTCTTTAATTTGTGATTGTGTATTTTACATTTAATTTTTTCTAATTATTCTTATCAATTTAATTTTTACTATAAAAAAAAAAATTGTTTATAAATATTTAAATGTTGCTTTTAATTGCTGCGCTGCTTTTTTTAATTTTCGCTTGTTTCTTTTTACAAACTTTACTGTGGTAATGTATTTTATTAATTTTTTTTTATTTATGCACTTGGGTGCAGTTTTAATCTTCAAGAAATTGCTGCAATATTTTGCAGAAGAAAGTTTTTCTGAGTGTAAATTGCTTTGAACGAAAAACCGCAAGTTTCTTTTTGTTTTGTTTCTATCATTAATTTACTCACAACAAGACTTTCTGAGAGCAGATTGCTGAAATTTTCTGGCAGATGTAAACTCCACTTTAGACTATCTTTTTCTTACTCTATTTTTTTTCTTACTCTATTGAATGTTTGTTCCTGAAGAATTCCTTTTTATATACAAGTATTGTATAATCGGAGAAAAATTATTCAATGCTCTGCTCTCAATTTTCTAATCAGCAGTTTCTGGTCAATTATAAGCTGACAGCGAAGTTTTGCCAACTCGTGAGAGTGAAAACCTCGAAAGAGAAAATTCATTTCATGCTCTCAATTGGAATTACTTACTGGATTCTCAATTTGTGAGAGTTAAAACATTTAGAGGGAGAATATTCCACTTTAGTCTCTCAACTAGAAATTGTTATTAGTTTCTTATGTGGCTTGATTAAAATTATTTAAAAAATTCTATCAATATGCACAGAAAGGGATATTTATTTAACTGAAATGAATTATGGGGTTTTAATATTTTCTCCATTATACCTTTTGGTGTTAGAGCTAGAACTGTTTCAGAAAATTCCAAAATAAAAAAATTTATTTTATTTTATTGTTGTAAAATCTTGCATATACATATTTCTGTTTTTTTTTTTAATTCTTACCCTTGAATTTCTTGTTAAACTTTTTTTTTTACAATTAATAAGAAAAACTTTTAAATTGTTATACTTAAATATCAAAAACCTATGAGTTCAAATTTTTAGTTAAATAGCCTTAAAAGAATTTAATCTATGGTTGGCGGTTTTTTATTAATTCTACGAAAAAATTACAAATTTAATTTTGAACATACATAAATTAACTTATTTGCGTTTTTATTTTTTAAAACTTAGGCACAAATTTGTCACAAAGTTTTCGCTGGAAATTCAAAATTATCAATTGAAATTTTGTAAAGAAAAAGTCATAGGTTGAATATAGAAATCGGAAGGAGCAATTTGCATATGTAGTCTTCAAGATAGTAATGCAAAAAGTTTTGATTTTGATTTAATACATTTTCATTTAATCAAAATCAAACATGTTTGAAGAGTTCTACATATAAGACATTGAGCATACATAAGTCTGATACTTTCGTGAATAAATTTTGGTCGGAAGAGAATGAAACAATAGATAAATATATGGGGGGAGGGGGGGTTTCACCTCAGGGGAACTTACTCTTGAAATCCTATTTAATAGTAATTACCACAACTTTGAACGAGATTGTTTAAAAACACGCCGAATTGGAGGTTGTAGAATTTTGATGTTTTGGTCAAACAGGCCCTGTTTCGGATTCATCACCTATTGAATTGAAAAATTTTTCGTTTTTGACATATTTTTTTATTCAATCTTTTGAAAAAAGAAGAACAAATTTTAAAAATTCAAAGTGTGAACTTTTTTTTCCAAAATCAAAAATAGTTTAGACTTTTTTAAAGAAATTAACTTTTTTTTTGGGGGTCAAAAGAAAGCTTCGGTATTTTCCTTTGAGAACTTTGAGGTCTAAAAGTGTGCTGAGATTTGTTTATCTATCAAAATGAACGTCGAATAACTCAAAGCCTGTCTAAGTTTGAGCCCGATCGATTTTAAAAGTGGGTTCACTTGAGTCGAAATCCACCTCCGACTACAAAATTCATTTCTTCAATAGAGATATTTCTAGCTACTCCATCTGCAGCGCAGTGTTCTCGACCTTCGACTAGTTCTTTCCCAGCTCTAACTAAAGTCTTTATACCTGAAATAACTGGACAAATTGTAACTACGGACTGCCCTCTATAGGTTGAAACTTTATTGATAATTTTCTATAGAAAGAAAAGAATTTAAAACATTATTGTCATATTGAGTTATCAAAAATAATTCAAATATTAAAATTCTTACTTATGGTGCATTACCAGAAATGTTTAAAATTTAATTCCTAAGTAGGGCAGCCAGATTTTTGAACCGCGAAATCGGTACATTAGATATTAAGAATCATTGAAAATCAGTACAAATCAGTACAGTTTTAAATTCCTTTACTACCTAGTAATTTCAATGTAATATAGTGATATAAAAGTCCTGAAAATTTTTTTCCGATTTTGTTTGTTCCTTTTATACTTTTTTCTTTGCCAGTAGAAAATGTTGATTACGTATCAGTTTCCGTATTTAGAGAATTGTGAGAGCTGAGAACAATAATCAAACTCAATTAATAACAAATTCAATTCACTCATATAAAAACTAACGTTAACCGACTTTTCTACAAGCAAATTTTGGTTTTCTTCCCTCGATAGCAGCAAAGCGTTTTGTGTACAATCAGGAAAAGAAACAAACAGGGTGAGACTGTCTGCAAAAACGATTTTAAAACCAATTAGGTTAAGTATAAAAATTCTCAAGATATTAATTTGAAAATATCAGTAAAAAATACAAAAATCAGTACATTTTCGTACTGAATTCGATATTTAAAAAAATCAGTACTTAAAAAAATAATCAGGACATGTACTGATCAAATCAGTACGTCTGGCTACCCTATTTCTGAGTGAAAATAATATCAAAAGTAATATCAATTACGCTGGTTCAAACTCGGGTGTGTAGTTATTTTAAATATTTGAAGGAAGGACGACTCGAAGTCAGACACTGCGACTTATAAGATCTATTGTACTAGAGCCCCAGAGAAGAGAGAAAGAAAAATAGTTAAGAAACATACCCAAGCCGAGAATCGAACTCGGGTCTCCAGAGACAAGAGTCTGGTACTCTGTCACTAGGCCACAGTGGCGATGGCTGTATAGTTAGTTCGTTTCAAAAGAGGTCAGAAATGTAGACAAATGCAAAAAAAAGCATATCAAACGTTTGCTTCTATTAAATTTTGGTCAACATAACGGTTAAATGGCAAAAAGACTATCAAATAGTTTGAAAACAACTGTACTTCAATCTTTGCTTTGTTTGCCCTTTAAAAATAGGAATCGATTCGAGAGTATTCATTTTTCTTAACAAACAATCAACGCTCGAAACCGTGAACTAATAAAAACCAAGGGCGTTCACGTTTGTGATTGTTTGAAAAAAGTAACCGAAACTTTATGATCTTACCTTACAAAGAAATTTTTTTAAAATAAAAACTATACCCTATAGTGTTTAATAACATTTTATTGGTAAAATATAATAGATCAAGTTAAAAAAATTCATAAAAATTCACTTGAAATTTACAATATAAACTAAAAAAATTATATCCTAAATAAATAACAAATAAATTAGCTGAATGCAAAGAAGTAAATTAAAAAAAAAAATATTTCACTTCAATAGATGGAAAGTTTTAATTGATAAAAAATTATTTTAAAAAAAATCGGTAATCTTTTTTTTATACAAGTGCATATAGAAAATTGTACTAAACATATCTAGGGGATTCCCGAAATTACTTAAATCATGAAAGTTGGTACATAATATCTGAGAAATTTTGAGCTTTCACACTTTGTTCACATTTTTGAATAGTCAATGGAAGAAACATTTTTTTCACGTTAGTAAATGTTTATGTTATCGAACGTTGACTGTATTTAAATATTGAGCCCTGATCACCAAATTATCATAAGCGCCATTTTTTTTATGAAAAAGTTAACTTTAGCTCATGATTTTAATCCTGAGTACTAAACCTCCCACTAAATTGTCAATTTATGTGGTTTTTTCTATAAAATTTCTCTTCAAATTGAAAGAGCAAAACAATGCGTTGAAAAAATATCATCAACCCTGAAACGAATGCGATTTTTATGTTCTCTCTCTCTCTTTGTCTTTTTCTCTCTGTTCTGTGTATATGTAGTTAACTTCTAGCATGCGATTTTAAATACTAACAATGAAAGGTTTGCAATTTTTTTTATGAAATCAGTAAACATTCCATTCCATTTATTTACTCCTACGCTTCAAGTTAATGATTTTTTAAGACATTCTAAAAATTTATTTTTAAGATATTTTCTAATTACCGCATATCTATTTTTGCTGATATCTTTATAAATATTGCCACACATATTTAATATTAAGTTTATAAATACAAATTTAAATTTTTGTTTGTTTGGAAATTAATGAAGTATTAAAATGCAAAGCACTTAAAATTACTGATTACAAAAATAATTATTAGAGAAATTTAATTGAAAAAAAAAAATCCACTTTACTTTATATAAGTCATAAAAAATTAGCATTTAAATTATGTCTGAAAGTATTTTTATTATCAATGAATAATATTCATTAATAAAATAAATCTAAGTGCAAGTTAGGGTTAAATAAATGTACATAAGCATGTAAGAAAAATTTCTATAAATGCCAAATACATTTGCTTTATATAAAAAAAATTATAATAAAAATAATAATCAGCAAATTTTTTGATATTTTGATTTGTCGGCAAAAACGTCAAAAAAAAAAAAATAAAAATTTAATAACATTATAAATATATTAAATGCTCCTTTTTTATTCAAGAATTAATTCTCTGCTTTTACATTTTGTTAGTTATTTTTTGCTTTTTTCGGTTTACTTTTTGTTTTGTTGTTTTTGTCATTCAGTTTATTCTCTTTTTGTATTATACTTTATTCGCTCTCGTTATCAAATGCATAAAAAAATTAAATAAATAAAATACGTGCTTTTTTTTGTTGCATTCAATTTACTTATATTTTTCCTGCAATTTAATTCACTGTCTTGAATTTCACAAATGTATTTTTCCATCATATTTATACAAATTATATTGACTGCAGATTTAATGCAATTATATGCAAAAAAAGGAAATTTAATTCTATTCTTTATACATTTTTTTTTTGAATGAATCTGTTTTAGTAAAATGAAATTAGTACCCATATTAATTTCAATTGCTCCTGTCATTTTACAATTTTGTATTTTTTTTAATTTGCATTTTATTGCATTATAAGTTTGAAAGTGGAAAATTTAATTGTTCTTTTGGAATATGAATTTTATTCAAATTCACCTCAAAGGTTGACTTCAATTTACACTTCGAATATGACGGTCTACAATTATACAACTGCTTCATTTCTGCCTCATATTCTGACTCCTAGAGCGATTTGTCCAACATATTTTGGTTTTGAAATTTTGAACATAAAACTGCTACATCTTCATTTGCGACATCGAAACTACACTTCTAATTGAAATCTCTATGTAATATTAGATACATTTCTTTAGCTATTTCCAAAAAAAAGTGAACAAAATATCAAAATAATAACGCAGTGGCTGACGCTGTTCAAAGCTTTTGGAAACAATGCTGTCAAGTTCAGAGTAGCATACAAAAATAAATTTATATTTCAGAATAACTGCGTAGTGAAATGTAACCCTCACACGGAAGACTAATTCAATAGCGTATTCAGAGGTTATGGAAGAGACGGAGGAAGGGGGGAGGGTGGGAAGCAAATGGGAGGGGAAGGAAGGGTGAGGGATTTAGGTATTTCCGATTCTTCAAACAAATTTTTTAATGCAAGACAAGATCTATAAAAGGCTCAGATCCATAAAAAAGAGAAGATAATGTCGTAATCTGCATTGACCCTCTTGGGATCGTAAGCGAAATCGATTCTGGATTTCTTTTCTTATTACAATTTTTCATCAAAACATAATTTTTTTTTTTTTGCCTTTAACGGCCTCAATTTTTTATGGGTCACTCGTGACCCTTTAGCTCTCAATGAATATTTTTTAAGAACTTTTCTGGTACCCATATTTTTAATAATTATTTTCTTACCGACTTGCTTACTCTGATCCGACAGAAAGTGTGGCAGACACTAAAAAAGTGGTCAGTCGTCCCTACACATTCTTCCTCCGAACCACAGCAAGTACAAAAGGCACTAGCTCCCAGGCCAATCATATTCAAATATTTGTCCCAAATGAACTCTTTCTGTTAAGTGATAATAGAAAGTCTGGTAGACGCTTCGAGATCGCAGGTAACATCATCTTTATCTGTCTTAACCCTCTAGTTCCCCAATTTGATTGATAAAAAAAAAATGTCAATTGATTAATATTGGCGTAAAAATCATAAACTGATTTCAACCCACTCATTAATGGTGGTCTTGATGGCTGTAGACGACAAAGAGAGTACAGGTTCCGGGTCTAAGAAACCAGTTTCCCAACCTTTTTTGGTCAGAAGGCCAGAAAATTCATTTTCTAACACACTCAAGCATGGATTTACAATGCATAACCAGCTAAGATGTGGTTAGAGGATTAAGCAAGGATTTAAGCGCGCAATGTCTGGCAGGGTTATGGACTAAATATTCAACAGATAATTTCAACAGAAGAGATGTTACGAAAATTGACAATACAAAATAAAAAAAAAATTTAATCAAACAAATTGCGTTCAATACAATAGCTTTTCTTAACAACAGCGATGAACTGTTAAAATCACAGTTTTTTCTTTCTCGGTGTACTCGAATCTCAGCTGTGAAAATCATAAGAATTTCACAGTAATGCCATCTATTCCTAATAGGTGGTTCTGACAATTTATATCTCTTTCGTTCGATATCGTTCTTACTAATGTTCTGTCAGTTTCTTTCAGCTAACCTCAGTTTTAGAAAATATACTCCTTCTTTATTCAGAAGTATGGTATGCTTAAAACTGAGATGTAACTAGCAGAATTTTTTTTCTTAAGCTTAATTTGTTGCATTTGCTGTCTATTATTATAGGAGGTTGCTTATTTTGCTCATTTGTTGCTGCGCTTTTCTTGAGAAATTCAATTTGATGACTTAATATCATAAATATTTAGTGTAGCCGGATGCGTGTGTAGCTAAAACAGTAGAATTTGCAATGTTTCGTTCGTTAACTCCTTTACACTTAAACTCAAGCGTCTACGTTCAATTTCAAATGATTCTGAATGTCTAATGTGATATTTTTCTCTTCTGCGGTAGTGATATCGATGTTATTGGCAGGTTTGCTTGCTCATTCTTGATTATTGTGATAAAGATTTGTAGGGGCTTCCCTTGCAGAAACAATTTTAAGATTAATAACACTGTTCAACAGCCAAAAATTAGCAGAGACGGGATAGGTGTACTTAGGGTAATGGGGGCTGGCTGAGTCCAAATCCGTGGTCCGTTTTGCTCTGCTACGACACAATTTTTTTTTTATTGACATCAAAATTTTTAAAATTGAAAAAAAAAAATTCAAAATGCAGTTCATATTTTTTTTCATCAAAACATCCATTTTTACAAAAACAAAATTTTTCGATTTTTTTTAGTTTTTAACTTTAAAAATTTAAAAAAAAAAATTTTTTTTTTAATAACTTATTTTTTCGTAATTTTTTTCATCCTCGTTATCATCGTTCACTTTTATCTCGTTGTTAGCTTAACCCAGTAATGCCTAGCGGTGCCATATGGCACGCTGTTGTTGTCGCTTTCTTTCTATAATTGCGTACTGAACATCATATTCAAGTACGCCAATCGCATTCTTACATATATATTGTCGTCTGAGAATTAATTTAGCGTATGTGTATACGTATACGATATGAACAAAGAGTTTAAAGCTCATTTAGCACTTAAGTACATGTTTGTCCATAATTGCTTTAACCCATTAAGAACGATCGGGAACCAAAGTAGATAGATCATGAAAGTAACTTGAGAAAAAAAATTGTTTTTGAATCTGGCTCGGGAACGGCTCAGCGACAAGGTGCCATATGGCTCCGCTAGGCATTATTGGGTTAAGCTAACAACGAAATAAAAGTGAACGATGATAACGAGGATGAAAAAAATTACAAAAAAATAAATTTAAAAAAAATTTTTTTTTTTAATTTTTAAAGTTAAAAACTAAAAAATATCGAATAAAAATTTTTTGTATTTAAAAATGGATGTTTTGATGAAAAAAAATATGAACTGAATTTTAAATTTTTTTTTTTTGATTTTAAAAATTTTGATGTCAATAAAAAAAAATTATGACGTAGAAGAGCAAAACGGACCACGGATTCGGGCTCAGCGACCCCCCATTACCCTAAGTGAATATGTCCCGTCTCTGCTCGCTTACAAAAACTTACATTTGTAGAACAGTGTCAATTCATGCAACAGCTATTGCATGAATTGACATGAGACTTATGTTTGTTAATGAGTTGACTTTATATCTAGTATCCGGAAAGTCTTTATATTGTAAAATGGCTGACAAAGGTTTACTGCTTGTGATCGGAGAATTGGTTTGCCAATCATTACTGCGGCTTTGTGGTGCCGAATAACAAATAGTCCCTTTAAATTTATTCTTTCATCGTTGATAAAAATTAATTATTAATTGACAAGATGTACTGATTGTTGATTATCGTGCAATTTTGTGTATGGCTTCGAAGTATCTATTATATTATTACTATGACATAAGGTTAACTATTACCTGTATCTTTAATTTAATATTGACTTATATTCGATTTTATTTATTTTTGTTGCCTTTTTCAAAGCTCTTATAGTTATTGCTTATTTGTTGCTGCGCTTTTCATGAGAAATTCAATTTGATGACGCAATGTCAGCAATATTTAATGTAGCCGGATGCGTGTGCAATTGTAACAGTAGAATTTGCAATGTTTCTCGTTAGCAAATTTATATACTTTAAATTTTATATAAATAATATCTAACCTTTCTTAATGATTTTAGTATTAGGTAAGAAGGGAAAAATATTCATCTCATGAATATGTAAATGACTTATTAGCAATTATTAAGATTACTACGTAAATTCTTGTTTAATCCTTTGCTTTCTCTGGCCAAATATCAAAACATTATGATAAGCATGTACTTAATTTCCTATGTTCTTTAGAGAGACAATCCGGTGTCACCCTTATTTTAATTATAAATTCCTTATAAATTTACTCGCAGATACATAATTATTCGAAAATTTATTCTTTTGTGTCATTATAACAGAGTTACATAAGAATTTGAGCTATTGCCGAATAGGTGTATAATTTCATAGTTCATGTTTAAAAAATCACGTGTCTAAAATAATCTAGCCCTGTCTAGGCTAATGATGGCAAACATTGTGGGTATTCATGGGTGGATTGCGAAAGTTTGACACCTTTCGAACAACAAACACATTGTGAAAAATTCTGCACTACTCTTCAAATTACGCACTGTTTCGACTCAATGCGTAATTGCGACAAATTATGATTGCGTATTAATAAACAGCCGATTGCGACTATAGAAAATAGTTGCCTTGCCACCTTGTGTTTAATAAAAAAAGGTTGATTTTGTTAGAAAAGTCCTTAATATTTTCATTAATATTTTGATAAGTAGTTAAACTATTTCTCAAATGCAATATTTTGCATTGAATTCTCACAAGTAAGTGCAAAAAAAGCAATTCGCACTTTTGCATGAACATGTGAATTCCCACATTGTAGACATTGTATTTATTACTGTTGCTTGCAATTTTCACCCATGAACTTCTCCTCTACTACAACATTCGAAATTCCTGTTTCCTTCTTCTTCTTTTTCTAGTGCATTTCTTTCTTTAAATTTATTTGCATATATTTTCTATGTATTCATTATTAAATTTTCTTTCTTTCTTTTTTCAACTTTCAGGTATCGTCAGACACGTTTCAGTTCGCGACGTGTACGAAAACGTGTTATATTCAAGCATGGCGATTGTAATGTTGTACAGGGAAATGTGGCTAAAAGACGTCGAAGATATCTACAGGTGAGCTATATACAACTACATATACAAACTAAATGTTTATATTGGTGTTGGTGTGTGTTTTTAATGTTTTGTAAAACTGACTATTTCACTATTTCACGTTTTATTTGTTGTTGTGTTCATATGTATGCATAAAGAAAACTTGAACTTTATATCCTTGTAACAATTTATGCTCTTGTTTTTATAAATTACATTAAAGTTTTGAAGGTTTCGGTATTGACTTAATTTCTTTCAACTACTACTTGCATATTCAATTGTTAGTGGAGTTTATCAATTTAATCTATTAGGGATAATTTTTTCTTTTTTTTCTGCTCTAATTTTCTTTATAAGTTTTATGTATGTAAATTTGTTTTACATATTTAGTTTTTTTTATTTTATTTTACATTGAGAAAATAAATGGTTGTTGTTTAGTTCGGGGAAATATCAATTTAATGCAACTCACGTAACAAGGTTGCATTTGATGCACGCACAGCGCTGCTGACTTAGTTTTTTCTTCTGTTTCGCCTAATTGTATGCATTGCAATTTCAAGGAGTTTTATTGTAAACGAGTGAGCTTAAGAATTTATTGAAAAAAAAGTGGTAAACTATGTGAGAAATAGACATCAAAGTTTATAGTTTTTTAATTGGTTTATTAAATACCAATATGGATACAAGTTTTACTATAAAAGAGTTATTAAACTATTGGTTATTTATTGCAAATAGAAATGTATAATAATTTGTATCAATGCCTAGTGGATATGCATCAAAAACTAATAGCGATTGAAGTCGCTTTACAATTTTGAAAACTAAATTCAACGTTCACAAAGTTTTGAGTAGTAGTACTGCTTCACTTAAGTCTATATTCATGACGGTTATAGCCCAGATTTTGCTTTCAATTAACCAATTTCTGGCTGGTATCAGTTCTAGCCATACGATTTTGATAAAATTGCATGCACGATCTAGAACCGATACAAAATGATCACAAAAATTTAGCTTTATATCTGATTGCATTGCTTAGATATTCTTGGGTATTTTTCTACCCTTTGTGGTACCTGTTTTCCTGAAATTTTTCTAACATAACTGCCCAAGTGCATTTTACGGCAATAATTGTTAACAAAAAGCGCACCGATTACAGTACCCAAGTACAGTACTACTCGCTTATGAATAATACGATCGATACAATGTAAGTGCCTTTGGAAAGGTAAGATATGAAGCTAAACGTTCCGTCTTGGTTTTGCTTCATATTCTAAATTTCCTGTTTTTTATTGCCACATTTCCTACCTCCGAAAAATTCGTGATTTTGGGAGTCTGGTAACTCTAGGTAAATGCAGAATTCTAAGATGACCACTAGTAGCCTAATTAGTATTTTAACTAACCATCCCTATTCCTAATTTCGCGATATATCTGACCCAAACTTTTAGCGATTTTGTGAAAAAAACATGAGTATTTTTCTACCCTTTAGGCGGAAATGGTTTATTAATCTAGAATAAACAAATTTTAATAATATTTACTTGAATATTCCTGAAGTTTGACTTGAATTGAAAAGAGCAAATGGAAAAGGACACTTTAAGGACACTTTTCCCAATTAATTGCTTTAACCCATTAAGTCCGAGAGTAAACCGATTAATGACCAAGAAATCTTCAATCACACGTCTTTATCGTCACAAATTCAACCAGCAAATGGTGTTATCGAATTTTTTTCATTTTTTTTAAGTTTCTCTCTTCGTTTTAGAATAACTGTGATAGCGATTACGTGTTTCGGTTCCGGTTTTTTATCTGCATTAAAATATACATCTTTGTTGTGCGTAAACGCATCATTAGGACTTAATGAATTAATAGTGTAGATGGCAATTTCTCTCATAATTTCAGGACACTATTGCTTTTTCATCATTTACTGACGAATTTTGTGTTTTTTAAATAATCCCAAGACTTTTACACTCGCCTTCTTCCCAATTCCCGTCCTTCTTATGAGCTGAATACTGAGTAGAGTACGATTGGGAGAATAGTGGAGTTCAAAATTGTTCCAACTGAGCAAAGTTTACAATCTTCAGTCACAAGATGCTGCACTAAAATAAAAATTGTGGTCATTTTTGTGCTAGAAATGTTGAAATTAGAAAATGACAAGAATATTTGACGCGCTTAGAGGAAAAGTGAAGCATAAAATTTATTTGAGGAAAGGTGAAATAGAAAATTTCAAAAAATTTCCAAAACGAAGTTTCGTTCTGCTTTGCCTATTTGATTTTTTATGTGTGCGTAAGTTTCAACTCTTCGTGCGTACTCGGCTATATTGCTGTAGTCAGCAAGTAACAGCAACAAGTTTTTCCTCTAGTCGTCATTTGTACTATAGATGGCGCTAGCAAAGTGTTGTTTATGCTTCATACTCTTTCATATAAAAATAAAGAATAACAATTTAAATTTTTTTTTTTTGGTTTAATTTAATTCACATATGAAATCGTATAATTTTTACTGAAATATTTTTGCCATACGTAGATAAATAATTTCAATCACATATGTAGTTTTAGTGCGATTAAAATATCTTTTATTTTTTTTTTTCAAATTAAGAACATTCAGTATTATTTATAAATTTATTAACCAGTTTAATTCTGGATTAATCTGTGCATAATTGGTTTTAAATATATTCGAATGCATATAAGATAGAGGAATCAATACGGGAATTCGTCAAAATATTGCGACTGAAAAAATGTTGGATTTTGTTATCAACAACGGATATTTGTTGTCGTATATATATGAATATTTATTCATACTCATTCAAGTAAATAATTGTAAAATAATACAATTAAACACATGAGTACAACTGATTTTTTATAATCGTATGTATAGTTAATATTATAATTTTTTCTCATTTTTGTTAATCAATTTGTTTGAGTTTGATAACCCTTGTGTCAATAAAAATCTTTAAACAAATTTTAATCTCATTTATTTCACATGTTTTATGCATGCTTAAACATTTTTCAAAGGTAATGAAAGGAAAATTTTGAATGAACTTTGAATTTGATATCAATTGCTTTCTAGAAAGTGAATATTTTAAGTCGATTCATTAGTTTTGAAGGGCAAGGTGAACGCAATGAAAGAAAGGGAAGGGAAAGGAAGAATAAAGCTTTCTATTTCCACCTCTAAATTTTGGTGGTCTCTTCGGAATAATTTGAGTTTGGTTTTATAATTCAATTTTCTCAGACCTTGTATGTTCGCAATCAAACCACAACTTTTCAAGCTTTATCTTTTAAAGTTATGAAGACATTTTTTGAAAATTTTTAGTTCATCAAGTATGCAGTTTTAATATGATTTTTATAAACAGTATTTTTAAAATTAATTTTTCTCCGTTTTTCAATTATGTTATTCAATGAGTTTTGCCTCTAAACTTACGACTTAGATCTCAAAAATTTTTCTTGTTTTGTTTTCCAAATAGGGAAAGTTTTTCACGAATCTTATGTTATATGAAATTGTTATGCAACTTTTAGTTAGTTGTTGCACATTTCCAGTGAACTCATAATTTTTCATTATTGGATATCCCACAGTTATGAGAATATTCCTTAGAAATTCTATCTAAGGAAAGTTCTTCAAAAAACTTTTATTTTGTAACCATTTTCTTAGTTGTTGAACATTTTCGTAGTTTTTAAAGCTTTATCTGCTATAGTTATGAAGATATTTCTTATGAATTTTTATTCCACCTGAGTAAAGTTCCTCAAAAATGTCTTTTCTATAAGTATTTAAAATATATAAAGTTTTCTTTCCCATTTTCTTTGTTATTGAAAGTTGTCAATAGGGCTTGAAACCTATCTCTTAAAGTTAGAAAGATATTTCTTATAAATAAAGTTCTTCAATGATCTGATTTTTAGAAACCTTTTAAATTTATAAATATTGCTTTTAATACCATTTTTTTAGTTATTGAACGTATTCACGATTTTCCAAGAACTATCTCCCATAGTTATGAAGATATTCCTTAAACATTTTTATTCTACCTGAATAATGTTCTTCAAAAATCTTTTCTTTGTTTTTTGTAACCTTTTAAAATATATATATAGTTTTCCATATCATTTTCTTAGTTATTGAAAGTTTTCATTGTTTTTCAAGCATTATCTTCTATAGTTATGAAGACATTTCTTATGGATCATCATTGTACATAAGAAAATTTCCTCAAAAATTGTACTTTTTGTAACTATTTGAAATTTATTTATAGTTTTTTTTTTTATATAATATTTTCTCAAATTTTTCAAGGGGTTTCAGGCCCTATCTCTTAAAGTTATAAAGATAGTTCTATAGAATCTTTACCTGAATAAAGTTCATTCAAAATTAAATTTTACAACCTTTTAAAAAATATATACAGTTTTCTATTACATTTTCTTAATTATAAAAAGTTTTTGTGGGGCTTTAAGCCCTATCTCTTAAAGTTGGGAAAATATTTTTATGAATCTTTATTCAATTTACCTGATTAAAAAATCTTCAAAAATCTGATTTTTTGCAACCATTTAAAATAAATATGTAAGTTTTAACATTATTTTTTACTTATTGAAAGTTTTCATGGTTTTTCAAGCCCTATCTCCTAAAGTTAGAAATATATTTCTTTGGAATCTTTGTTCTTCCTGAGCAAAGTTTTTAAAAAATCTGACTTTTCGTAGCCTTTTAAAATATGTATATAGTTCTCTATACCAGTTTCTTAGATATTAAAAGTTTTCGAGTTTTTTCAAGCACTATTTCCTTAAGTTTCAAAGATATTTCTCGCAAATATCTTTTTTGCTTGATTAAAGCTCTTTAAATACTTATTTAAATTTCTTGTATTTTCTATCATTTTTTAAGGACGGACAGATTTTCAGAATTTTTCAAGCTCTCCTAAATTTGTCAAGCGATTTACAGAAAATTTTCTGTTTATGGAAATTGTTTAATAATCTGACTTTTTACATTCATTCGAATTGTGTTTGCTTTATTTTTATATCTTTTCTTAAACATAGCATTTTTTCACTCAATTCAAAAATTTTCAAGCTATATCTCCTAAAGTTATGAAGAGAGTTTTTAGATTTTTGAGTAAAGTTCTTTAGGGTTCTGATTTTTTACAAGCTTTTGAGGTGTGGTATTTGGTTTTTTAAAATAAATTTTTTACTCAATTCATAGTTTCGCAAGTTATATCTCCTATAACTGTGAAGATATTTTTCATGAGTTTTATTTTTACTTGATTAAAGTTCTATAAGAATCTGACTAATTCCAACTGAGTATGCACTTACTAAATTTTTATATTTTAAAAGTTTTTGAACATCACTAAAGTCATCAATCAAACTTTATTGTGCTCCTATAGATTTTAAGAAATTTCCATTTTAAACTCTTTTTATTTTCTTACAAAGTTGTTCAATTAATTGATATTTTCAACCAATAGAATTGTAAAGGAACTTAAATTTTTCTGTCCGAATCTGAATCCCGATTCATTTATATTACATCAAGGTATTGGTTTCATATAGAGAAAAGTATTGTAGATGGGAAGAAGAATTAAAATTCACAAGACTTGCACTTATAAATATTTTTAAAATTCAATAGAGACAAATAACCCCACACATTTTCTAATTAAGTTATATATTTTTTTTTTATATGCGAGCCGAGACCGTGACCGACGAACTATTTTTCATGCTAGTACAATTTTGTTTCAATTTACATATGTATGTATGTGTTGCCTTTCTTACTACCATGAACATTATGCTCACCGCACTGCTCTCAGCTCAGCTTAGGAGCCACTTGCCACTAACCCACTTGTGCTTCTATATAAATTCTTAATAAAGTTCATAAACTATTCTAAAAGTTGCAGTGGTTCTTTCTATTTTTACAGGATATCTTCACCACCCTAGTCGATGCACAATGGCGTTGGACGTTGCTCATATTCGCCTTAAGCTTTCTAATGTCATGGGCGGGTTTCGGTTTAATTTGGTGGACGATAGCATATGCGCACGGTGATCTGGAATATATACATATGCGGGATTATCAAAATGAACTCATTGCGAACATAACGCATACGATGTGTGTGACCGAAGTGCGTAGTTTAACATCAGCATTCCTTTATTCGATTGAAACGCAGCATACAATCGGTTATGGTAATCGTTTTGTAACGGAAGAATGCCCTGAAGCGATATTTACAATGTGCTTGCAATGTATTACGGGCGTTTTTATACAAGCATTTATGGTTGGCATCGTGTTTGCGAAACTATCACGACCCAAGAAACGTGCACAAACATTGCTGTTCTCAAGGAATGCTGTGATATGTCATCGTGATGGTATACCGTGCTTAATGTTTCGCGTTGGTGATATGCGGAAATCGCATATTATTGAAGCGCATGTTCGAGCGCAAATTATACGAAAGAAGGTAATTTTCTCACATTTTTTCAAGTTTTTTGAATTTGTATTGAGCTTTTTGTCGGAACAAGCAACTAACTTTTTTCTTTCTCTATCTTACAGATTACTAAAGAGGGTGAAATTTTACCATTCTATCAGCAAGAGCTCACTGTTGGTGCTGATGGTGGCGAGGATCGTTTGATGTTCATTTGGCCCACAACTATTGTGCATAAAATTGATCATAATAGCCCACTGTATATGCTTTCAGCATCGGATATGCTCAAAGAGCGTTTTGAGGTCGTAGTTATGTTGGGTATGTCAAAATAATGTTCTTTTTTTTTAAATCCACAAACCTAAAAAGAAATTTTATTTATATTTTTTAGAGGGCGTCATCGAATCCACTGGCATGACAACACAAGCACGTAGCAGTTATCTACCAACCGAAATCTTATGGGGTCATCGTTTTGTCAATGTTGTTTCATTTCGTAAGGAAACTGGTGAATATGAAGTCGATTACACGCTCTTCAATAATACCTACGACGTTGATACGCCACTGTGCAGTTCAAAGCATTTGGATGATGTGAAGGCAGAGTATTCGAAAAATTCTAAACTTGCTTTAGGTACGTGTCTCTTTTACAATAAGAACCTGTACAAAAAAATTATCTCAAGTAAGAATAACATTTTCTTTCTTAATCTTCGTTTATGACATATTTTTTTTGGATTAAGTTCGAATTATAATTTCATGTGCTTAATCATTTGCTTGTGAATTTGGCATACAAATTATTGAAATGCCACAAGAATTTCAATTGGTTGTGGTTTTTTTAACTAACCACTTCATTGGTCTATAATATTTGGTGTTGGTTTAAAATTCTAATACCCTGCCATTAAAATATAAATTTTCTGTGACTTCTTCAGTTATCTAGGACTATACACTAAAAAGATTTGGCGGGAAGGAAAATGTTGGAGATTTTGCATATGCATTAGTCTAGCTTGACCAAAAGTGTGCCAGAAATTTTTGATGTCCTTAACTAAAGTCCATACCAGTTCCACGGTTTTGGCTCTTAAGAAACATTGCCGATTTCTACTCAATTCGTACTATACCTAAGGGTGTGTCTGCTCATAGCATACCTCGATCTGATTCTGATAAAGTTACAAAGATATTTCCCATGAATTTTTATTTTATTTGTGCGAACTTTTTCCAAAGAAGCTGACTTTTTACAAATACTACAGTTATGTTAAATTTTTGGAGTATGGTCCAAACTCTCATGGATTTAGGATTTTCTCAGAAAATCGATGAGCTTAATAAAAAATCTATATATATTTTTCCGGGTTCATTCCGTGGGTTTTATTTGTTTCCACTGGCAAAGAAAGAATAAAATAATGGATATATTTTTGTAAGAATTTCAATATTTTGGGATAAAGCTCCGCTTTAATACTAATAATTCTGGATTCATTTAAGAATCAGGAGATATTTTTGGGTGTATTGTGAGTAGTAGGTAATTCTTAAATAGAGAAGCCTAGTCTAGGTTACTAAATTTCCAAATTATGCTTTGTTCTCCTCCTCCTCTTCTCCCTCGTGAATGTCCAGAGGAAATAAATAGAGAGGGGATGCCAGAAAAGAGTAGAACAATAAGGATTGCCTTTGGACCAAGTATTGTTCCCTTGATATTCTCGCTTGAGCTCTGGTTCAAGCTCTGGTGTGTTTTCTACCACTAATTCAAGTTTCGGCTTTGGATTAAATTCAGACCCTGAATTAATTCATACTCTGATTGTGGGTTTGGATTGTAGTTCTCTGATTATAGAGGTCTAAATTAGATTTAGAGTACATTTTTGGGTCTGTCAGAAGCTCTGAATTGGATTTTGGGCTTATTATCGGTTCCATGTCTAATGCAGAGTTTGAATCTTGTACCTCTTCTAAATCTGGAATATATTCAGGATCTAGAGTGGTCACCTCCAACAAAAATATCGCCAAAATGGTAAGCCAAAAAATGCGCTTGATTTCAAATTTCTTCGTTAAGGCTCTGAGAAAAGGATAGGGGTAGATTTGGTATGGGAGAAAGTGGGGACAAGTGGTCGCTGTAGCCTAGTGGTTAGTGTGTTGGACTGCTACGCAGAGGTGCCCGGGTTCATATCTCGGCACGCTCAAAAATCAAAAATAGAAAATAAAAATTCTTCTACATGACACCACCTCTTGGCTGGCAATGGCAAACCTCCAAGAGTAAAAAAATGCCTATGAAAAGCTTTTCACTTTGCCGTTCGGATTCGGCATAAAACTGTAGGTCCCTTCCATTCGTGTATAAATATAACTCACACAACATGAATGGATGCGAAAAGCTCCGCCTTGGCCCTCCATTTGCTGTTGTGCCATAATAGTAGAAAGTGGGGACAAAGCGGGTTAGCTTTAGTATTGAATTCCCCTGATAATCTTGATATATCTCTGGCATTAGATCTCGTTGAGGCTTTAGATCGGTTTCTAGCTCCAAAGCAAGTTTTGATTTTGAACTCCCTTCCCACTAAAATGCATGTCTTCCAACCGGCTCTACCTCTGGGGCAGAGTTTGAATCTGGAACCTGTTCTAGGCCTCGAACAAGCTAGTGTGATCATGAACATAAAAAATTTCGCCATAATAGTGAGTCAAAAAAAAAATGCTTTGTTGCAAACTAATTCCTTCGTGAATAACTCACAGCGAAGTGGTAGATGGATAGAAAAAACGCATTTGGCTTATATTAAGCACTTACACGGCATCCGTTTCTAGCTCTGAAAGAAGCTTAGACCTTAAATTCACTTTAGGCTATGCAACAGTTTCAAAGACTGAATCAGGTTCAGGCCTTAGGTTTACTTCACTCCCCGGACTTGATACAGGCTCTGGTTGTGTGCTCAGATTGAATTCAGGGTAAAGTTATAGGTCAAGTTCAGTCTCTGGTTGTGGATATATATCAGATTTGGAGTGAATTTTTGTGTCTGTCACAGAGTCTAGATTCGATTTCGGGCTTACTATCAGTTCTATGGCTGGTACAAGATTTAAATCTGGTATCTATTCTGTATTTAGAAAATACTTATCATCTAGTGTTCTTACTATGAACAAAATCAGCTCTACTTTAAACTCTGGATCGACTTTTAGCTCTGAATCAAGCTTTAACTTTGAATTCGCTTTAGGCTCTGAAACAATTTTAGGAATTAAATCTGGTTCGTGCCATGGGTTTTGTTGAGCTTCTGATTGTTGGTGTGGATCGGATCTGAAATAAAGTTTTGGGCTTGGTTAAAGCTCTGGTTGTGGATCGAGATCGAGTTCGGAGTACATTTTTGAATCTGCCAAAGGTTCTGGATCGAGTTCAAGGATTTTTACTGCCTCGATATCTGCAACAGGTTTTGGATCTGGTACTTTTTCTAAATATGAGCCATGCTCATTATTTGAAGTTGTACTACAACTATCTAAATAGATTTGGGAAATTGAAAACCCATGGTATTCACTACTACAATTTTTCGTAAAAAAGTCTAGAGTATTCAAGCATCATAAAAATAACTTAATTTATTGATGATCCTGAGGTAATTTTCATTGATTTCTTGTTTTTCTATGTAAACAACGACTATAGAAAGAAAATAGCTCTACGATTTCCTGTTTCTTTCATCCCACTTGAGAAAAAAGTCTTCGCATTTCCTCTGTTTCTGATATTTGATATTTCAACCCAAATCTGTGCATTTGTTCACTACCGGGTTCAGAGGCTGAGAAAAAGGCTTTCCAGATTATTTGATTCCTTTTACTGAGAATTTTTTTACCGATTACTGTTGTTATCCAAACGATCTTATCCCCACAAGAGTTTCGTGTTCAAATGCGGTTCTGGCTCTGATTGTGTTTTGGATCTCAAACAGGCTCAGGTCCTCAAACTGGTTCGAGCTTAATATATGGTACAATCCTAGTCCTAAGGTTCAGTTCATGGCTGTGGGTGGCTCTATCCCGCTCTTTCTTCCAATTGTATTAGACCATCTTCCTTCTCTAAAACTTAATCTCGCACTCATTTCATATAAAAATTAAAAAACCAAAACAAAAACAATTTAAAAATAGTAGTGCTTTTTATATTTTGCTTGAATAAAAAATTAATGTATAAATAAATGAATGATGATATTAATTATTATTTTTAACTTATTACTTCTAGATCGCACCTTCTCCTCAGGCTTACTGCAGCGTATCTCATCCGTTGGCTCTATTGATCACCTGGATCCAGCCAGCGATGAATCTTTAGATTCACGTTTACCAACACGCTCCAATTCCATACCGAATGGTGTATTACCTGAAGAGCTGCAGCCATTAAATGATAATAGCAGCTCGCAGCAGCATACGGCGCCATCATTTACTGTAGGCGGGGCAGCTATACCGACAATGTCACATGGCTCAATAGCAACAAAAACAAATACGCTTATTACACCAACAACCAATTTACAAAGTATTAATGAAAGATCAGCATCAAATTCCGGCAGCAATTTAAATTTAAATACCAGCAGCAGCAGCAGTACACTTAATAGCTGCATTGTTAATGCAACAATAACAGCTACTAATAACCAAAATAATAATAACAATAACAACACCAACAATAATAATAATAGTAAGCAGAAAGCAACAACAAATAGCAGACGTTTATCAATAAAACAGGACACTTTGGCAGTCGATTCAATTTGCTGATATTTATAAAAACAAAAACACCAAAATTATTAAAATTAATTGATTAAAACGAAACACAAAATTCTGCAATGCTGTAAAAAGAATTCATCGTCAAAAACAGAAAAAAGTATATATATATATTAATGTAATAATTAATTAAGTAATAATTATTTAAGTGAATAATGTTAGCTTTATTTTTTTATTATTATTATCTAAATACTATTACTAATTTAAAGAAATGATTAATATTTAATTATATTCTACATACTATATAAATAAAAAAACACAAAATTATATTTCATTATTATCTACAAATTATGTGCTAGAAATTGAAAATAGTTTAGATGAAAATTTTATTTCTTAAATTTTTATTTAATTATGAAATCAAAAACAAAACGAAAAAGAATGTGAACTCGCCTGTAATAATTACAAGTAATTAACTACTACACAAAATGATTAAATGTAATTAGTTGAAAATCTAGAAAAATGTGAGAAGTAAAGAAAGCAAGAGAAGAGAAAGTTGATGCGGAACACTAAAGAATTTATTAAATTTTATATAACTCTTACAAATTGATATTAATTTTACGAAATATTATTCATACAAGCAGAAAAAAAATCAGTGAAAAAATGAAATACCAAAATAGAAATGTAAATGTGAAAATCACGTGCAAAAAAATATTAATAGAGGGATTCACAGTAGCGAACTTAAAGAGCATAAACTTTTCTTTTATGTAAACTGCGCAATTTTTCATATTTGTTTAACATCTGAAGCGTTGATAGAACAGAGTTTCACACTATGCTTTTAAAATTAACCAATCATAGCACTGGGTTTCTATTGTTGAGAGAGTAAAATTTTCTCCATAAGCTCAGAGAGAAAATATGTTTTTTATTATTGACCAATCACAGCCGTGATCTACCATTGTGTGAGAGAGCAAAGATTTTCTCCTCAGTATGAACATTTGAAATATCAGCTCAGTTTAAGTGAACTATAACTCATTTTTTGTGTGTTCAAGTAAATACGACCAGCTAAAAAAGTAGTACCTGCTGTGGATTTCTCTCTTAAACCAGCTTCCATTTGATTTTGTAAATTTTATATATGTAAAAATAGTATAAATTTGTTCCCCCTCCCCCTTCCCATATTTCACTATTCCAAATATAAAAAATAATCGTGTAAAACTATGTCAAAATATCAACAATAAAAATCAACCATTGTATAAAGTTAAAGTAATATTAGATTTTAGTAGAAAAAAAACAACAACAAAACTATAATATTCTTATAAAATTTTAAGCCTAAAACTTAAGCAAAATTTGTAAAAATCAAAATGAGAAATTCTATAACGAATTTATTTTTCAATTAAAATTATAAAATTTTTGATTTAATTTGTATTTCATTTGGCTTGATTTTTATTATAATTTTTTTTTTTTAACTGAAAATGAAAGGCAAAAATTTTACAATTATTGTCCACATTTATAAAGCGCATACAATTTTTGTGAGATATTCTATGGACAATAATAGAAAAATATAAAACGAATGAAAATATAAATATTTTTCCAAACAAAAAAAAAAAAAAAACAAACTTAAAAAATAAAACAAAACTAAAAAAAAGAAAGAAACACCGGAAAATAAAGAAAATTTTTGAAAATACAAGGAATTTATGTGGTATTTCATTTAATAATTACAACTTATTCAGATCGCATGCGGAATTTTTAAGCTTCTTTAGGTTCCAGAACCAGAGTAGTCATGATATTTAGTAAGTTAACTTCAATGCTTTATAGGAATTGTTTTTGTTATTGGCTGCGGAGCTTACAAAAAGCCTGTCATATTGGAACAAAAAAATAATACCAGGCAATTCTCTGAACACTAAACATGACCAAATTCCATTGGTCTTTTAGCTCTCATAGCATATATGCTATATCTTGAAACAAGCGATGCGAGGATATTGGCTATATTTTTACCAATATGCGTCGTTTATTTAGGACTGGTAATATCATCCTACTTTGGCCCAGAACCAATATTAGTAGGTACTTAACTCATTAAGTCTTAATGATGCGTATACGCACAACAAAGGAGTATATTTTAATGCAGATAAAAAAAGTTACCGGAACACGTAATCGCTATCACAGTTATTCTAATGCGAAGAGAGAAACTTAAAAAAATAAAAAAAAATTCAATAATACCATTTGCTGTTTGAATTTATGACGATAAAGACGTGTTATTGAAGATTTTTGGTTTTTAATCGGTTTGCTCACGGACTTAATGGGTTAAGTTAATCCTTGATTGTATATCGAACAGAATTTATACGGAAATAGTATCCAATCAATACAGCTTCAGAGCAGGAGGCAATATCGGCAAATAATTATTCATTGATGTCCCAAAGTTTTTCTAGAAAATTGTGGTGCTAGGAAGATTTAGTTGAATTTATTATTAATACAGTGAAGGCAAAAATTATTGACTACTATTTTATTATATATATCTAAATTACTATTGCATACTTTTAGGACAAAATGTTTATTTCGTTTATAGAATTTTGATAAATTTTAATGTATTTTTAGGATGGACATGAAATAAGTTGAGAGCTATATTTTTAATTAATTAGGGCTGCCAACTTGTAGTGAATAGATTTATTTGTGCCAGTTAGGGGTCGTTCACATATTACGTAACGCACAAGGGAGGAGGGAAGAAGAGAGAAGGGGTCGGATTACGAAGAGTTACATGGAAGAGGGTGGGGTCATCAACTGCGTTACTTAATGTCAATATTATACGATCAAACTCAGATGTTTTTAAAATTAGTCTGGTTTTTAAAATGAAATTCATTTCATATACATTTGATGAAACGTCGCTTTTTTATGGATTTTCTCCCGCTGAATTCGAAAATCAAAGTTGAAATTTTTTTATGTATCCGTTTTTGGGATATTGTAATATTTTAATTTTTTCAACTTTTTTACACTTTAAAAATCATATCTCGAGCCAAAAATATCCGGTCGTTCTTCATATCAAATAAAAGATATTGAGTTGGCAAATATATATAATCGGATCTTTAATCAGATTTTGAATAAATCAAGTTTTATTGTTGGTTCTATGGCCACGGAAAAATAATAAAAAACGATGAAAAAAGTCTAGTTTCTCTTCATGGACATAAAGCCGATATTTTTACGGAAAAACATAAGACCAACCGGACCACAAAATGGCAACATACCAGAAGAGAAACTAGGAGTTTTTTTTTTGACGATTTCTTTTTCCGTGACCTCCAAATCAGCTGTAAAACTTGATTTCATTTTCATCGATATCTTGAATCGCTTAGCCAATAAAAGATTCGATTAAATACTAGTGCAGTCATGAGCGACTGTCTGAAAGAGAGAATTAGAAAAATAGAAAAAAAAATGGAGATGCGGAAACAAAGAAAATATTATATAAAAAATAGGAGAAAAATTTAGCAAACTCAACTGGACCGGGCTGTTAAACCGAATTAATTATTTTTATTTATTTAAAATTAAATAAATAGCTATGCTTACTCTCCAGGCGGCTTAAAATCTTTTTTGTAAGTTAACAAAGTACCAAAATCGTGAGAGACATTGTTAAAAAAGCAGATACACCGTTACCAAATACACTTTTAAAGATATAAGTTTTTAATTCAATTAATTAATATTTATTTTGCAATGTAGAATAAGTTTTTAGTTTAGAAAATACTTTTAAAGATAGACTTGTTCATTGCGTATAAAAGGTGAAAATTTGAAACATTTTTGGATTTTAGGTTTACGTTTCCTAAATCCAAGTTTACAGATTTTTCTTGTTCAGTCACCGATAGTAAAATTTAACGGACAACATATTTTTTGAAAATATTAATCCTCTTTCAACTCTCGTAACGGGTCAAAAAGGTAACTTTTTCGAAAAGGGCAAAAATTATCTATACTGGTGGGCGCCTAAGGGTTAATATGTCGGAAGAAAATATTCTATGGAAAATTTTACTATAAATTTTCGAGCATACAAAAGAGCTTTGATGCAAAACTAACAAATTGTCTTATGGTTTATTATACTAAATAAGTTTTAAAACGCAGAGACCCGTATAATTTTTTTTCCGAGTTCTATCAGAATCCACTTGTTATTTAAAAAAAAAAAAAATTGATTTTTGTTGGATAGTGTAATTTTTGTTTTGATCTACTTATTTAGTAACTTTTGATTGCTGATGATGAGAACTGATTGCTTATTTTTTAGCCGATTGTTCTGAAAGTAAGGGTACCTTCCATACAAAATTTTCACTTTTTGGGGATTTTTGATGGTTTTTTGTATGGAAGGTATGCCTAAAATTTATTTTTTCTGCAAATAATTGTCAGATTCAGTTTTTTCATGACAAAAAACCCCTGGATACCAATTTATTGTTTTTGTTGTTTTGTTATTATTTGAATATCTCGAAAACTATATCTCATCCCACTCTGAAATTTTTACACAATTTTCCTAACATATTAATAAATATTTGCAGACCAAAAAACTCACATGCGCAACTTAGTGTACTCGATGGAAGTGAAACTTCTTTGGCAGGTTTGTGACTGGGAATATGTAAGTTCAATGTACATGGCATTCAAATAGTTAATATGAGTCGGTACATATCCAAAGCGCCAAGGCTATAGACGAAAATTTTCCAGATTTTTAATGCAATACACACTGACCGTACAAATAAATAGTTTAAACAAAAGAAATGAGCCTAATTAATGTTAATTAAATTAAAAAACCTATTTAATTTAACTATTTTTTCAAAAGTGACTAAATCCCATCGTAAGTGTAAATCAAAATTGCTTAAGTCCCTTTCAGCCAATCGCATGCTTTCCTTGTTCTGCTACTGCATTGAAATAAATTTAAATTTTTGGCTTTGCACATACAGATGCTTTATGTTTTCTTGTGCTTAAGTCCAGATGATTTTTTTTCAAAACTAATTAGGTCCACATGGTATTTATCAAAAGTACTTAAGTCCAACGTAAAACTGGTTTATTTTGGATTTGGCTTACTTTATCATTGTTTTTTCTTCGCAAAATGTCTCCAAAAACAGTTTTCTTAATACTTTTACCCATGTTACAAGTATTGAGAGGTAAAGGCTTTTTTTCAAAATGTAGCCATTTTGAACATTTTAGAGGTGCATTTTTTTAAATGGATAGAAAAGAATGAGTTAATAGAAGATTATTAATACTACTTTTATTACTTAGTACTAAATTATAAATTTTATTTAAATAAATAATGTTATAAAATTAGTTTTCTTTATTAGGAAATACCTTGAACATGTTAAGACTCAGAAAACTATTTCTCTCTATGTTCATGCAATACTATAGAAATTATTTTCTTATTAATTCTCACCTAAAAATTTAACTATGAAAGTACAACTTTGTTGCAAAAACCAATGTTTTCCCAATTGTCAAAGTTCCTCTTACTTGTCAAAATGCATCTACCTTCTTAATTCTTCTGCCATGGTAGAGAGTGTGCATTTTCACGCACTCCAGCTTGATTGCTACCAAAATTTTGTTGAGATTGATTTTGCACTGTTTTCTTTTTTAATGTAAACGAAAAGGTAGATTCAAATATATTTATATTCTTTATGATTTGCATTGCGCTATAAAAGCAACAGATGACGTTGCTATTGATATGTTCGTATTTATGTTGAGTTCAATGACTTCTGTCGGGGCTGCGGCTCTGAGGAGGAGGAAGAAACAGTCCTTCATTTCATGTGCGAATGCCCATCCCTGGCCAGGAGGAGACTAAAACTCCTGGGTTCACCTTTCTTCGCTAGTCTGTCCGAGCTATCATCCATAAATATTAAGGACATAGCCAGATTCATTATGGAATCCTCATGGTTCTCCACTCCGTCGCTCCGTACTGTGGTATCACAATGAGCCTAATTATGTGCTTAAGTGTGCTTTCAAGCAGAAGGCTGCCACTCCAACCTAACCTAACCTATTTATGTTGAGCATAGTGCTATCAACTACTTTAATAATAGATAATAAATAGTTTTTAATGTGCAACACTTACTTGCACTTAATGCGTTGTAAATTCGTTATCTTTTTGTAGCACTAAATATTTGAGAAAACGTTTTGTTTTTGACGTTATTTTCATAATAGTAGTACATTCGAATATATTTATATTGTTTATGTTTTGTATTGCGCTATAAAAGAAACAGATGGCATTGCTATTGATATATGCGTATTTATGTTTTTCATAGTGCCAACAGATGGCGTTGCTATAGAAAAACTACTTTAATAAAAGATAATAAATAGTTTTTGATGTACAACACTTATTTGTATTAAACAAGTCATAACGCGTTGTAAATTTGTTATCTTTTTGTAGCACTAAATATTTGCGAAAACGTTTTGTTTTTGTTGTTCTTTTTATTATAGTAGTATATTCAAATATATTTGAATTGCTTATGCTTTTATAGTACTATGAAGTCAACAGATGGCGTTATTATTGTATCGAGTCATCTCTTTCTTACTCATAGCAGATCTGTCATTTATGTTATTATTATTATTATTATTTATTTATAATCGGTAGTACAATAAGAATTAGTTCTTTTAAAGTACATCAAGGATTATCAAAATATAAAAAAAGGAAACAGTACAGTTAAACTTATATGCTATACATAATACTTATAAACTAAAATTATAAATTAATTATTGAAAATTAGGATAGAAGACAGAAAGTTAGTTAGAAATAAAAAGGAGTGAGTGAGAGAGAGAAAAGTATAGGTGAGAAATGTAAAATTAAAGAGTTAAAATGTTTTGGAGTAATGTTGGAAGACTGCATTCTTGAAGCTACTTGTATTAGACATTCGTTGAAGGTGGGTTGGAAGTGAGTTCCATAGTCTAATGGCGTTAATGAAAAAGAATCGGCCAGAATTATGTTCTATTGTGAAAACAAATATTCTTCTTCGCACACAAATAACGCACACACGTATTCTAAAAACTAATCAATTAAAAAATTGTTTCAACAAGGGATTTTCATCATTTTTCATTTCTACATCTCTTTTGTTTTTCACTTCGCTATGTAATAACCCCAAATGGAAGCATTGTGGTTGTGGAATTGAATAGTTTCCGTCCCCGTTCTTCTTCTTTTTTCCGTCCCCACTTTCTATTTTCTGTTCAGTTAACCCCTCAAGACGCCGCCAAAAAAGTTTCACTTAAAAAATTTAAAAAAGAAATGTCCAAGTTTTCAAATTCAATTTGTTTATATTTCCAGAATTCATATATTGAATAACAAAAACAATTTTTTGTTCATATTTTTTCGATAAGTTTGTGCGATATACGAACTTTTATTAGTTGGAAATTTTTTCTTACAACGGTTAGTTTTTGAGTAATTAGGGATTGAAAAACGTTCCATTTTTACAACTTCAAGACTTTAAAATATCGTAACTTGAAAATAAAAAATATCATATTGAAATAAAAAAATACGTGTCGATTAATTTCTTCTCAAGAATGCGAGAACAAATTTTGGTTGAAATTAAAATTTTAGTTGGAAATCTGACATGGAACGACCCATATGCAACACGTCGGTTTAATAAAAATAATTTAAAAAAAAATCAGCAACATTTTTAGTATCGGTTTGGCTCAAAAAAAAAAAAAAAAAAATCTGATTCAGTTCAAGTCATGCAATGGTTTGTTTTGGGCACAATCAAAAAAAATTTGTATCAAAAAAATTGTTTAAATATTTTTAAAACTGTGTAAACAAGTCGTCGCCTGAGAATTGATTTGGCGTATAGGCATAGGAATACTTATACACATACGCCAAATCAATTCTCAGGCGACGAAGTGTCCAATAAGATACGCTAGGAAAGCTAAATCGTAACATGCTCAACATAGGACAAAATCACAAAGTCGTAAAGTTTTAACTATATATTTATATTTTTTTTGTTTTAAATATTATTAGAACCTTGTAAGGGTATGAATATGAGACATACAAAAGAATATTTACATCCGAATATATCTCAGTATTATAATAAAACATATTTTTATATTTACAAAATCAAGTTATTTTTATATATTTAGATTAAAATTACAAAAATACATATGTATTTATTTTCATATGTATAAGTACATAGCGAAAAAGACTAGCTCAAAGAAATACGAATAATAGATTTAACAAATAAACGATTAAATAGCAACACCGTGCGCCATTTAAAAAAATCAATAATAAATAAAATTTTCTTAATATTATGTTAATTTTTAAAAACAACTCAAATATGAGTTAAAAATAATTCAATCACATAATTTAAGTTGCAATAAAAAATTAACACTTTATCAATAAGCAAACAAAAACAACAGCACCAAACAAAAAAAAAAAAAAAAAAAAATTTAAGTGCTCTATAGAGCAGAACACGTGTCACTGGCTTTTAGAAGTACTTTACAATGCCACCATGCCCTTCCTCGAGTGAGAAAACATTGCTGCTTAACTTTTCTAATGATTTACGAAAACTCAAATGCATTTCTTTTTTTTTTGTTTTTTTTTTTTTTGTGACTGGTTTTGAGCTTGTGCTCATAATGTTAATGCTGCTAGCGCTGTTTCAATTATTCAATTATCACAGTTTCTCTTACTGTGATCACAGTCACTAATTCACTCATCGCTGTGGTTGTTGTTGATGTTGATCGCAGTAATAGTAAATATTGTTGTCAAGCATTTTGTTGACAGCTCGTTTTGACAATTTGGTGTCATTAATTTAAAGGTGTTGATGTTGCTCTTATTGTTGTTGTAATCACAAATATTAGCTATCTAGTCTGCACGTCTATGATGTTAATTTAGAATTGCTTCCCCTCACTCATAGTGTGTGACATTGTTATGTCATAATATGACGGAAGAGAATTTCATATTCTCGCTCTTTAAAAATACATATCACACATTTGATTTGTGTGTGTGTGTTTTTTTTTAATTTTTTTTATTTTTTTTATAATCAAGATGACAACGAAAATTATGTTGATGAATTTTAATTTTTATTATAATCATTATACAAAAGCAGGGAAAAAGTATTACACTGATAGATATGGGAAATTTTAAAGATTGTATAGCTCACACACATTGAGAGTTTTCGTGATATTTGATGATTTCGTGTTGATATTTTGGCATATATTTATTTGACAGACAAATTGGTAGACAGTAGCATATATACACATATCCAATAGTTCAGTTAAGAGTGTTGGTGAGTTCAGAATTTAACAGTGAAAATTTATGGCAAATGCATATTTTCACAACTAAGAGAATATTGCCCCTCTAAAAACTAGAGACCCATTTCACTTATGGGGCATAGTTAGATCTACTGCATCTACATCTAGATTATTAAAGATACATTAGCTAAAGGGCACTAATTAGTTAAATAACTGTGTAAATGTTATTAGAAAAATCTGGAAGCCACCTCTGCTTTAATACCCCTAACCAGCCTACTCAGGAATAGGATAAGGCTAGGTTTAGAAAAGGGGTTTCATCTATTTGATCATTTCCTCTCGGAGATCAATTTCGGTCCACGGTGAATCCTTCGTTTTGAGTTTGGAACAGTATCACGAACCTGAACTTACATGATACCAAATTAGAATTTACAAAATGTAGAAAATCCCGTATCTTTACCACGGATGTGTCCGGATGTGTCTACCGAGTTGTCGAAGAATATTGAGCCCAACGCACGGTCTTGCAGTGCAGGGCACCCATTGATTAGTTGTTGGATTTATTTAACTTCCTCTACATCATCGCAGGTTCTGCAATAACACTGTCCTGCAAAATTCAACTTTTCTTGTACGAATAATTTTTTCATGCTGAACACGAATGTGTAGTCAAAAATTTTCCATCACGTCTCGTTTTCGAGAAAAAAGGGGTTGAAATCTCTAAAAATAGCGTTTTTGGCCATTTTTTTAAAATTGTGGAGCTGAAGTCTAACGTGCTACAAACTTCGATAATATCATACATTAAAGGCTGAACCATGCCCTTTCAAATGAGCCCTAAGTCAAGGGGGTGCACGAAAAAAATGTACGCATAACTGATTTTATCTTATACCGTAAATTCGTCCGCCATATTTGAATCGCCATTCTGCATTTTTAAGACCTGACTTCAGATTCGTAACCAGCGACCCTTAAAACAATTCGGACCATTGCACTTTCCATTATATCTGGCTGTAGGTATAAATACGATAAAATCTGTCCACCATATTTGATCCGCCATTTTGAATTTTTGAATCTGACTGCAGATGTGTAACCAATGACGTTTAAAACATTTCGGACTACTGCACTTCTCATTATGAATGGCCGTGGGCAGCGTTGCCAGAACGACGATTTTAACGTCATTTTGACGATTTTTTGACCCAATGACGATTTGACGATTTTTGTTGAAAAATTACGATTTTTTTTAATCAACCGTAACTGCATAAATTTTTTTTTGTTTTAAAATCTCTACTGCCATTTTTATACATATAGTATATCACAAAAATGTCTTTTAACACACCAAAAAAAACTTTAGCTCCAAAAATCTTCTCAATAATAGACAGGTTTAAATTTATTTTTACCCTACTAAAAAGTAGCATAGAAAGCTGTTGAAATAGTAACTACTTATATTATAAAGAAAGAAAATGTGGTTCTGACTATTTTTTGAACTCAATACTACTAAGTGACAAAATTAAGTTTCCAAAAACTTTAATATTAATAATTTTAGTGAATTGGTTTTCAATAGTGAAAATAAGATTTCTACGCCGATCTAGACTAAGTTTATTTGCCAATTGTCTTTATTCCTCGATACTGTGAGAAAGTGTGCTCTAAAATAATCAACCTTAATCTGCTTTTGCATTACCATTTGATGACAAGTCAAGGCTTGGTGATGATCATTAAAAAAAGCTTTCTTCATCATTATGAACACATTTCAATATTTATTGCATCTACTATAAGATAATGTAAACATTACCTATTAAGCTTTTCTCGTCAGGAACTGATACATCTTTTGAAGGAATAAAGACTAGATATATCAGTGCTGAACTTGATTTCCAGTGATACAATTTTGATTATGCTTTCCATGCACAAATATTTTAAGACCAGAGTATTTAACTCATAATGTTAATATCATTGATTTCAGAGACAAAGCAACATTTTTGGAAAGAAAATATATTTACGTTGGCATTTATGCTAAAGAAAAATTAATAAGGGCCTTCATTAAAACGTGCAAAGCCTTGTAAACTTGTCAAAATGCATATGAAATTTGACAATGTGTTTCAAAAGAAGTCAATTCATTACAAAGTTTGATATCACATCTTAAAAATTTGAGGGACGAAAATTAATTTCACCGATTAGATGTTGAATTCAGGGAGCAACGACATGTAGATGTTGGAGTTTTTCTCTGATTACGATTTTTTTCTGAAAATTACGATTTTTTCTTACAATTTTGACAATTTTTGAAGTGAAGTTTCTGGCAACACTGGCCGTGGGTGCAAGTAGCATAAAATCCGTTCTGTGCACATTTTTTTCCTGCACAACCCCTGCTCTAAGGGCGCGTGCGAACGATTTGGCTTAGAGCCAGCGTTGCCATATTGACAGATTTATCTGTAAATTACAGTTTTTTCGGTCGGCATGCAGTCTTACAGATTTTCCTCAAATATTGCAGTTTATTCCCCAATTTTACAGCTTTTACAGTTTTTGCAATAATATGCAGAATACACTTAAATATGTTTTGCTTATCATATAAATGTAATTTTGTATTTTAGGGTAGTACTTGCAGGTAGCGAATGTGGAAAGAATATTTCCCCAAATTAATACTAACAAAACTATAATTCGAAAATTAGCTGAAAAGAACAAAAGACTTACTTAAAAAAATTATAAAATTGAAAAAATTTTGTGGCATCAAGAGAAATGTACAAGAAATTTGATGAAATCATTTTGAGAGCTTTTAAATTTTTTGTATTGATTACTGGTAAACTCTGACAACTAAAAAAATCGGACCTAGGAATGTTGATTTAATTTTTTAACTAGTCATAACCAGTGGCTGTTCTAGGATTTGGGTTTGGGAGGACTAATTTTACTAAATTAAAAGATAAATATCAGACTCACTATGGACCAAAACCCAGACCTAGACCAAAAACTAGTGCAAAAATTTTATCAAATACAGGCCAAAAATTAAAAACATAACTAGAACAAAACTGAGGCCAAAATTCAAACTAAAATCGCATAGAAATTTAGGCGGAAATTTTGACCAAATTTCAAACTAAAACTCAAATACTTTTTTCAGATCGAAGTTCAAACCAAGAAAAGAACCAAATTCAGATCAAAAAACTAGATAAAAATTAGACCAAATACAGATCAAAATCTTGATTATGACTTTTCTGATGGGTTTATATTGTCAAATGATCTATTACGAGAAAAAAATTTGAAGGAAATTTTAATTTCCTTTGAGAAAAAATTTTGATGAAACAATTTGATACATCTCTATTTTTTGGGTCATTTTTGGTCGAAGCAAAAACCCGAAAAAAATTAAATTAAGATAACAGTTGATTTGGATAGTACTTTAAACGAATTTTTAAAATATATATTTATATCACTCTTAGCATCGATATCACTATTAATATCGACCTGATGGTGAGTTTACGATTTCACAACTTCATAACCAAGCACTTCATTTTTATGAAAAATTAAATCTCACAACTTCATAACAATGCACTTCATTTTTATGAAAAATTAAATACGTTCTTGAAGCCTGTTATACATTACTTATGTAAAATGTAAATATATCTTAATTTGACCAAAAAACCAATACATTTTAAATTTCAACGAGATCCGTACACGCTTTCGGGTACCGGGCAACAACCGGTGAAAAAAAAACAATGTTCAGACCATGAATTGGGCCAAACTTCCAACAAAACTAGACCAAAATGAGATCAAATTCAGGTTAAAACTCAGACTAAAAACCCAATAATTCAGACCAATAGTTAGACAAAACTTTAACCCAAAAGGACACCAAATACCGAACGAAAGTAACCAAAAACTCATATCAAAAACTAGTAGGAATTTCTGATAAATATTTACATCAAAAAATTTTAACTTAAATTAAATAAAAACTAGACCGAAATTCCCGACGAATTCAGCCAAATTTTAAAACAAAATTCAGAGCGATTTCGGACCGAAATTCAGACGAAAATAGTATCAAAATCAAGCTAATTCAGACGAAAATATTAACCATAACTCAAACTAATAGTTAGATTAAAACTGAGGCTAAAAAGACGCCAAATACAAATTAAAAGCAAACCAAAATTTAGACCAGAAATCACTTAGCGCTTTCCTACATGTTGATACCGTCTTTGATTTGACTATACTTGAGTGTTTCCGAGTAGAGTCCTGTACTTGCTACCAATTCCGTTTTTAGAACCATCGGATAAGATTGTGATTTTGCTGATGATTATACCGTGATTATGCAGAGATGTTATAAACGAAAAATATAAATTTAAGAATTATTTTAAAGTTATTTTCTATAACAAGAAATAATATGTTTGAAACCTCTCTCAAAGCGCAAAGCATAACTGAAAAATAATGTGACTACAACCAGAAACCCTGAGCTTATGGAGAAAATTCCAAAAAGAAGATTTATGCCATAATTGGCATAATACATTAGAATGGCTCTTAAAACTGAAGTTGAAGACTAAATTGAGCGCACCCCCTAGAAAGATGACGGTCAAGGTCAAAAAATGATTGCCCCGAAGTTTCACAAAAATCGGATAAGATTTGAATATAATTTTTTTAAAAATTGGTGCGATAGTGTTTGGAAAAAATGCAAATATGCGGTTTGGGTCACCGGTGGCCAATGATCGAGCACACGTTGTTGTTCTGTTATTGCTATCTATATAGGGCAAGCTGTACTCAAAATTTCAATACTTATTTTGTCATATTCGATTTTTTATTTTTCACTACACCCTTATTGCCTGTTTACCGCAAAAAAAAAAGAAATCAACTTAATTGACAAATAAGCACGTGATTTATCGATGTGTAACAGCGTGTATGATAAATGTATCTACAAGATATTTGTGACGAATTTACGATCCACTCAATATTTTTGGTTATGCAGACATAAAATTAAACATACAAACGCACACACAAATACAAATGAGGAAATATGAACACACATAAAAATGCAATACAAAATAATGACATTGAAATTTAAACAAATAAAAAATTTATACTATTTTCCGTCTAGTATAAATCAAAAAAAAAAAATCTCCAACGAAACTTTAGGCTTAAATGAAAGAAACAATTTTTAATTACCTACTAAGCAAAAAAAACAAAAACCAACAAAATAAATTAAAAAAGCTCATTAAAAAGTTTGGTGCGCAATATTTCTCCATCTCTTTCTAGTGTTTGTTTTTGTTTTAGTATATTAAGCTTTAGGAAATTCTCATTTTTTCCGAACTGATAAGCGCGAAATTTTGAATCCATTACCTACAAAAAATGCATTATAAATGCAACTGGTATATGCAAGTGTGAATGTGTGCGTGTGTGTGTGTGAAATGTCACCACAAGTATAGGCTCATGTATGTATAGTAAATTTGTAGGTGTAGGTATGTTATTTATATGTGTATCCGCGCGCGTATCTCATTTATAAGTAGTTGAGAGGAGAATTTTGTTGCTTGTTACTTTCAGCACAATTTGTTTTATTTCGCTGCTGTTGCTGTTGTTTGTTGTTGTTCTGCAGCTGCTATATTTTGAAATATCTGTGACCGATGGAAAAAATTGTTGTTGATATATTCTCAGTTCGTTGTTGAGTGATCTTGTCAATTGTTCATTATTCACCGTTCACTGACGTTGTTGTTGACTGTCGTTCGTTGGTGGCGCGCTTCGTTCTGTTCATTCGAGAACATAGTAAAAGTTTAAGTTTAAAATTTTTGAAATCAGTTTTTGAATTTCAGTTTCAATTTGTTTTTGAAAAACTCAAAAGTTTTCAAGTGTGTTTTTTTTTTTTTTTTTTGTAAATCTATGATAGAAAACCTTAATTTGTGATAATAAAATAAAAATAGTTACATTAATATCTATAAATTATAAATAATAATAAAATCACTTCACTTTAAACAGTTTAATATATTAATATATTAATATTTTAAAGTGTGTTAATTTTTCTGCGTTGTATTGTAGTTGAAATTAGCTAGAAAAAGAAAAAAAAGTGCTAATAAAATTAGTTATTGAGCGTGCTAAAGTGTTACTAATCGTATGTACTCAAAAATGTAAGTAAATGATTTTTTTTTTGTCGATAAAGTAATGACATATCGATTTTTATAAATAACACCCTACGATTTAAACAGGTTTGATTTCATACTACAGTCCTTCAAAACCAAAGATAACTTTGTATATCTACTACAAAATATTGGGCCCATTGCTTTCCTTACATTTTGTTGAATACATTCACATCCACTTACGGATTCAGAAGATGCGGTAGAAAAATCTGGGTTTTTATTGGGAGTATGAATGTATAAACTCGTATTTTTTTCGTAATTTGGACATTTATTGTGAAAAAGTGATTATAAATTTATTCTTTAAAGTATTGCGGTCGAGCATTGCCGTGCTGAAGAATAAGTTCGTCGTATCTATTCTCATATTCTGGCCTCTTATCCTTTAATGCTCGGCTCAAACGCATCAATTGTAGTCGGTAGCGGTCGCCAGTGATCGTTTCATTCGGTTTCAACAGCTCATAATACACGACACCTTTCATATCGCACCAAATAAACAGCATGAGCTTGGATCCATGGATGTTCGGCTTTGCCATTGATGTTGATGCATGTCCGGGCGGTCCCCATGATTTTTTACGCTTTGGGTTATCGTAACGTATCCACTTTTCATCGCCAGTCACAATACGATGCAGAAAACCCTTTATTTTCTGTCGTTCAGTCAGCAGTTCACATGTGAAAGATCGTCGTTCGACGTCTCTCGGCTTCAATTTCCTTGCTTTTGCATCATTCCCAATGCTTTTAATCGTTTAGAAATGGTTGATTGATCCACTCCTAAAGATTCTCCAAGTTCTTGTTGCGTTTGACATGAATCTTCTTCGAGTAATGCCTTCAATTTTTCATCTTCGAACTTTTTCGGGCCGCCTGAACGTTCCCTGTCTTCAACATCAAAATCACCACTTTTGACATGGGCATACCACACCCGACACATTCTAACGTCTATAGCACAGTCAGGATAAGCTTCAGTGAGTAAACGATGTGCTTCAGTTGCGTTTTTCTTTGAATGAGAGAAGCAAATTAAAACTTCCCGCAAACGTTGTTATGTTGGCACTAATTTCGACATTTTCAGCTATAGTAAAAAACGTTTTGATATGAAGTTAGTCACAAATACGAGTTTATACATTCATACTCCCAATATGTTTTCATTCCTTCAAGTGTAACTGAACAAAATATCAGAGATATCGAGAAGTAGGGTTGAGAGGATAAGAGGTTTCGCTGTTCCTCACACCCCATATCTACAAGCCATTTTTGTAGGGTAGAATAAAGGAATTCATATAACGAGAAAATTTAACTTGAATTTCCAATTACAGAAACACATTTGAGAAAACCTTTGAGCTAAGTAATAGCTGAAAACAAGGGCGAATGCAGAAAAAAATGTCGGAGGAGATTTTACTAAGAAATTGTTTTCATGTATTTTATTTTCAATCAATATTTTCAATAAATCAGCTTTGCAATTTGCTTAAAAATTCCGTAAAGTTGGGAAAAACACAACACGTTATTTTATATGAACAGCCACGCACAAGTGCGTCATTGTCGCAGAGCTTTTTCCGAACATAATCATTTTTTTTTTGGTTTTGTCGCGCTGAAAACGCAGCTCACCGCGTTTTTACTGCGATTTTTTCTTCTTCTTCAACTTGTTCGTTTATTTCTTTTGTGATAGGAAAGTTTTTCAACAAAAAAAATTATTGAAAAAGGATACAGAAAAGTTAATAGAAAATGTGTGGAAACAAATTAACTTCTTGCGCAGAAAAAAAAAGCAAAACAGCTGTTGCGACTTTAGAGCAATAAAATCACGCCAGTGCGAGGTAACGTGCGATTTCGAAGTATGAGATTTTGAAGCGCCGAAAATGCTGCGACATTGAAGCGACAAAGTTGAGTCTGTGCGTACATATCTTAACAGTTTCATAATTTGTGTGAAATAAAATACGATTACTATAATGGTACTCAATCGAATTTTTTTGAGTACCATTACCAGTGTGGCCAAGTCAGCGCTTTTCCCGCTAAATTTAGTGCTTTTTAAAAATTAAAACGCGGAAAAAAGTGATTTAGCGGTCAGCGGGTTTTTTAGCGCGTTTTTTCAATTTAAACGACACTAAATGCTACATTAAATAATTCATTTCCTGAATAATCCTAACAACATTTTTTGTCGAAACAATGAGCAATAAACTTATTTAAAACCAAAGTATATAAAAAATTGATTAAAGCACGAAAATTGATTTTGTGAAAACCACAAAATACCTGAAGACGTAAATAAACAGCACTGGTGTTTATAATGCTTCTGAATTCAGACTAAAGAGTGTTGTATGGCCAGAAGAAGCTGAGAGTAATGAAGGGAATATAGACTTCGACATTGATATGTGATAGTTATAAATTATTACTCTGTATATTTGTTTGTGATCAAAGTGTATACGATCCACTCATTGACAGCCAGCATTCGTATATTAAAGAAAACTCAAATAAAATGGAAACCGTATCTCCCATTTTACTTAAGTTTTCAAACATTATTGGGAGATACAATCCCAAGGTTAAAATAAGAAAAATACGAATTAACGGTTTTGTAGTTTAAGGCTCTTCTAGCGTATCTTGTCAGTCACGAAAAACACAAAGACTTCCATAAAAAAAGTGAACGTAGCTATCTACAATAATTTTTCGAATCATAGTTCCATAGAATGTTGCTTTGCATTACGAATTGTAAGAGGTTGTTAACAACCAATTTCGGTTTACAAGAATTTAAACAGACCTTGTATTGGAAAAAATACGAATTAGCGAGGGGACCAAAATGTGTAGAATTTTTGCGAGTTAAAGCGCATTTTTCAAGGGACCAGCACTTTATTACGAATTATTGAGATTTTCGAATTAATGGGGTACGAATTATCGCGATTCTACAGTATATAAAAAAATTTGTGCTTAACACTTTTATAAGGAAAAATTTTAGCGCTTTTTGAAAGAAAATATGCATTTATTTCTTCATTTTAGCGGATTTTGAAAAACAAAAGTTAGCCACACTGACCATTACAGACTCGTTGTGGTTGATGATTACAAAATAATTTGTATTAAATATTCGAAATTTTTTCATAAAATATTTGAAAATATAAAATTTAAGATATAAGTACATGATGAGTTCTTTGTTAATGTTGAGGGTAGTAGATAAATTGGGTCTTTCATAGAATCTTGCGAAGATCAGTCCAGCTAATTAAAATTTGTAATTTTTATAGTTTCCAATTTTTGGACTAAAGAAGTCGATTTTTATGAAAGGTCAGACATGGACCTAATTTCCGTACGATTAAAACTGGATGATATGCGTTTCTGGAAAGTAAAGACACCCAACAAAGTATCATATGGAAACACAGGCTTCTGAAGGATGTAGAACACACATGGAATTCAAAAAATAAAGTGAAGGTGTTAGTTAATAGCCCATCGCCACTGTGGTCTAGTGGAAGAGTGCCAGACTCTTGTTTCTGGAGACCCGAGTTCGATTCTCGGCTTGGGTATGTTTCTTATCTATCTTTCTTTCTCTCTTCCTTCCTTTCTTTCTTTCTTGGGGCTTTTGTACAATAGATCTTATAGGTCGCAGTGCCTGACTTTCGAGTCGTCTTTCCTTCAAATAATAATAATAATAATAGTTAATAGCCAATCAGCCTTAAGGATGATAAATCTGATTTTAAGTCTGGTTTAGGACCTGAAGTTTACATTGATTTTCTGACTTGCTTTTGCTTTGAATTTCGGTCCGATTGGCCTAATTTTTGGTCTTATTTTTGATGGTTTTTATTTTGATTTACGTCTAGTTTTGTTCTGATTTCAGGCCTGTTTAGTAATTTATTTATTCTGATTGTATTGATTTTGAATCTGCTTTTTGCTTTGGGTCTTATTCACTCTGGTTTTTGGTGTGATTCTTAGGGTTGGATTTATAATCTGATTTTTATTCATATTGAAGTTTTAATCTCTAGCCTTATTTTAATTGCATTTTGTTCTGATTGTAAGTCCAGTTTCAGGTCTCGGAGTTGTTCTGATTATGGGTCGCTTTTTTAGAAGGTTTTTGTTGTGATTGTAGAACAGTTTTTTAATCTGATTTTTTGTCTAATTTGTGGTGGACTTTTGATCTGATTTCAGCTCTAATTTTTATTCTAATTTTCGGTCTTCTTTCTTACTCTGATTTCTGGTCTAGTCATTCCAAACTTTCGTTATTTTTCGAAAGTTGAAAAATTAATTTTCTTTAATAAAACAAATTTTTATTTTTTTTTAATTATTAATTTTCTGACTTTCCTCTGATGTAGTATGTATGTTTGTAATAGCTATGCAATATCAAAATTTAGTTTTTAGTGATTAATATTTAAAATTTTTCAGGGGGAGGGGCTCAACCCCTACAACCTTCTCCCCCTATATTCGCGCCTGGCTAAAGCCATTAAATTTTTTCTCTAAAACATTCAAACAGGTGTGAAAAATGCTGTCAATGAATGTAATTACTACAATTACCTATATAATATTGAATGCATAACTAATTTAGATATTGTATTTAAATTTTCGTAGATCATTGAAAATACGTACATACATGTGAAATTTTAAGTGTTTAGCAGCTTTGATTTGATTTCAAAAAACTAAAATAGAACAGTTTGGCTAAGTTTCAGCGTATAAAAAAAAATACTAAGAAACTCGCTCCCATCTCATGAAAATATTGCGGCTCACTACTTTTTATTCATTTTGATATTGAAACTTGATATTAGATCAAATTAAACCAAACTCGGTACATCTCTACAAAAACTATATTAAAAATTTATTTATTATGTCTAGTTGTGGTGATTTTCGTGATTGGAATATCATGGCATGAACCGGAGGTTTCGAAATGTTTTCAGGAGGAGAAATCATATCAAAACCATCTAATACGACCCGAGAGGTGATAGATAAATATGCGAGTATAAATTAAGGCATCAGTATAAGTTTATTGTACCTATTTTCAAGAATTTATTTTTAATTTTTAAATATATTTTAAGGTTTGTTGGTAAGTCCATTTTGTCGAAATGACTAAGTGACTAAGTCGCAACAATGTAGAAAAAGCAGGCATTGTTGTGACTTAGTCACGTAGTAAATTGGACAAAAAGGACTTTTCAATAAGCGCCTGATAAAAAACCTTTCACTATTGACTAACCAATGAAGTAAAAGTCAAACTATGAAATATGAACAATAAGATTTCAGTTCCATAGTCTCTAATAATGATTAAAATACATTTTTAAATCCTAATCTTTTTATATATTCCTACAAATAGGTGTTCCAAAGTGATTTAAAATATATTTATTTTATCGGGTCACCGATAACGAATCTGAAGTCAAATTTTTAAAATTCAAACTGGAGCATGAATTTTTCAAAATTCAAAATTGATCGGATTCGTTTGAAACTCATAACTCGGAGTTTTCAGAGTCACCGATTACGAATTTGACATTAAATTCTTAAACAGTGATACCTAAAACCTCCGAGTAACGAGTTTCAAGCAAATCTGATGAGTTTAATAAATCATCTGCCATATTGGAACCGTCATTTTGAGTTTCTGATTTCAGACTCGTAATCAGCGATCCCTAAAACTAGGGCCGTAGCCAGAAATTTTTTTCGGGTTGGGGCTTTTCATTCGAAGAAAATATTCATAAATAATTTTTATCAAATAAATTAAATCGATGATACATTTGATGAACCCTATCAGACTAAGGACAAAAGTAGATAAATGTCTTAAAACATTAGGAAAAATTTTTCTATTTTTTTTAATCTTAACCTCAAAAATATGGTCAAAAGCGACAAAAAAATTCACTGAATAATCAATTTTAATTTTTTAATGCATTTTTTTTATGGCGAAGGACATAATTGCATTAACTCATTGACTTCCCACTACTGATGATGTACCCAACCTCAAAATAGTAGAGGCTCATTTTTTTCAAATGATCATCATTGGGAATTTGAGCCATTATCAATGATAAGGAACCCGGATGAGGTTGGCTTATATTCCCTAAATTCGTGAAGTCACAGCATTGAAAGAGATCTTTCTAGTCGTGGTGCTCTGAGCAATAATGCGTTATAAAATTAATTTTAAGATGGGCTTTGCTAATAAGATGGAGTTTTTGCGAAAGAATTTTTCACGTTGAACACGAATCTGAGGTCAAAAACTTCCCATCACGTAACGTTTTAGGAAAAAAATGGGGTTCAAGCAAGTCTTATTTTACAAGGATCCGATAATTTAATTTTTTCTATTTTTATTAATGGATTAAGGTTCAGAACCCCCAAAACCTCCCCGCTAAATACGGCCTTGCCTAAAACCCCTTGATATCAATTTGTATTAAAATCCAATAATTCTTTCCAAAATTCTTCCGCCATTTTGGTTCCGCCATTTTAAATTTTCAAGATCTGTCTTTTGATTCGTAATCAGCGAGCCTTTAAATTTAACAGAGAAAGTATTTGTAGTTCACAGTCGGTAAGCGGTTAGGAAGTTTTTGTATTAATTTCAATTAACCATCGGATTGGGACAAATCGAAATCAAAGAAGAGGTGATAGCTCTTTATTGTTAATTTTTCGAAATTTTAATCACGAAAATCTTCTCAACCAGATTTTGGCATTTGTCAAAGTTGAACTTGATTGCACTCGACATGAGTTCACAAAAAGTTAATTTACTAGCTCAAATATAAATCGATTTTGTTTTTAATAAACTAAATTGAATTACCTACAATTCTACGTGCTTTAATTTAAAAAAAATTACCGCTATCTGGAAAATCCTAACGGGTGAATTTGAAAATTCATTAAAAGAAGTCCCAAATGGTCACTTTAGGCACTAGGGGTGGCTTTCGGTTCAATTGTATCAAAAAGTTGGGTACCCCATTCTCATTAAGAAATTTTTTTTTTTATGTTGGATTCAATTCTCTATCTGAGAATCGAAACCGTTGAGAACTGGTCCTTCGAGCATATAAGAACTAAGTCAAGGAAGTGACTCATTTAATTAGAACAATCCATTTGGACATTTTTTAAGAATTTAACCCCATATGGGAATCGAACTCTGGAACTCCAATCTAGCACTCATTCACCAGCCCACGGGGGTGGCCACATTGTAAAACATAATTCACGCTTTTCGGAGTAGCGCATCCAGTTTTCGCAAATTTAAATTTTTGTTTTCATTTTGTCTGGTTTTTAGCACCACATTTTCATACTCTGCTTTGGCAAGGAAGATCTCAATACGGGTTTTTCATACAAATAGAAGGTTACTTTATATTACTATCGTTAAGGGTTTTCCGCATATTTTTTGATTGTATAAATATTTATTCAATTAAATGAAAAAGGTTTTGCCAATTCAATAACTTCCTTTCGTCAATAAATGAAAAACTGTGCCTTTTTGATACGCTTTGAAATATATTTATATTCCGATTTTGCCAGCCAGCGCTAAGGCTAATGCCGTTCGATGATACGGTGCAGTTGACCCATTAATATTTAGGTATGGTCAAATATTTTGATAAGATTCAAGTCAGCAAAGCAAAGAAAATTCCGTGACTCGAAACTGTTACTGCTAATTTTTAACTATTTTCATCATATATTCTGAATTTGAATATTAATGTGTAAAGGTCTTCAACATTTCAATTTAAAAATTCATATTTACTGTCATTTTTAATGTAGTATGTAGCCAATTAGAAACACTAATTGGCTGTCTAAAATAATTTGTTAATTATATTCAACAACTTGTAGAAATTACTTAAGATACATAAATTAAGATTTTATTATAATTTCTAACGATACTGTCTTTATTTGTTTAATTGCAAAATGCAAATTTTTGTAGAGTTTTTTTTATTTATTTATTCAAACTCAGTTAAATACTTAATAAATATCTATATGGCACCCTTAATTTTTGTAATAATTAAATAAATATGTATATAAGTTTCTAAGTAGTTAACTTGATTCTAGTATTTCTCCATAATAAATAAATCATCTGCATATGTAGTAGTAAAGGTAAATAGTAGAAATGTGTATCAGACATATAGTCGTTCATAGAAAATCGTCGTACGTGTTGATTGTAAATTAGACAAAATTTTGATATAAAATTACAAATGCATAAAACAAAAATTAACCGCAAAATTTGATGACACCATAAAAATATATCACTACTTACATAGGAATTCATTTTTATAATAGCTAGACACCTAATTTTAAATAAAAATATCTTTGAAATACATTTAAAAATGCATGTAAAATAATATGTACTTAGATATATTTATTTGTTTGCATTTTTTTTTTTTTATCTGAAACCACATTCAAGTCTTCAATTTCCGTATGTGTTTTACTGTATTTTAAATGAGAATTTACAATGAGATGATAAATAACTAACTATGTACGAGTATATAGGTAAATAAAAATCTGTTGTGATTATGGCGTTTAAATTAGCACTTAAAAAATTGGAGGTGCAATGATGAAAAGGGGAAGCGGACTTTTGTAATGCACTTGAATATCTATATAGAAATGTATTCTTTTGTTTTGTTTATATGGTAAATTTTGTGGTCTTTAAAGTTACAGTCGTACGCATATGTTTGCAAATATGTGGAAAATATCTCATGAAACCGAATTTGGCTTCAGAAAAAAATATTCTACTGTAGATAACATCTTTAACCTAGCGTCGATTGTTCATATTAAATTCACCGAGAAGAAAAAAGTTTATGGGTTTTTCGTCGACTTCAAATATACAAACTGCACCAAATGGGAGTATCTACAAAGGTTGTTAGGTTCATAGAAAAAGTATACCAAAATACTAAGTCCGCAGTATGGACGGGCAATGAATTATCAGATGACTTTGAGACGCTTAGTGGAGTTTAGCAAGGATGTTTGCTGTCGCCTTTATTATTTTCGGTGTACCTGAATGATCTTCATGATCACTTGGGAGGAGGACTTTGTATTGATGAAATAAACATTAGACTGTTGCTTTATGCAGACGATATTGTGATATTGGCCGATGACATAGAAACTCTGCAACTCATGATAAATAGACTAGAAGCATATTGTGATACATGGGGGACCGAAGTGAATTTGATGAAGTCTGAAATTACGATTTTTCGCAGAGGTGGAAGACTTGCAGTAAAGGAGAAATGGGTTTTTAAGGGAGAGCCGGTCAAAGTAGCGTCTAAATACAAATATTTAGGTGTAACACTAACTCGCAGTATGTCATTTAGCGCGCATATTACAAACCGAAATGCAGAAGCTAAAACTGCAATAAACATCACTTGGAAAGATTTCCTAAGTAAAAGAGAAATATCGCTGAAAGCAAAGTGGAATTTGTTTCAAGCAGCGTGTAAATCTATCCAAACATATGCAGCGCAAGTATGGGGATATTCATGTTTAAACGAAGTTAGTCTGCTGCAACGTTATTTTGTAAAGCGCTTACTTATGCTGCCGAATTGTACGCCCAATTACGTGCTTGCACTCGAAGCGAGTTTACTTTTATACTCTGAATTTACACTTGAAATATATAACAAGAGTTTTGTACGAATATGATGTTGAAAGATTACCGCATGTATTGCCAAAGAAAATAGTTTGCAAAAAGATTTACTGGTACGAAGAGCTAACTAGTCGGATGCGAGACTGTGGTATTAGCCTGCCTGAAAATTTTTGTCAAACGGACTGGTGCAATAATTGTGTCGAACTGCTAACCATATTAAAGCAAAAACAAACCCAACAGCACATTGGTAGCTCAAAAGAAAGCGAAAAATGGATATATAAATATATTGACTACACAAAAGGAAAAATGACTTGGGTTATTAAAGCGCGTGGAGACCTTTTATGGATAAATGAAAGCCGGTACCGATCAAAATTCCGACAAATCATGCACATTATGCAACATAAATGAAGAAGAAGACATATGGCGTTTCATCGGAAGATGTCCTATACTCAGTTTAGATGTAGGTATTTTGGGAAAGCAAGGCTAAGTGAAATAGAAACTATAAATGTACTAAATGGAATAGGTGATAAGGATTGGGCTAAATTAGCAACTTATGTTGAAAAAGCTATACAATACAGAAAAAGTATAATAAATGAATTTATTTAGATTATTGTAATAATGGATTTAATAATTGAAATTTTGTTTAATTATAACCACCAAATTTCCAGCTGACGGCTGAACGCCATGCTGTATTTTTTGTTCTTTATGCATACATAGTTTAATTAAGAAATTTTGTAAAATTTTAAAAGAAATTTTAAAAGAAAGAACTTTATCTATCTATCTAATTTGGACATGAAAATAGGTCTCAAGGCCTACATTTCATGCGAACAATCTTTTTTTTTAACTTTTGTCGTTTCGAAGATATAACCAGTTTTATGTGGTCTTAAACGTTACATTTTTTGGAAGTGAGTTTTGAGGTAGCTGTACATTTTGAAAAAATTAGCGAAAGAAGCAATGAAAAAACCTAAACTAATAGCGTTTTCTTTTCTAGATAAAATATTGCATTTTTTCTGAACCGTGCGAGGGCTGTCAAATTTCGTGTTCTTTTCTGAAAAAGAGGCAGCCCCTTCCAAGAGTATTGTGTTCTTTTCTAAAAAATGTTGCCTTCTGAGCGGGGAAAAATTTAAAACTTTTGCACTCAATTAAATGACGGGGTGAGAATGTTGCCCTGCAAATTAGCTGATTCTGACAGAGTAGCATTTTCTTGTTCTTTTCTTGCACTAAAAAGGCAACATTTTGGCAGTTCTGTGGGCAACCTTAAAAAATTGTTGCCATTGCACGAAGCAAAAAAAAAAAAATGCAACATTTTGTATAAAGCTATAAAGCACTGTATCGAATATGAGGGATCAAGTAAACTACTGAAATCAAAATAATACCAAAAAAATATTTCTCTTGCACTTCTAAGATCCAAAATGTTCGGTCTTTAACGTTACATGAAAAAGTCTATAACGTTACCCAGCGATTCTATTTTGAGAAACAAGAAAATATGATGCAATAAAAAACTAAAAATTGCTAGAAGGGGAAAAAAACAAATATTTATTGAAAATATCATCGTTCTGTTTATTTTTCACTGGTTTCCAAAAACCAGTCTTGCAATATCACATTGTAGTGCTCTTAATCTGGCATCACTCGCGCGGGGTGTATTTTGCAACCTACTACTTATAACACTGTAAAGTATTTCGGGGTTTTTATCTGGGGAATTGACGAAACTATTTCTGAAAGATTGGGTTGTATAAAGAAAATTAATTTCTCAGTTTCCCAGGTTGGCGATTTTAAGCGATTTTTTTTATTTTGAAGTTGCTGGTTTAGTCTATGGTCGCGTTGGAGTAGTATCATTTAAATGCAAATATTTTTACCATCAAAAGGTTTTTCTGGGGGGTTTCGGTGCAAACAACATGAAAAATTCCATATTTTTAGTATAGAGTTTTTCGGTTAAGAAGGTCATAAAATCAGATTAAATGTACGTGACATTCATTTTTTTCTTTTCATTAAGTTAGACAACTTTTTGAAACACTTCATTGATGTACAACTATTTCCAATTTAAAAGTCTTTTTCTCGTTTTTTTTTTATATATTCCATACAAACTACATTTATTTTTATCTAAAAAATCAGTGTATTTGATTTGAATTAAATACAAAAATCAGTACAAATCATCACATTTTCCAGGTATATATAGATTTTTTCTTTATAAACTCATTAAGGCAAGTCTATATCTTTTCTTCCTCTAAAAAGTGTACAATAAACTGAAAGTTTTTTCAGGTTTTTTTAAAGCATTGTGTTTGAGGGTTGCTGAGTTACTTTCGGAATTTCAAAAGAATTTCGTTGAAATTCTTCTATATTATTTCTGTAAATAAAAATAAGTTTCTTCTATAGAAGTTGTGTGCGATATTAAAAAAAATGTAATATTTCCTACAGACAAAGACCATGTTACCTGTTATCTCGAAGCGTCTAACAGACTTTCTGTTATCACTTAACAGAAAGAGCTGTAGGCAGCTGGTGGGATTTTATACAGGTCATTTCTCTTGGGCCAAACATATGCATATGATTGGCCTGGGAGCTAGTGCCTTATGTGCTTACTGTGGTTTGGAGGAAGAATGTGAAGAGACGGCGGGCCACTTTCTTAGTGTCTGCACCACTTTCTGCCAGATGAGAGTAAGCATATTTGGTACTGGAGTGTTGGGAGACGAACACCTGAGCTCTCTAACACCGCAGGATCTGCTAAGATATATTAAAAAATCTGGTAGATTTAAAGAATAGTAAAAGTGAACACAGGATATAGTACAATGGACGTAAAAGTTGTCTGAGTGCTGCATTCTTGAATACTTCTTTTGTCTGTTCCAAAAAAAAAAAAAAAAAAAATTTTTCTTATATTTTTCATATTGTTTAAGGAATTGTCCTGTTTTGAAAAATTTTATTCAGAATGTTGTCACACAATTTCCTGAATGTGCCCAAATAAATTTCTCTAAGAAGAAACAAGAAAATGGTTAAGATAGGTAAGACTATACCGCTTTTGAACGAAGTTAATAGTTGCGCTTCAACTTCAAGGCGTTTGAGGGTCACCTAGCAGTTGTCCGATGGAGCTGAAGTTTTACATAGACCGGTTTTTTTTTCTTGATTAGAGCCAGATTAGTGCAAGGGAGCAGCAAACATTTTTACTTTTGAAAAATGACCTATAGCTAAGGACCACCCTAATATTCATACTATAAATTTTAAAACAGAGATGACCACTAATTTTACTTACATGTTTTCTTTTTCTTACAGTTTTCTCATAGAAATTAAATCAAGCAAATATTTCAAAAACAGAAATCAAAATGCGTTTCAATTTCTTCAGTACAAATCCCATCACCGAAGATGATCCAAAGTCGTCACCAACATCGGAACAATCGGAAAGTGAATCTTTAGCACCGGTGGCTATAAGACATGACCGAATACAACGTCAAGTGACAATTGAACCAGAATCACCCGAATCACTTGATCATGTCATCTGTAATCCACACTCATATCCAATAACAATAGTTCCTAATCGACCAGCCAGTTTTTATGGTATGGTCACGCAGAATGGAAAAACTTTTACGCGGCAAACGAGTTGTAGGTAAGTGAAATTATAATTAACTATATTGAATTTGAAAACGAAAAAAGTCCAGAACATACAGGCAAACAGTTTATTCATTTTGATTGATAGCTTATATAGTTAATGAGTTATAGTGGGCATGTATAAATTTATGAATGATTCGCACAAAGTAAGAATCTTAAACGCATTTGAAAATCTTTAAAATCTGCTACTGAATATTGTTTCTTTTTCGAACGTTCTTGTCAATCTATACGAGAATGAAAAAGCTCGATTTATGCAGATGAATTGAATCTGAACTTTCAGTTAAAGTTTCATGATACTAAATTCTTTTCATCAAATTAGTATCATGAAACTTTAACTCATCTTTTAACTAGCTTCAAATATTTTTAGTAAGTTGGAGGTTAGCATGTCTCTGTATAACGGGAGCGATGAGAACATGTCCTACTACTGCATTGGAGGTACTATTGGAGCTCACTCCAGTACACCTCGTGATAGAGGATGCCTCCAAGGCAGCAATCGTAAGAGTAACAAGAGATAAAAGGTTAACGGGTAGATCTATAGGGCCTGAAAACCGAGATAACCCGGCGAAAGACAACTATCTCTTGGACTGCCCCCAGGATAGAATGGACAAACAGTATAGTTTTGAGAAACACTTTGTTGCAAAACTTAGTAGTAAGAATAAATGGGAGAGTAGAATGTAACTACACACTCAAAGCACACACGATTAAGTGGTATACAGATGGGTCACGAACTAAGGACGGAACTGGGGCAGGAGTATTTGGGCCAGGAATCAAACACTCTGAGCCGATCACGCAATCAATATAAGAAGTACAAACGGCAAGCAATCGCTATCACGTCGGATAGCCAGGCAGCCATTCGAGCATTATGCTCCTTTGGGATCACGCCTAAACTGGTGTGGAACTGTTTGAGCAAACTCAATCAACTGGGCAAGGACATTAAAGTCGCCCTGGACGCGTACAAATAGAGCATAATGAACATGCAGACGAGTTTGCTAGAAAGGGAGCAGCGACCACTTTCATGGACCTGAACCCTACTGTGGAATAGGAGATAGCGTAATCAGGGAATTACTCAGGCAGGAAGAGAAGAATAAAAAGCAAGAACTCTTTAACAATCTTCCTGGACTGAGCTAATCCGAAGCTCTTCTAGGTAACTATAACAAGAGTAGATACGCATTCTGCATTAGTCTCAACAAAAACAGTTTGCGCATTTTCGCTGTTAATTCTGACTGGGCACTGCGGGCTCAGAGAACATCTTTGCAAAATAGGAGTTGAGGAAAACTCAATATGTAGGTTTTGTAATGAGGAAGATGAATCATCAGAACATATTTTAGCTCAGTGTGGAGCACTGATTCACAAAAGAATGAAATGTCTGGGTATGTACCAAGTGCGCAGTACAGAACCAGCATCCATAGATCCGGGCGCAATACTCAGAGAGACTGGACTGAATGAGGCACTCTAGGCAGATCAGACTGGAAAAAGAAGATGAACGTACAATAGATCTTAAAGGTCGCTCTCTAATACAATAGACAACAACATTGAGGAGAATTTCGCGAAAGGATCTCGCCCTACAGCTAGAAGCTTCGAAACTTCTTCGATTGGGCTTGGCTCTGCAAAAGTTTGATGAAAGTCCTGAATTTCATTGAAGAATCATCTTCGGCTGAACGGTTTTGCCAACAAGCATATCATGTGCTATTCGATAGCAACAAACTCACATGTGCTACATAAGGCACCACTGCATGCACGAAAAATGAATGTTTGGTGCGATTTTTATGCCGTCGTTATTGGGCCCTTTTTTCGTTGATGATAAACCGTTTTTGTTCCCGCATTTGCGTAGCATAATGTGAGGGAAACGTGGTTTCAACAGAACGGCACTACGTGCTATGCAGGGACCGTGCTATACTATCGACTTATTGAAGACGAAATTCGGAAATCGCGTTATCTCGAGAAATGGACCCGCCAATTGTCAATCGAGATCGTGCGATCTAACGCCTATTGGCTTTTGTTTGTCTCTTGGTCTATGCCAATCAGCCAGAGACATCTAACGAGCTTGGAACCAATATTGAACGTAAAATTTCCGGAATATCGGCCGAAATATGAAGTAGAGTGGTTGAGAATTAGGTCTTGCAAGCGTGCCTGTGGTGGCCATTTGCCTGATACGGAATTTTATTCTTAAATGGTATAAGCTAATTGGCCGCTGCAAGCGTGCCTGTGGTGACCTTTTGCCTGATACCGAATTTAATTTCTAAATGGTATAATGAGAGCTATCATTTGCAATAAAGAGTTTAGGAATATTTCAAATACTTTGCGTTTTATTAAAAAATTTAACTGGATACTCCTTATTGGAAAGTCTTTTTAATGAAGTACAGGGTACAAAAAAACTAATTTTGATCATGCGGGCATAGGGCTGGAAAAAATAAATTTTGAGCGACTGATTTAACTATTTTTACATGTATATTTGATAGTGAGGCATAATTAAAATAAAAAATGATTGGATTTGTCCATGATTCAACAATTTTTAGCACAGTGGAAGTGAACATAAGGCATAAGGCTCTAAAAAACCGATCTTAAGTCGGTTTAGCTCAACTACTTTGGATTAACTAAAACAGATCTTGAGGCACAAAATATGCAAAAAAATCGGATCTTGATCGATAGATACAATTATTTGTCCAGGTATATTTACTAGGGTAGGATGAACAATTTTTTTTCTCAAGACTACCCGGGAAAGTTAGCACCTGATGTCAAAAACTGTTTTTTGGCTTGGCCTACTTTGCAGGTTGGCATTTTTGAGTTGAAATGACCACATGGACCACATTTATAAAACAAAAAAAACAAAAAAACAAGGGTTTTACTTGAATAGCATCCAGATTTTAACCGATTCGGCCGCAACAAAAACCATGCTTTAGGTAAGATATGAAAGAACCGATTTTCTTTCAGCTGGTTCAACTATTTTTAGTTAATTGAAAATTGGCTTTTTTTAGTAAACTTAAAGTGATCGTAAAGCATAGGGTTTAAAAAAACCGGTATTTCTTGACAATTACTTACAAAATTAGAAGTGATCATGAAGTCTGCGGCACGAACTGGCTGCAGCATTGTCATTTCATTTTGCTATTGAAAATCTTTCACATGATCATAAAAATTTAAAGTGAAATAAAAAAAAAAATTTAAATATGACATAGAAAAATATGATAATAATTACTTCGATCAATAAAGATCAATATTGATCGAGCAAGCGAGCAACTATAAAATTTTAAATCTTTTAAACATAATTTAGCACTTACTTTAACGTTAACATAATTGTTTAATTCAATATACATTCAAGTAAATTATTTGGAGTAATGAAATACAAAAATTGTTAATAAAAAAAAAAACAAAGTTAACTTTTCACTAATTTTAATAGTTACTAAAAAATCAGTTGAGTGCGTGTAATGAACGTTTGAAGATCAATTGATCTGAATCGGTAGCGGTATACGGTTGTGACTGACGTTTAGCTTAATGAGTGCTTAATGTGATATTTAAATTTAAACTTTAACTTTTATTTCGCTCGTATATCCTTTCATCCTTTTGAGTAAGGATATAATTATAAAATGCAGAAGCCACTCACCGATGTGCAAGTGCTCAAAGAAACCGATACCGACACTGGTGGTGTGGAACATGATGAACCGAATCATATGGCATTTCAATGGAAACGTCAATATATGCGTGGTATATCAACCACGCCCTCACAAGCGGGCGTTTACTATGAAGCATTAAAAGGATCAAGCAATTCACTAGCAAGAGGGTGTGCCAAAAACTTTATGTGTGTAAAAAAAAAAGAAATTTTTTATGTATAATAGCACATGATTATCAACACTTAAATTTTACTTACGTGAACCTGAGCTACTTTTCAATTATTTAGCGTAATCATTTCCTTATCAGCTTTTCGCTAAGTTTTTTTTTTTGTGTTTTGTAAATAAATATCTACTTAAACTCAGTTATATCTTAACTGCATTCTCTAGTGTATAAATATGAGACAATATTGTTGATCGTCATCAATGTCGCATAAGTAAAACAAAAACAGCGATGAAAAAATTTTACTTACCCATTAGGGTGGATCGATTTTGTAACTCCCATCATCAATAAACAGGGTTTTTTGATAAGAGAGGTAAATTCAAGATGTTTGATATAATTTTTTTTGAAAAAAGGATCCCCCTTCCCCCTCTACGCATGTTTAGTTTTATAAAATTTTTATGAACTTTTGCTCCGGAGTCCCCTGTAGAATATTTTTATATAAAATAAGGGGCCAAAAACCAAAAATAGGTTGACATAATTTTTTTTTTTTAAAAGGACCCCCTCCCCCTCTACGCATGTTTAGTTTTATGAAATTTTTATGAACTTTTGCTCCGGAGTCCCCTGTGGAATATTTTTTATACAAAATAAGGGGCCAAAAACCAAAAATAGGTTGACATAATTTTTTTTTTGAAAAAAGGACTACCCCTCTACTCATGTTTAGTTTTATAAAATTTTTATGAACTTTTGCTCCCAAGTCCCTTGTAGAATATTTTTTATATAAAATAAGTGGACAAAAACCAAAAATAGGTTCCTTGGCCAAAAAAGTCTCGTGGTCAAAATTCCAACGGGAGTTCCATAGATGGGGTTTTAGTTCGCTTTTCCTTAATTTTTGCTTAAAATTTTGGCCCAAAAAAATTTTGTGCAAAATTTCATATATTGACCGGTCAATAGATGGCGCTCCAGCACAAGATAAAATTAAAATTTCCCATCATTTTTCTATCTTATGTTGCGGAGTCCCCCTTCGAATATATTTGATTCATAATAGTTGCCAAAAATAGACCCAAACCCGGTCCAAAAAATCATAGCACACAAAATTTCAACAAAATCGGGTGGTAATAATTATGCCACTTGTATTGGAGCGCCATCTATAGACCCACTGATTTTATTGACATTTTTTATACCAGCATTTTCTGTATCAAAAAATCTATTTTTGGAGTCTATTTTTATTTCAAAACAATTCCAAAGGAGGCTACGGAACAGAAAATAGAAAATATACATTTTTCTTTGTACCGGAGCGCCATCTATGGGCCGACTGACTATATTTAAATGTTGCACTCAAAGGTTTTTTGAGCTAGAAAATATGTTTTTGGTCTCTTTTTGGATTTAAAATATAAATTCTTAAATAAATTTAAATTTTTGGATTCAAAATGTAAAATTCAGGAAAAAGCGTAATTTTTCCTTGTACTAGAGCACCATCTTTGGACAGATTTATTTTTAGCCAAGGGGCGTGAGGGTACGTTTTTTCAAAAAAAAAAAAAAAAGAAGAAAGTCAGACACCTTGTATTTACCCCCTTTTCTCAAAAATCGCTCTTATGATAGAGGCTTCAAAGTAAGTCCCCTGTAATTCAATCCAGTCTAATACTCATACGCTGAATTGATTGTGACAATCTTCTCTCATTGAAATGTACCGTCTTTTACCCCATTAACGTCTCCGCCCCCCTTACATATTTCTTTCATTTACACTTCTCATTTGTTTGTTTTGTCATAATTTATTTCTCCTTAGTCTTTGACATTCAACTTGAACTTGTTAAGCGGGTACTGAAATCCGCAGCTGCGTTCAATTGAAAACAGCTCAACTTTTGCGTTGATTATCGTAATGCATTTACGGTTACTTATTTAAGTTTTTATTATTTGTTTTTGTTTTGCTTATTTCCTATGTTTTTATGTAAGTCTTTAAATTACTGCATTTGTAATTTATATCCAGACATCACAACCACGAAGATTAGCATCACCATCATCATCATCATCGCTGTCATCATTATCATCATCATTATTAGTGTAAATTTACGCCTACATACTACATACATTGTAATTGTTGTTTATACGCGTTTCACATTTGAATACTTGTTTTATGCCTTATTATTATTACTATACACTGGTTGGAAAACTTTTTGAAAAAATAAAACAAAATATTTGCTGATTTCAACCTTGCGTAATTAGTTCAGTATTTAAATTTGTAAAGATAAAATATAGTTCAATGAATTGCCTGCATTCTAGGTTAGCACAAATCGAGTCTAGTATCGTTATTTAGTTGCTTTTTTTACTTCATATTAATCCATTAAAGCTTAGACAAAGATGGGTTAACTAGTTTTTAGTTTTCTCAAGAAAAATACTTAAGCATTGCGTGCGTCTGAGGCTGAACATTGCATTTGAGCATTTGAGCCCCAGGGAGGTTTTGCTTTCCTTTCGCAACCATAATCTGGGGGTTGTGAAAAGTATTTAAACTTTATTATAAGCCCTAGGTTATGTAAAAATTGTGGCGACAGCCTCAGGTAAACCCACCTTGCTGATCTTAGTAAAACTCCCTAGAGTCAATGATAATTCCGAACAGAACCAAAGTTTGAAAGTATTTATGCAATGTGTACTACATCTGCTGATGCCCTCAGTGCCTTGCTTGACTTGCTTCCTCTGGATCTACAAATCTGTAAAGAAACGATGAGAGTGGCCTACAGCCTCCGGTTAAATGGAGTCTGGCATGTCGAGGCGGATGTAGGGCACAGTATGATATACCACCAGTTGTCAGTACAGTGCCCACTGTTCTTGATGCCCTTGGACAATCATGTGTCTTGCGTCCGCTTCGGAAGAAGATATGATGTCAGGCTCCCCAAACGTGATCAATGGTTAAGTCCAGAGGTCGTACTCCGGGGTCTTCGTCATGTCTTCTATACCGACGGATCAAAAACCTCAAACGGTACTGGATCTGGTTGGTACTTGGACGATGAGACCAAGTACTTTTTTTTCCCCTGGAAAGATGGCGTCAGTCTACCTAACGGAGGTTTTCGCTATCCGAGACGTGGTGAGCTGGATAATTGAGAAGAGATGGCATGTGAAGTGCATAGGTATCTGCAGTGTTAGCCAAGCTGCACTGAAGGTCCTTGCTAACCCTGTCAGCTCCTCTAAATTGGTCAGCGAAAACTAAATAGTGTTGCAAAATACAAAAAGTTATGCCTTATATGGGTTCCAGGACACTGTGGTATTGTAGGAATGAACTAGCTGATAAACTAGCTAATGAAGGCTCTGCAATTACACCATGGGGTCCGGAACCTTTTCTTGGCGTAAGTTCTGGGGAGATCATGCGTTGGATCAATGATTTTGTGGGTTGATGGTTTTGGGAAAGATGGTCCGAGCTTGACTCTTGCAGCGCCGCAAAGTGCTTCGTGAGACAACATAACAGGAAATCAGCGGAATTTCTTCTCAAACTTAGAAGACAGGACCTGAGATTACAGGTGGGTGTCATCACAGGGCACAACACATGTGGTCAACATATGACTAACATGGGCGTCATCACAGATCCAATTTGCCAATCGTGTCTTGAGGACGACGATACTACGAAGCATTATCTTTGTAGCTGTCCGGCGTTTGCGAGAATCAGATTAAGGCTGTTGGGTAGTGATGTTTTGAGTATGAATAATGTCCATACTTTCCCTCTTCCTGAGCTTCTAAGGTTCACCAGTGAAACAAAGAAGTTCGAGGTTGAGAGACCGCAGACCTTTCTTCTTCCCATTTATCCCCACATAACTTTCCTGTCTCTCTACTCTCTTCTAGTGGTTCTATCCTTGGGTATAGCACAATGGTCCTCGTTGACTGAGTGCTTTGGTTAAGTCCAGCCCACCCACAACTCTAAACTCTAATCATAGTCAAGTTGGGAGGCCTAAAGATTCACTGCTATTTTTTGATATAGTGACACAATCATTCATTGGTTTCCTTTCTACGAATAACTGCGATCAGGTCTCATATAAATGTTACTCACTGGCCTATTGAAATGAGGTAATATCACATAAGCAAGTCAATAAATATCTAACAAATTCAAAAAAAGTCTTTCAAAGAATGTATTGATTTTGAAAGAAATCAAAAAATTCAAAGTAAATGCAAAGCAAAAATCAAAATGCTAATCTTTTGTTAAGTAGTTAAATTTAATCCGCTTAATAACGATTTAACCCAAATTATAAAAAAACATATACATGCAATCTTTTTTATACAATAAATACTTCTAAATCCTCACACCTCAATTCAAAGCGTGAAACAAAATAAACAATAAAAAAATCTAAATTAATTCCAAGCAATAAATGCCAACAAACAAACAAAATATTTATAAACAAAAAACACTTAAAAGCGCATTATGTAAGTGATATAAAAAAAATATACAAACAAACGAACAAAAAACCAAAATTCAATACTACACAATTAACACTCGCTAATGCCGGCTTAAATGACAATTAACCGATCGCACATTATTATTTAGCTTTATTATTTAAAGAAAACAAAAAAAAAAAAAGCACAACAACAAAAAGAAAAACACCCACGAGACATAAGCATGGCGCGCGACTTCACTGACTTCGGTGACTTTGTGTCTATTTTCAATTTCATTATGTCGAAATGTTTTAATTAATTGACATTGCACTTTGTAAATGAATCAATTAAAACATAAAGTACGAGAGTCGATGTATGTAGAGAAACATGCATGTGTGTGTGTGTGTGTATTAATGTTAAAAGGGAGGGGTGGGGAAGAAAAGGCCAAACTGATCGCGTGAATAATTGTGAATACTAAATTGTGTTTAATTAATTTAATTTCAAATTTTACACATTTAATTATCAATTTCGATGTGAAACTTTTATTTGCTGCTATTTTTTTTAAATTTTTTTTTAAATATTTTTTTTATGAATATCTCTAGTTACATTTTTATGAGTAATATTAGCTATTTATTTATTAGATCATTTATGATCGTTATGTGGTTGAGCTGAGATAATCTTGTTGTGATATATATGCGTGTATTTTTATATGATATAACTCAACTAGTTATGAATAATGTAATTAATTAATGAAATTCTCATGTCATTCAAGCAAGAAATTTTATACGTATATTGAATGTATTTTTTTTTTCTGAATGAAAAGTGTTGAGTTGGAGAATGCGCTTAAAGTTGGAAATAATCGATCAAGATAACAACGAATGCGAAAAATGATCAATTAAATGCTATTAATTAATTTTTAATTTGATAATAATTTAAGATTTGAATAAGATAAATATCTTAATATACGGAGGGGTGTTATAAGGCCATATGCATAAACGCCATAATGGCTTTATTGCACTTTTGATTGGGAAATAACGATATGCGATATGGCGTTATTTCCAAATTAAAAATGAAATAATGCCATACATTTTAGCAGACGAAGTGGAAATAACGCCATACCGGTGGAAAATGTTCTCTCTGCTGCAAAAATCACGAAAAAAAAAACAAGGAAATGTGCGTTTATATTTCAGGAAGTTCCCAGACATAACACCTACGGCGTTATGACCGCTCTAAGAATGGCCATTATGCCCAAAATCATTTTGGGCGCTATGGCTGCCCCGAAAAAGATCATAACACCCAGTGAGCGTTATGACCGTTGTGATTCTTTCATTAAAATTTTAAAAGTAAACCAAATTTACATGTATAAGAAAATGCAGTTTTATTTGGAACTTTTTTAAAAATTGGCTTTCTAAGTAAAAAACTGTTGCGTTTAGGATGAAAGCGAATGGGTAAACCTATAAAAACAGAAGGCAAAAATATGTTCATATAGTAAATAGAAATGGTATGGTAATAAGCTCCTCAAGCGAAATATTTTTACAAAAATAAAGAAAGATATTGATTCAGTTGAATTTATTTGTAACATTGAAGAGGCGCCGCTGGCGAAAAGTTTTTACAAAAATTAAGAAAAAATGAAAATATTTAAAAAAAATCGCGCGATTTTCAATGTTACATTTGAATTTAAGTAAATAATACCAAGGTGAAGAATAAACACCAATTTGCTCAAAGAAAAAAATAAAAAAAAAAGTTCCGTTCATCTCGTTTGTTTGTTGTTTTGGGAAGTAACGGTGTTTTCTTCTTCAACAATGCAAATTTAAAAACTAGTGAAAAATAAAGTCGCCGTAGCCTAATGGTTAGTGTGTTGGACTGCTACGCAGAGGTTCATATCTCGGCACGCTCAAAAATCAAAAATAGAAAATAAAAATATTTCTTTATGGCACCACCTTTTGGCTGTCAATGGCAAACATCCAAGAATAAACAAATTGCTATGAAAAGCTTTCCACTTCACCGTTCGGATTCGGCAAAAAACTGTAGGTCCCCTCCATTTGTGTATAAATATAGCTCACACAACATGAATGGATGCAAAAATCTCGGCCTTGGCTCTCCAGGGGCTGTTGTGCATTAATAGTAATTGTAAAAAAATAAAGACAAATTATCTACGCATCATTTTGCAGTTTTCTTTTAAAATGTGCAATAACGCCATAATGTCGTTATTGCCGTTTCAAAGTGAAATAAAGCCATATCGCAAATATGGCGTTATTTCCCAATCAAAAGTGCAATAAAGCCATTATGGCGTTAATGCATATGGCCTTATAACACCCCTCCTAATATACTTATACATTAGGGCGTATAGATTTTTGTTTTGTCAAATGACATAGACAGAAAAATTCTTCGTATAGTTCTGAGCAACTTTGCCAAATGAAGAATGGGGAAGACTAACCTTAACCTTATATCAAAAACAGGTTCAAAACCACTGTGTATAACTATTTATCTTCTATACATTTATTAGTGTAACTACAATTTTATTCCAGAAGATCCAGAAGTGCAAGCCAAATATTATCAGATTTAAAATCGGTTAAGCCAATTCCAAAATATTAGCGTCGGAAGTTTTTTAAAATTCGCTCATTGAACAAAGCATTGCATTCATCGTTGTAAAAATCATTGCTTAAGCGGGAGTAAATAATAAATAAGAGAGAGAGAGAAGACATGAGTAACGGCATCTCTCAGAATTATCTAACGAATTATCTGTATACACAAATACATAAATAACATAAACAAACACCAACGAGTAGTTTGGTTCTCTTTTGATATTTGTTGTTTTTTTTTCATAAAGAGATTTCTTTCGCAAAAAACTAGCCCCAGTTACTGGGGCCTTACCGACTAGTTTATTTTATTCGGCAATGTTTAACAGGTTTCGAAAAAGAATTTTTCTGTTTATGTCGCTTGACAAAATAATTCGTTTCTAGTTGGACAAAGTTCAAAAAATAAAAAAAACTAGTGTTTAAGTGTTCTCATATATCTATTGAAAAAACCTGCATACTAAGTTTTTACCGAAATACTGCGAAGATGCTAAAATAACGGTACGAATTTAAAAATTCTGTGAAAAAAACTCATTTTTTTTGTTTTAGGAACCCAATTTTTAAAATTATATAGCAATGAAAATGAGCTATGGATTTTAAAAAGTTTTGGGATCCTCTGAAAGCGAAAAGTTTAGTTAGAAGTGCTTTATAAATAATAATATAGGGAAAATTCATTTATTTATTTTTTGTAACGTTGGAAAGAGCGTGAAAGAAGGAAAATTTTTTCAGAACATCGGAAATCGATTGAATTTAAAATATAGAAGTTATAGGCAATTGTAAAATTAAACAATTGTTTGGGAACTTGTCCGGATTGCTAAAATCAGAAAAAATTATCTGGAAAACAGAATTCAATAAAATAAAAAGCCAAATTTATTGAATTTCGCCAATGTTTTTATTGATAAAAACTTGTGTTTTTATAAAAACATGTGTAATTAATCATTTGAATACAATATTTTATCCTAAGTAACTTACTTCACTAACAGCACATTCAGTATTCGTATATCCTTTAATAATCGTTATTAAGTTCGCTCAAATCGTGTGCTTCGCGAATTTTTAAAACCTGTACTACGCCAGTGATTGAGTCGGTCTTCACATTAATTGCTCTGATTGCGTAAAATATATTTTCCACATCAAAATTGACGCGATCAATAGTTCGAACATATCGAGATTTACAGCGAAAATAAACGAAAAAAGTCAATAAAGCTGCTCTTCATACAATGAAATTTCACGTAATTCACACTTTGCCGCACGAAAAAACAACCCGACCACGTAAAATACGCTTCAACGCATCAAACTATGGGTGCCCAACCCTAACAATAAGTGCTATTACCGCTTCGCAACACATCATAAACAAACACGTTACCTTGAAGATGCCATGGTTTTTCTTTACTTTCGGCCACCCACGAAAATTGACTCAAGGAAAATCCTTTTTTAAATGTTTTGAAACACTGTTCACAAGACACGTGTACCGCTTTCGCTTACACAAATCAAAATGCCACTCAAAGTTTACTCTCTCAAAGAGAAGCTTTCCAGCGCACGCGCATTAACAGATATCGTGTAGCAACACTGTCAAATCACAACTGCCCAACACTGACACCAGCCCAAGCCTGACAACCTTCCTCTATACTTAATTTTCTGAAAATTCACATACTACTCACCAATATTTGCTGGTTTGGAAGACACGGCCAAAACAACGCAATTACTAAAAAAAAATATTATCTTAAATTTATTTTATATACTTAATAAAATTAATTTTTCCCATTAATTTGCGATTAAGCTGTAGATGATTTTTATCTATTTTTTTAGTACAAAAATGTTGCAGCTTTTCAAGATGTGGTAGATAACAAAAGTTTTATATAAATTTCTGTATTGAAACACCATTATTTTTTTTGTATTGTTTTCGAATCGAAAAAATTAAGTACTTCACAATATTTGTACTAAATTCAGTATGCAAATTTTTTACATTTTAGTAGGTACAAATTATTCAAAACACATTTGTTTTACCATATTGTTTACAATAATAAATTAATATTATACCAATTAACATACACACGGTCAATGCCATTTGTTGCACATTTACTTTTATTTCTACAAACTCAATATACATGTATATAAACGAGGTATGCATTTTGTAGTTGTTTTGCTTAGATATGTATGTGTAAATTTGTTGTGCAGCAGTTAAATACATCCTATATAAATAACATTGTGTGACAGTGATCTTGCACTTTTATGGAGACCTAACACAAATTGTAGGTCTAGTTATGCTAAGAAGAATGGTATGGCGGAAATTTCCCATACACCCCCAAAATCTCGTTTTATGGTCAAAAAACCGTTTTTGGGTAGGTTCATGTAAACAATCGATCATTACTTTGCTAATTTTTATTTGATTTACAATTTTTCTTAGTTTGAAAGGGAAAAAATAGTCCTTTCCGACTATGTAGTGTTTATTTTCATGAATTGAAAACTGACGAGACTGCAGTTGAAAATATTTGCGATTTTTCGATTTCTTAATAATTTTTTTGGCTTGGACGATGTTTTTACGATATTATCCGATCTTGGAGATTTTTTGCGATAAAACACTTTCAAAGTAAATTTAATGCCGTGTTGAATGATCTTTTTCTGAATGAAATTGGGTGAAAATGGACGGAGTTGTGTGAATTTTAGGATTTTAAGAACATTTTACTATTTATAATCATTCAGTAGAGTGCACAGTTCAGAGTGCTCTTTGATTCAAAAATGTTTGCCTCTTTCATTTCAACGACTAGCAATAATCAGCAAGCATGTTGATGGAGCTCTTGTCTTGGGAACGTTTTTCAATGATTCTTATTTTCTGGTGGAGTCATTCACCTTATGGCGGTGTTCCCGACTCGCTTCATTATTCAAAGTTTCAGTGCTCAGTTTAAAATTGTGATATGCTATTATTTACGAGAATATGTAATTTCATCACTATATATACAATGGGTCCAAGATATAGAGTTTTAAAAATTTCTCATATATGAGAGGTGGGCGTGGTAATATCTATCCAATCTATCCCATTTTTGCAATGATATATGGCAATAATAATGTTTAACGTATTATCCATCGTTAGCCACAACCTTTTCCCATCTTTCTGGTAGCATACGGATTCCGCGTCGAAAGAACTCCTTATCTTTTGGGGCTATCCACGAATCGACCCATTTTTTGAGTTCTTCGAAAGAACGGAAGTGCTGTTCAGCCAGGCCATGTGTCATCGATCGGAACAAGTGGTAATGAGAAGGAGCAATGTCTGGAGAATACGGCGGATGGGGTAGCACTTCCCATTTCAGCGTTTCCAAGTATGTTTTTACTTGCCTTGCAACATGCGGCCGCGCATTGTCGTGCTGAAGAATAACTTCGTCGTGTCTATTCTCATATTCTGGCCTCTTATCCTTTAATGCTCGGCGCAAACGCATCAATTGCAGTCAGTAGCGGTCGCCACTGATCTTTTCATTTGGTTTCAACAGCTCATAATACACGACACCTTTCATAACCCACCAAATACACAGCATGAGCTTGGATCCATGGATGTTCGGCTTTGCCGTTGATGTTGATGCTTGTCCGGGCGGTCCCCATGATTTTTTACGCTTTGGGTTATCGTAACGTATCCACTTTTCATCGCCAGTCACAATACGATGCAGAAAACCCTTTCTTTTCTGTCGTTCAATCAGCAGTTCACATGTGAAAAATCGTCGTTCGACGTCTCTCGGCTTCAATTCGTATGGCACCCAATTTGCTTGCTTTTGAATAATTCCCAATGCTTTTAATCGTTTAGAAATGGTTGATTGATCAACTCATAAAGATTCTGCAAGTTCTAGTTGCGTTTGACATGAATCTTCTTCGAGTAATGCCTTCAATTCTTCATCTGCGAACTTTTTCGGGCCGCCTGAACGTTCCCTGACTTCAGCATCAAAATCACCACTTTTGAAACGGGCATACCACACCTGACACATTCTAACGTCTATAGCACAGTCAGGATAAGCTTCAGTGAGTAAACGATGTGCTTCAGTTGCGTTTTTCTTTAAATGGAAGAAGCAAATTAAAACTTCCTTGGCCGGCTAAAAACGGATTTGACCCCATAGTGCACTGAACTGAGTGATTATAAATAATAAAATCGTAAAATTCACACAACTCCGTCAATTTTCATCCAATTTCATTCAAAAAAAGATCATTCGAAACGGCTTTAAATTTGAAAGTGTTTTGTTGCAAAAAATCTCCAAGATGGGATAATATCGTAAAAACAGCGTCCAAGCCGAAAAAATGATTAAGAAATCGAAAAATCGCAAATATTTTCAACTGCAGTCTCGCCAATTTTTAATTCATGAATATAAACAATACATGGTCGGAAAGAATTATTTTTCCCCTTTCAAACTAAGAGCAAAAATTATAAATCGGATAAAAATTAGCAAAGTAATGATCGATTGTTTACATGGACCTACCCAAAAACGTTTTTTTTGACCATAAAACGAGATTTTGGGGGTGTATGGGAAATTTCCGCCATACCATTTTTCTTAGCATTACTAGACCTACAATTTGTGCTAGGTCTCCATAAAAGTGCCTGCAATTTTTTGTTTGTCACACAATGTAAGGCAATAGATGTAAATTACTTAACTAAGTGGAAATGTATAGTAAAAAAATTTGTAGCACCAAATTGATAAGAATTAATTAACTAAAAAATATATCAAATAAAAAAAAATGCAATAATTTTTTCACGTCCATAATGAATAAGAATAGATCATTGTCACTGTAGTGTAGAGAAATGAAGCTGATTCATGTTAATTTGTTAATTTACTGAATAATTCAACACATATACAATAAATACTTACTAGTTCAGCTTATTAAGTGTGCACTGCATGTAAATTAACAAAAAAAAAAAAAGTTACAATGGCTGCATTCACGAAACTCATCAATTCCTAAACAGTTGTAAAATTCTATTGTGAATGGCAATATTTTTAGTGAGCAAGCGCCATTTTCAGTAGCGAAAAATTTGTATGATATTTTTCATCGGATGATTTTTGTACAGCGGCTTATGTTTATCTATTTTTTCTATATATATTCTTTTGTTTATTATGGCTGTCATAATTGACAAAACATATTCATATTAACGCCATCGTCAAACATACTTTGCAAAAACATTAAATTAGTTATATCCATTATTTAAGTTTTTGGTTTTGTTAAAGACGAAAAATAGCAAAAACAATTCACAATAGAATAGTTAACGCCAAAAAGTAGCAGCATGTTCGCGACACGAAAATTGATGAGCTGCAACTGTTAAGCAATTGATGAGTGTCGTGAATGCAGTCAATGTTGTGCATTTACATTATAGAAAAACAAAGCAAAGCAAATTTGTGTAGGCTTTGAATTTGATAAATGCATTTTTAATTATTCTAAATGCTTCAATGATTAAATGGTTAAAAGAATATGCAGCAATTCGAGAGAATATCGTAAGTAATTCATTGAAAATTAAGTAAGCACAAATTAGTTTCAAGGACATGATTTAATTTTTGAGTATTTTCCACAGTCTGGAAATTTTTTTACTTAGGAGCCTGAAGAAATTTTTTGGAGATAAAATATCAATTTTCATAATTTAAGTTTAATAAATAAGTACATTGCCTTAAACATATTTTCGGTTCAGAGTTAAAACTCATCCCAAGTATAATTTAGCAAAAATTCGTTTTCTAATTCTTGCCTCATAGTTTAAGACAAACTTTATTTGGGAAAAGTCATTTTTAGTCACAGATTTCTCAAATTCTTGCACAGCACCAGTAGAAAATCCTCAAACAAGGTTCTGATAATGCATTCTGATGGAGATTTGAAAAAAAAATCTGCGTTTCAAAAGCTAACAATTGACTTTTTTTTTACGCGGGTCGAAAGTTTACCTATTTTTCACAATTTTAGTGTAATAAAGCATTAAGTACCTGTTAATTTGCTTCTGTGATAGTTGGTTTGTTGAGCAATTTATGTAAAAATAGACCGCAGAATATTTTTGTTCAATATATTAACCCTTTTGGGACTTAATTGCCTTTTTCAAAAGAAAAAAAGATAAAAATTATTTAAAAAAAATTTTTTTTACCTAATAATTGGGTTCTAAAGGGAATAAGGGTTTAAAAATAATATTTTACGATAGTTTTTTAGGAGACTATGAAAATTAAATCTAGAGGTTAATTTTCAAAGTCATGACTTAAATTCATGTCAAGACTTTCAAATAACGAACTGTTATGCAGACTAGCTACAATGGGGAAAAAAACAACAACATAAGTGTATAGGACGGTAGTGGTAGTTTCTTTCAATATCTCTATTCAGTGAAGATATTTGGAATCAAATCCGTAATTCTGGGTTATGATTTCAAATATTAGTAGCTTATATAGGATATTGAAAGATTAAGAACTATCACTAAGATCACTGATGAGGAATTGTGGCGGATTCCGAAACGGCCGTCTGATTTACCTGTCTCTATATACATTGTTGTTGTGATGACTACATTAGTTCATTAAGCCTGTTTATATATAACTTCAAATAATAATATTTTACGACAAATTTTATCATGGGTTACTGAACATCAAAAACATGTAAGTTTAATTTTAATATATAGGCATGCAAATAAACAAAATCTTTATATTTTTCATTAAAGATTTTAGTTTTTCAGTTTAATTTGTTTTAGTTTCTCTTTACTCATGGCAACTCTAATGCCTGGTTTTCACAATTTCCAATTCAATCAAATTTGCTAGCATGTTGGCAAATTTTATACAGGAAATTCTCTCTTTCTTTCTCTTTGACAGGAGATACGACATAGTGAAAACCAAGCATAAGTCGTCTTCAATTAACGACCTGCATAAATCGACCATCATCACAAGAATATTTTTCCTTTTATACCGTCTCGTCGGCAAACAAGTCTGGTGAAAATGTTAACCTTGTTCTTTCGATTCTTTTGCTAGTTGCATCTGAAAAAAAAAATTTATATGAGCGTGGAGAAATTACCATTTGTTGATATTTGGGGCGGGGGCGCGGGGGAGGAGGTTGTTTGAACGTCCAGAACTCCATCCTGCGTACGTGTCTGATTTATATTTTTTCATTCTGAGGAAATTTGTTAACGATTGCTTTGATCGCAGTTGTGTTGATTTCAGCGGCGATCAGCCTAGGTTTAGGAAAAAATTTGGAAAATATTTTTACCCCATGGTAAGCAGTAGCGTATCCAGAGGGGGGCCTATAGGGGCTGAAGCTCTTTCCCCCCAAGAACCCGACAATCTTATAGTAAACAGTAATTTTTGAGAAATCAAAAATATTTAGATTTTTCCAAAAAAAAGCAGTGAAAAGTATATATTTTCAACAAACGAAAAACTTTAGGATTTAGAAAATTATTTATTTATTTATAAAATTTGGTCGGATATTTGAATCAATTCTGATTAGCCGCCATGGTAGGCGTGCCAATAGGATGCACGTTACAGTGCAAATGGTTATAAAATACATTCAGACTACATTAAATCTACAATTTCAGCGCCAGTTTTTAAATGTCTTACTCTTAGAAAGCTTGAAAATGTTCTAGTGTTTGGATTGAATTTTGTACTGAATTTTAGTCCGATATTGGTTTAAAATGTCTGTTTTTGCCCATTTTTGATCTGAATTGTGGTTTGATTGTAAGTCAGAATTTTGTTTTATTTTAGTTTGAATTTAAATCGGAATTTGGTTTGAGTTTTGATCCATGTTTGGTCTAAATTTTTATTTGCTTTTAATTTATATTTGGTGTCTTTTTAGCCTCAGTTTTATTCTAACTCTTAGTTTGAGTTCTGGTTAATATTTTCGTCTGAATTGGCTTGATTTTGATACTATTTTTGTCTGAGTTTCGGTCCGAAATTTGTCTGAATTTTGTTTTAAAATTTGGTCTGAATTCGTCTGGAGTTTTGGTCTAGTTTTTGTTTAAATATTTATCAGATATTCCCACTCGTTTTTGGGTTACTTTCGTTCGGTATTTGGTGTCCTTTTAGCCAAAAGTTTTGTCTAACTATTGGTCTGAGGCGTGATCTAAATTTTTTTTGAATTTTGGAATGAATTTTAAAACTGATTTTGGTTTTCATTCGGTTTGAATTTTGGGTTTTTAGTTTGAGTTTTTGACTTGAATTTGATCTCCGATTCCGATTCGTGGTCTGAACACGGTTGTTGCCCGATACCCTAAAGCGTGTACGGATCTCGTTGAAATTTAAAATGTATTGGTTTTTGGTCAAATTAAGATATATTTACATTTTAAGTAATGTATAACAGGCTTAAAGAACGTATTTAATTTTTCATAAAAATGAAGTAGCTTTTCCTGTCGTTTTATGATGACTTGGGTAGGCGTGAGATCCGAAAAACAGTTTTTTTGGACCTTTTTTGAGGTTAGGGACAACACTTAGCATTCCCCGTGAAAAAGAATATTGCATTGCAAAAGTTATCGGCAGCTTGATACTAAACTTGTAAGAAAACATTAAATCTAATTAAGTATAAATATTAAAAACTGTTGTAAAAACTATCACAGCACTATTTTTTATGGTTAGCAATATGGATCTGCGAATGAAGTTAATTAATCATTTTTGTTTGTGTAATAAAGTATGGTTTTACAAGCTTCTTTCGTCGCATATAATAAAGTGGTGCCCATAGTAATGGGTATGTTGCCTCGTTTGCCGTTGCCTCGGGTTTTGTTTGATAGTGAGTCCCCCCCCCCTCCCCTAGACCCAAATCCTAGAACCGCAACTGATGGTAAGGCTGTGAAACGTACCGAAATCGTATTAATGGCCTATATGCAGTACACTTCAGAAAGGTCTGATTTCGATTGAATATATACTCATTTAATCCTATGCAATCCAAGTGTACATCAGGCCCCTGGGTACATATAGGTTAACATAGTAATAAGTTATTGTTATTTGATGATGTAAAATATGAAATACTTTTTAGTTTTTAAGATTAAAATTAAATATTATTTTCTTTTCCTTTTTTGAATTTGGAGAATTCAATATTAAAATTAACTTTAGAGGTTTCTTGGTGGAGACCTATAGTAAACTTTGACCAAGAACATTTTTGTGGACCCTCTTTGGACCCTTTGGGTGAAAAATACAAATTCTTCAGAGAAGGGCAAATAAGGTCCAAAAGCTAAGACACAAAAAGTTACTGCCTTCAAAAAAAAAAAAAATATAGAGTCTATTTTATTTTAAGTCACTGAGCCAACCAACTGTATCTGATGATTTTATGTTTAATTACATAAATTGCAGAAATGGACAAACTTTAAAGAAAAACAAAGAAAAAAATTTAGATGGTAATTTTTTTTTATGTTGGACTGTGTAATTTAAATATTTTATGTTCTCTGTTTTTCAATTATTCATATATATTAATTATGTAATGAGTTTTACCTTTAAGCTGACGATAAGCAAAATTGATCTAACCCCCGCCCCTCCCCCTCCAGAGCTCCCTTTGTTTCGCCAATATTTATTTTGGTGTTTTAGAACTTGAATAAAAAAAACTGACTTTTTATATTTACTTGAGTCACACTGTGTTGTAATCAATATGAACTAAAATATTTAGCGAAAATTCATTGCATAGTTTTAGGCTTAAACTCTAATCCGTATCGATATCATTTTTCTTCACACAGATCTCGCAATTTTCGCCCCGGCAGCATGCGCAAAGTGCGTCGCCGCGCAGTATTCAAGAATGGCGATTGTAATGTACTCCAAAAGAATCTCACACGCAGGCGTCTACGATTTGCGCAGGACATCTACACAACTCTAGTGGACTCACAATGGCGTTGGACGCTGCTGGCGTTCGCTTTATCCTTCATATTATCATGGCTGATGTTTGCAGTGCTATGGTGGTTGATTATGTATACACATGGAGATCTAGAGGAAATGCATTTACCACATAATCAAGGTATATAAGTTAGATCACTTAAGTTTACAGCTCACTTACACATTTCCGCCCACTTTCAGAGGAATCTGGCTGGCAACCGTGTGTCTCTGCCATTAACGGCTTTACCTCGTGCTTTCTCTTCTCCATTGAAACGCAACATACCATTGGTTATGGTGTGCGTACCACTAGCGAGGAATGTCCCGAAGCGATATTCATGATGTGCTTTCAATCGATATTCGGGGTAATGGCTTCGGCCTTCATGGCTGGCATTGTTTTCGCGAAAATGACACGCGCCAAACAACGTGCTTCGACTTTACTCTTCTCCAAGAACGCTGTCATCTGTCAGCGTGATGGTAATCTCTCGCTTATGTTTCGCGTGGGTGATATGCGTAAATCGCATATTATAGGCGCTGGAGTACGTGCTCAGTTGATACGCACACGCAGCACTAAGGAGGGTGAAGTGATGACCCAACATTTCACCGAACTCGAGATTGGTTCCGATGAGTGTGGCTCAGATTTGTTCTTCATTTGGCCAATGATTATTGAGCATAAAATCGATGAAAACTCGCCGTTGTATAATATGTCTGCTACTGATTTATTACAAGATAGATTTGAAATTGTGGTTATACTCGAGGGGACGGTGGAATCTACGGGTCAATCAACGCAGGCACGTTCGAGTTACATTAATAATGAGATATTGTGGGGACATCGTTTCGATCCAGTGGTACTCTTCAATAAGGATCGTCAGGCTTATGAAATCGATTATGCACGTTTCAATGAGACAACACAAGTTGATACGCCTCTGTGCAGTGCACGTGAGCTGAATGAGATCTATAAAATACAGGAGGGATTCCGTACACCTGGTGAGCTGATGTTATAATTTGTTGGCTCAAAGAGCCTACGATTTTTGTGCGGTATTAGTTTTATACTTAGACGACTCACTTGAGCATGCTTAATTGCCTATTTTACAGGCAATCATGTATCCGGTCTGCTGGAAGCTTTGAATGTTCATAGTAGTAGTCTACTTTTTGTCGTTTCAGAGGGTTTTAAAAATGTCTAAGTAATATGAATATTATTTTAATATAACTAAAATCACTTATTAGTTTCATAAAAAAAAAAATATTCAGGAATTCATAGTATCGTAATCAATATTGGAATAATATTGTAAATATTCTGCATGAAACTACTGAAACTGTGGAGCTTTCAAAATTCAATGCCATAAATTTGGCAATGTGCGAAATTTATTGATTTTTGACTATTTAGTGTATATTTTTTCTTTAGTTCACACATAAGGGTGAATAACTTTATGAAAGTAAAGCATTGTGCTGATTGAGAAGGGAAGATAAGTATGAGGGAAGTGGAAATAAGGAAAAATATCGTTAAACGTTCGCTATGACTTGGTAAGATCATAAATGCCAGGATAAACTTTTGCCGGGAGCTTATTCCATAAACACGCGGTACAACAAAGAAAATTACTAGCGGTGTTCACGATCTGCAGTAAATGGTCTCGTATTGTGTATATTTTATAAATTTGGTATTTGTAGTAAGTTCGTTAAGTTTACAAAAACAAAATACTTCAAATATCAAAAATACAACGGCAAAATCTTATTGTAAATTTTGTATTCCATTTATGTATTTGCCAATCAGCTGAGACAAAAATGCGATGCTCACATATTATTATGTTTCTGATATCTTGAAGATTTTTAATTGCAAATCCAATGCAAATAGTAAACAAAATCAGCTGATTTGGAAGTTCACACGCGTTCACAATGCTGTGTATGAAATTGTATATTTTTTGCCTAAGTTTTCTACTAATACACCACATTGTGAATATCCCTACTACCTCAGTAAGGCGTAGTGCGTTGGAGTGTCGTTTCAATGTAGAATGCGTAAGTTTCCCATGAGGCTCGCTTAATTCTGGGTAACACACAAACTGATGACATCAAGTCACGCATTTCCGCAGAATATCTACTATGGAAATAACGATAGAATAGAGTAACACAGGGCCATGTTTCTACAATGCCCAATGAGTCAATAGAGCTGCAAGCCCTACTGCCTCCGATTAGCTTTATGGCCCTATGTTTAATACGCCCCAAGAGCTCCAATTGGATTCATGAAGCTTCTGCCGAACGATGTGTATTGAGCTCTAAATATAAATAAAATGTATTCTCAAGCATTGGGGTCATTGAACAATAAAACAATCATTGCCCTTTGTTTCTGTGGGAAAACAGTTACCAAAAAAATTTCTTCCGTTCTACCTATGGCACAATAAAATACTAAAAGCACATAAAAAAATGAGACAGTTTTGAGAAAATTCCTGAAATTAGTTTGGTATTTATATCATCCTGTAACTTTTAGTTTGGAGCCATCCCATTATCATTTTCAAAATAGAAAAATGATTCCCAGCGCTATTAATGTTTTATTGCTAATAGAAAATTTAAATTGGTAAATTAGGCAAAATGTGGCTTAATACCTTTTTCCACTCACTAATAATAAAATTTCATCTTTCCAGTAATTGAAAGGCTTAGGTTAAACACAATTTCGAACTTGTAAAGTTACAAGTTTGAGTTTATTTTACTTGGTTAAAATAGGTGGATAATTATCTACAAATTCTCGTGTTTATCGATAGTTGTCGACAATTTTTTTAACAATATTTTTATTCCTAATTTCGACCACGAGGTCTGCTCTCTCAATGTCTGTTCATGTACTCTATGAAACTTTTTTCTCTCATATTTAAAAGAAATTAATAGCTTATTTACACGGTGCTCAAATTGAGTGATTTCGGCAGTCAATTTCAATTTGAAATTGAAGTCATTCACACAGAGTTTTTCTTTCTCTTACACTATTCCATTTGACAGTTCAATTTTGGAATTATTATAAATTGTTGTAATATTTATGATAATATGGCGAAATCAATAGAGAAGTTTGACGAAATATGTGAAGAATATGCAGAAAGCGTAAATTATATATGGAGAGTATGTTTCTGTGATATTCTGCAGTAGCGTTTTCACTTCTGTACTCGTCACCACAAATCCCTCTCTTCGCAACTCCAGACCCATTTCGTCCAATATATGACCATTTTTCCTCGCCCCACGCAATCCCGCTATTTTCCTCGACAATATCTCCGCTAAAAGTTGTTCGGCCCTTTGGAACCACACACTTCTTTTTTTGTACCTTCTTTTTTCCAATGAAAATAAATAATCGTTTTATATTTGGCAGTGATAGCGATGAGTTTTTCATTGATTTTTGTATTTTTGTACCAATACTTATTGATTAACAGAGTTGTTTTCGGATAGTAGCGCAATTTCAACGAAATTGAGCAAGGCAACTCAATTTCGCTTTACATTTATTTCCATAGTGAAATTGAGCAAGTTCTCAATTTCAGCTGAAATTGAGAAAGAAGTCGAAATTGCTAAATTTGGGGGCCGTGTGAATTTGTTATAAAAGAGTTTCATAAGAGTCAACCCGAGAGAAGTTTTTCTTTGGAAATTTTGTAGAATCTTCGATTTGTACGTTGCAAAGGACAATTGGAACAAATTGAGGCTGGGCTATAGCTAGGTTAAAGCCAAGTCTAGCAAATTTATTCTCTTTTTAATTACTCACAACGTCTTTATGACCGAAAATCCATATAATAATAATGTACAATAATTTATTTGCACTGCAATCGATAGTTTTTTTTTAATTCCATTGCAGGGGAAGTGAGAGTTTTAATTCAATGTTTCCATCCAACTGTTGAACTGTTGTGGGAACTGTTTTGTTACGATGTGCTACGACTAGGGAGGGAGGTGTCAAAATTGATCAAAAATTGCGTTACGCAATATGTGAACGGCCCCTTAGCAAACATAGATTGGCAAAGTTACTTAGTATTTGTTTTGCCTTGAATTTCTTGTCCTGGGACACACCCCATGTCAAACATATGCCCCATAGTGTTTTTAGTTGAAAAAGTAAGGAGTAACGGTGAAGTGCGTTTAACTTTGGATTTAATAAGGGTGTGACATAAGAAATTAAACAAAATTTATCTGCGTAGCCGAAGTCGTTGAGTTTCTTAGACGATGTTCATTATATGACTTGGTCTGCTCCTTTGCTATCAAGGACAAAAAGTGGTGCGAGCACGCGAAATGCGTATGGTTTATACGGCAACATGTATCATAGAAAGTTTTGATGCTTTTCCTTGGTAGATTACTCAGTTGGTTGCTTCAGAGTATGATCGCTTTTAAACAGTGAAGTATGGATCCACAATTCCGAATATTTCTTAATAAACTTTCAATCAAAGTTTTCTTAGTTTGGGAAATTAAATTCAACCTAGATTCTATTATTTTGTACATACTCTTTCTCTCTTTTTACTACTTTGAAAAGGACTGCATGTCCATATTATTTTCCGAAATGATGCGAATTACTTTTTTCAGTTATATATTTAAATAATAAGTTTAATTCACTTTATTAAATTTAGTTATGACTTATTTACTTTGCTGTTATGTTTTTAGGGTCTGCAATATTTTTATGAACAAATATGTATTTTAAAGTTATTACAACTACTTACATATGAACCTTATAATTTATAATTTATTAATGTATTTCTTTTTTATGATTCTTCTTTTTTTCTGCTATCATTGTAGATACTACATTCACCATGCGTCAAATGTCTCTCAATCCATCCGAATAAAGTTTCAACACATACACACATACAAACAAACAAAAATACATTTACTTCAAAATGAATGCTTAATCTCAATCAATCAATCAATCAATCAATTGTTGTTGTTGTAAATGTCATCATTTCTTCTAGTACTACAATCTTCCACTACATATTGTACTTGTTGTTGTTTATTTGTTTATAAAATACCATAGTAAAATTTTAAATTAAAAACGAAAATTAGTGCAAATGTTATAAAGTAATTTTGTGTAAGTTTAAAAACGATAAATACATATATGAACTTGAATGATTTAATGTCATTTTTCTTGTATGATTTCTTCCTTTTTTTTACACATAAGTACATATATTTATTTTTATAGATACTATTTATCGTCTACCAATGCGTTATAGCTATGCTGATGCACGCCAGCAATCACCAGCGACGCCATCGCTACCATCATCTGTGCCGCCATACTCACCGTCATCCATCACATCTTCAGGTGGTGCTAGTGGTGGTGGTGGTGGCGGTGGTGTCTGTAGCTCTGGTGTTTCGACTACTGGTTCCTCAACGCCGAGTCACGATCGCAATCTGCGTTTCACATGGCAATTGGCAGCGGATACGTCAACGTCAACGTCAAAGACAAAATGTAGATAGTAAAATTAAAGTTGTTGTATTAGATATAAGCGTTAAAAAACAGCACTAGGCAAATAAGTACGTAAAAATAAAATAATAAGTATAAAAAGCGACTTTTCACCCTTTTCGTTTTTGCTTTTGTTGGTTGGTTATTTTTGCAGTCAAATAATAATAAAATTTTATATTGTCTATAATTGTATGTATTATAACTTTTAATTTTTCTGATAAATGCACACATTTTCAATAATAAATGATGCGTAATTGCATATTTCTAAAAAAAAAAAAAAAACAAAAATTAATAAATGGTTACAATTGCTCAAAAAGTTCAAAGAAATATTAAAAATTATTTCCTATATAAATCAGTGTCGTGCAAATATTTAAATGTTTTAACTGCTTATTAAGAGATATTTATATTTTATGTGCGTATTACTTCCAAAAGCCACTTGTTTTACCCTCAAATATACAAATATATCAACGTTATATACACCGGTTACTTCAAATAAAAACAATAAATACTTGAAGCTGCCGTGCAATAAGTTCGTGTCTTCAATCTTTTGTTTTGTAAGTAAGTAAGTAAGTAAGTATGAACGTGTAAGATAAGAGGAGAGATGGCAATGGGAAAATATTTTGAGTGATACCTTTAAGGTTACATACATATATATATTTGTACCTACACATTTTTTTTGAAGCAGCTTTAAAATTAATGCGAAAAATAATTATTTTTGCTAAATTTATTGTTTATGTGATTCTGCAGCATTTGATGCGTTAGAGCTTCGTTTGGTGGTAAAAAAAGGTGGTGGTAAGTTTTCAATTGTGGGCACCTTATATCTGTAGAAAGTTTTCTAATGTTGGTGTATATATTATGGCTCATCAAAATTCAAATTGACTGTATTGTCTTCGACTACCGAGTATAATCGAAACTGTATTTTCTCCTGAGTTCTCATTGCATTAATCGACATGACTAGGGGTCGAATCGTCTGATCCGTGAACGTTCAGTGAAGAGTAATAAGTTCACGGATCAGACGATTCGACCAGACAAACAGAATTTGCAGGCCAAAAAACATGCTCGTCTTCTTTATAATAATGTTTTGACCAAATTCAATGGACGCATTATTGTGGATGATCAGGTCAAAAATATTATATGGCAATGAATTGTGGTAATGTACCCTCAAAATTCAAGTACATAAAAATGGATAAATTTACAAAGAAAGCAATGGTGTGGCAGGCTATTTGCAGCTGTGGTCTCAAATCCAAGGCATTTGTGACATCCTCTTCTATGACGTCTGATATTTACATCAAAGAGTGCCTCTCGAAACGACTATTGCCATTTATTCGTCACCACCATTCGCCAGTGAAGTTTTGGCCTGATTTAGTTGCCACTACTCTAAGAAAACCATGGATTGGTATCAGACTAATAAAGTAGATGTAGTGCCCAAATATATGAATCCACCCAATTACCCCCAGCTTCGACCGATTGAAAAATACTGGGCTATTACAAAATATAAGTTGAAGAAAAATGCAGGTATTGTCAAAAATGTGAATTCAATGTTACTAAAATGGAACCAAATAGCCGCAAAAGTATCCAGAGCGGATGTTCAAAGGTTGATGGGGTCCATTAAAAGGAATACCCGGAACTTTTTGCACAACGAAGAAATTTAAATCTTGTAATATTATAGTATTAAACTTATCATTATCAACACAATATTAAACTTATCATTTAATGCATTATTTGTTATTCTGAGTGTTCTGGTTCAAAAGATACAGCAACTTTCCTGCGTGCCAATTTTGCGTGAACCGCGCTTTATATTATAGATATGATCATGAAATTTTACATATTTATAAACCTTATTATTGTCATATATCATTGTAAAAATGGAATAGATCGGGTTATTACCACGCCTACCTCCCATATATGTGAAATTTTTAGAACTCTATAATTTGGAACTCATTGCAGATATAGTGGTGAAATTGCGTATGCTAGTAAATAATATCATATTTATATATCCAGGTAAAAATTATCACGATTGGAATGTTCTTGCGCCTACTTTTCTTACATTTGCGTCTTTAAAAATACATAATAAAAAAATAAAAATAAAATATGAGTATTTTGTGATTATATTCATATGCGTAGGTATGCGTGATAATGGTCCGATAGTTCTAATTTTTAGTATGGCTTATGTCCAAGACAATATATATTAGCATATGTAATTTAATGATTTTATCAGTAATGGGTTCAAAGTTATTGTATTTTTAAAATTTAACATATATTTATATTAGTGGTAGGCGTTGCAATCGGCTGATTAAAAAGTTTTTCATACAGAGTAAATGAGGTCTAAGACTAAGATTTCGTAAACCAATTTTCGACTGATTACCATTTAAAATGGATTATATATAACATCTTAAACAACTACCTATGAATAATTAAATGCTACGTGATATCATATTTTTGATTGTCATTCAAGCTGTGGTAAAAAGTTGCAAACCACTCATATCTTATTCTAAAGTATGGTTTTTATTTTCGCTCGGAGCAAATTGGAGCTTTTTTGTTCTCATCCATTAAAAAAATAAAATGTTAAAAAAAATTATTATTTTTTCCATAACATTTTTGGGTATAAGAAAATGGTAAATCGATTTTTTATCATTTTCATTAATAGTGTAAAGGTTTTACTTTAACATGAGACCAAAAATTAATGTCTAGCTTTAGTATTCGTTGAGTTATGATACTTTATGTGCAACTCATTTTCAAGGAAGAAACGGAGTGGGGTAAAAGATTAAGAAAGAGGAGCGATAGAGCGGGTGAAAGTTAGAAAAGGGAAAAGGTTGTTAGAGTGAGGGGGGGAGGGGGGGGGGTGGTCGAGTGATTCGGAAAAAGTAAGGATGAGAAGAGCCTAGGAAGTAGGTGAGGTAGAGGAAAGGGCTGAAAGAGGGTTATAGAGGGTATTAGAGTGAGGATAAAAGAAGGAGGTGGGAGAGGGGAGGGAGTGACGAGAAGAGGAAATCGGAAGAAAATTTAAGAGAGCTAGGATAAAGGAAGGTCGCCGTATCCTAGTGGTTACTGTGCTGGATTGGTACACAGAGTTGCCCGGGTTCATATCGCGGCACGCTACAAAATCAAAAATAGAAAATAAATTTTTTTTTACACAGCACCACCTCTTGGCTGGCAATGGCAAACCTCCAAGAGTAAAAAATGCCAATGAAAAGCTTTTCACTTCGTCGTTCGTATTCGGCATAAAACTTTAGGTACCTTCCATTCGTGTATAAATAGAACTCACACAACAGGAATGGATACGAAAAGCTCGGCCTTGGCCCTCCATGGGCTGTTGTGCCATAATAGTAGTAGTTGTGGATAAAGGAAGAGGTTGAGAAGGCGGAGAAGAGGAGAGAAAAGAAGAGAGGTCTAAGAGAATTGAAGAGGAGTTAGAGAAAAAACGGTATAAAAGAGAGGAAACGGTTGAAAACAAAGAAAGGAAACAAAAAGAGGGGAATGATAGAAAGTTAGGGAGGTTAGGGAGGTAAGGGAGAGAATGAGTGGTAGTACGAGCAAAGTTTGAGTACGACTGAAACTGGATATGACTGAAAAGAGTTAAAAGAGGAGAATGTGGAAAGAAGGAAAACAAGGGGGGAAGAGAGAAGGAAGGGGAAAAGAGGAGAGTGAAGGAAGAGAGAATGGAGAGGAAAGAAAAAGGAGGGGAAAGAGAAGGAAGGAAAGAGTGGTAAGAGGGGGGAAGGTGAGTGACTGTAAGGGATTGTGTGAGAGGAGACAAGGGTGGAAACGTATAGAAAGAGAGAGATAAAGAGAGATATGTGCAGAGTTGGGTAGTAATGATTCCATTAGGAATTAAATTCCATCTCCATTCCAATTACAATTAATTGTAATTGATAATTTAATGTTTTCAATTCCTTAGTAATGAAATTGATAAAATTTACAATTCCATTACAAGGAATTGTAATCGGTGATTAAAATTTCTATATTCCTTGGTAATGGAATTGGAAAAATTTTCGATTTCATTACAGGGAATTGTAATTGAATAGAAAGGAATTTATTATTTAAGTGTAATCAATTATTTTCTTGGAATTAAATTCGAATTTAGTTGGAATGATTACTAAAATGTAATTGATTCCCTTTAGTTTAATTCCAAAAAGCAAAAAAAAATTAGGAAAATATTGTAAAACGCTTCTAATAAGCCGTTACGAGCGAATCAGTATTAAATGCGGGACAATTCTTTCGTGACTAAATTGGAATTTATTTCCGAGAAAGTAATTGATTACACTTAACTAATAAATTCCTTTCCATTCAATGACATTTTCAATTCCTTTAGGGAATTGATATATTTTTAATTACTAAATACAATTCCCTGTAATAGAATCGAAAATTTTTCCAATTCCATTTTCCAGGAATTTAAAAATTTTAATTACCGATTACAATTCCTTGTAAAGGAATTAAAAGTTTTATCAATTCCATTACTAAGGAATTGAAAACATTAAAGTACCAATTACAATTCCTTGTAATTGGAATTGGGATTGTAATGTAATTGAATTTACCCAGCTCTGCTTATATGTAATCTTTTAATTTTTGTTTCGGTTTGATGCCAGACCTACGATAAAAATTTATGAGATTTTTAATGGAAAGAGAAGGCGGGCTTATCCTCAAAGCCCACTAGTGAACCAATCCATAAATCTATACTTATCTCCACCTATTTTTTATGACATAAATCGCTTGGGCATGACAAATACTTAAACATTCAGATAAAGATTGAAGCATGTTTTTTAATGAAGGGAAATTTAGTTCAATTCCATCTGATTCACAGTCTAGGTGTGTTTATTGTCTCTTGAGCCACTGCACTGATTCCCAGCTAAGAAGTGATTTCTTAACTATCTACCTTTTTTTCTTTCATTCATATTCAACACAATGCTTGGCACTAATCGGATTAACCTCTGTGTGTTGATTGATCATTCAAAAAATTAAATTAATAAGGAGTGAGATAGAAAAAATCTTAACACACGTTTTACCTAATAATTTTTTTTGGGTGTAAAATTTAAAAATTTCTTTGATCTAGTTATCTTTGAAAAATATGTCAGTTGTTATTTTTAATGACAAACATGTTGATTTATTGTGAGTTTGATCAGAATGAGTGAAGAAAAAGAAGTACGTCTTAAAGTTATTAAAAATTTTCAAAAAAATCCAAATTGGTCCTACAAAAAATTGGCCAAAGAATTGAAGGTCTGCCGTCAAACTGTTTCCAATGTTATTAAATAGTTTCAGGAGAATTTGACCATGATAGGAAACCTGGTTCGGGAAGAAAATAGCCAAGAAAATAGAAAGCATATTGAAAAGATCTCCAAACACATTTGGTAGAAAAGCTGCCCGGTTAGCCCAGTGCTCTGACTATTTGGTGCGAAAAGTTAAAGCCAATGCAGGTTTGAAAGCCAACAAAGTCCAAAAAGTTCCAGACAGGAATGCTGCAAAAAATTTAGACGCCAAAAGTAGGGCTCGGAAATTAAAATCGAATTTCATACAAAAATATTCATGTTGTATAATGGACGACGAAACGTATGTACTTGCAGATTTTACGCAGCTTCCGGGTCAAAATTTTTATGTTGCTGATACTCGAGGAAATGACGAAGAACAATTAAGAATCCAAAAGCAAAAAAAAATTCCCAAAAAATTCCTTGTATGGCAAGCTATATGCAGTTGCGGCAAAAGAAGCAAGTTATTTGTTACAGTGGGCTCTATAAATACCGAAGTATACATCAAAGAATGTTTGAAAAAAAGACTTCTTCCTTTCATAAGAGAACACAATGTGTCCACATATTTTTGGCCCGATTTGGCATTATGTCACTACGGCAAGAAAGCTCTGGAGTGGTACCAAAGTAATAACATAGTTTTTGTACCAAGAGAGGCCAACCCTCCAAATTGTCCAGAGCTAAGGCCAGTGGAGAGATATTGGGCTCTTGTGAAAAGAAACTTAAAGAGCACAAAAAAGGTGTCCCAAAACATCAAAGATTTCGAAAGGAGATGGGCAAACTGTTCCGAAAAGGTGTCTGAAACAACTATCAACTCTCAAATGGAAGGCTTACCAAAAAAAAGTCCACGATAAAAATTATTGAATTTTATATATGTTACGATTTTTTCGATCTCACTCCTTATTCCAGCTGACTATCCTGAATCCAGTTGAGTAGTTTTGATGTCAGTTTGTCTAATAAAAGCTCTAACTCTGAGAAAATCTATTATTCTAAGTAAACTGAATTAAATAGCGTTTTCTTACAGTTGTAACAGACTAAAGCGCGGTTCACGCAAAATTGGCGCGCAGGAAAGTTGCTGTATCTTTTTAACCAGAACACTCAGAATAACAAATAATGCATTAAATGATAAGTTTAATATTGTGTTGATAATGATAAGTTTAATACTACAATATTAAAAGATTTAAATTTCTTCGTTGTGCAAAAAGTTCCGGGTATTCCTTTTAATGGACCCCATCAACCTTTGAACACCCGCTCTGGATACTTTTGCGGCTATTTGGTTCCATTTTAGTAACATTCAACTCACATTTTTGACAATACCTGCATTTTTCTTCAACTTATATTTTGTAATAGCCCAGTATTTTTCGATCGGTCGAAGCTGGGGGCAATTGGGTGGATTCATATATTTGGGCACTACATCTACTTTATTTGTCTGATACCAATCCATGGTTTTCTTAGAGTAGTGGCAACTGGCTAAATCAGGCCAAAACTTCACTGGCGAATGGTGGTGACGAACAAATGGCAGTCGTCGTTTAGAAAGGCACTCTATGATGTAAATATCAGACGTCATAGAAGAGGATGTCACAAATGCCTTGGATTTGAGACCACAGCTGCAAATAGCCTGCCACACCATTGCTTTCTTTGCAAATGTATCAATTTTTATGTACTTGAATTTTGAGGGTACATTACCACGATTCGTTGCCATATAATATTTTTGACCTGGAAGCTGTTTAAGATCAAATTTTACGTATGATTCATCATCCACAATAATGCATCCATTGAATTTGGTCAAAACATTATTATAAAGAAGACGAGCACGTTTTTTGGCCAGCAAATTCTGTTTGTCTGTTCTATTTGGATATTTTATAGCTCGATAGCACTTTAGCCCAGCTTTTATGCGTATTCGTCTTGCAGTACTTTTGCTGGTATTGAATTTTTTGGCACAATCGCTATCCGATAGTCCGGGATTGCTTTTGATGGACCTCAAGATCTTTGCCTTTAATTTTAGGTTGGTGGTTCCTGTTTTGTTCACAACTTTTTTAGCTCTTTCAACACTAAGAGTTTCTTTATATCGTTTTATAACTCTACATTTCTTTTGGAGATATTTAACACTTTCGCAATCTTTGAACCAGACCACGACGGATTTTCAATAAACTTTTTCACAATCAATTTGCAGCTTCCATTGTGCACACAATCACCAACTTGCGATCAATTAATATGAAAAATTTATCAACTAACGGTAACGGTATTGTAAACAAATTGTTGTTCTTATGACTAGGGGCGACGTGGTGACCACAACAAAGCGTGCCAATTTGGCGTGAACCGCGCTTTAAATTGTGTTCTGAAATACAGAAAATATAGTCCTAAGTTTCATTACTAATGTTACATTAATAAAGAAGTACCGTCATGTTTTCATTTACTTTAAAATTTTTAGCTCTCTACAATCCAATAATAGTGCATTGACTAGAGTTGTCTTATACTAGTTTTTAAAATCAGTATTAATTTTTTCAAGGTTTGTTTTTAAACTAAAAACCGAATTTAATATGCATTTTTAAACCAAACGTTTTGGCCTTTACTTCCTTGACTTTTCTGCTTCATTATAAAATAATTTCAATTTTAATTTCAATATGCTGAATCCAGTTACAAATAATAATAATTTAATTATTATTAAGAAGATTTTTGAAATGAATACCACAATTATTACAATTTTTTCCCCACATTTGATTAAGAAACTCAATAAATATTTTAGTATTTTGTTTTTTTTTTTTTGTATTCGTTGTGGTTTTCATTTTATTATTATTACATTTTTTTATTGTTTTTGTACTCCACACGATAAAATGCCACTTATGTTGCCAACATAATTTAGTATGCCACACATTTAAGGCGTGTTTCCTATCTACTTCAAAATTTTACAATAATAATACAATGCAATGGAACAAAAACCAAAAACTACGAAACAAGTACAAAACTCCAAGAAAAAAACTTCCACTTCTTAATCGAACAACATATCACGCTTAAGTTACGCTCGCTTGCTTTTTTTTTTAAACCAAAGATATTAAAATGAATTAAATTGACTAATTTAGATTAGCAACGAGAAAATTGCAATACAAAAAAAAATTTGAGTTTTTTGGTACGAGTACCTGAAAAAGTGTGCACTTCCTATGCCACACACATGCACCACGATTTGGATAAAGCAGAAAAACAACGTGAAATAGAAACACACACAGCATGTGCCTCTCATGTAATTGTTGCCCCTCCATCTCCCACAAAAAAAAAAAAAAAATATTAAAATTGTTTTTGCTGCACATAATTTTCGTTATGGTTCAACAATGCTGAGTGATTTTTTTTTTTTATCTATTTTTGTTTTTTTATTAGCACAATTTCAAAGTTTTTCGGCAATAGCAAAATACTAGCAACTAAATATGAAAAAAAAGAAATATTGGTGCATAGTCGTGCATGCAACAAATCAAAATTCATGCAAAAATGTACCTTTAAATGCGTTCAAGAAGGGGCAATGTTGAAAAAAATAAGACAGAACAGTTTAAAGGCGTTCAAAGCCTCTTGAAGTCAAATGGATGAAAAATACAACAACAACAACAACAACGATACGTTTTTAAAAGCATTTGTGCACACACATTTAAATGTTAAAAGGAAATAATTTTAATTTTAGGTAACTTACATATGTATGAGTATGTGTATGTTTCTTAATAAACTAATAAATAAATAAGAAAATGTAGGGTACCATCAACATGAAAAGCCCTCAAAAATTATTTTCTCTATTAATACTAGTAAGAACAATGAAACAAAGGCTTACAGTTTTCTAGGTTAAAGTAAAGTGAATGGCGGTTACCGAATCAATTATAATTTTGCATAACTTATCGATTAATCGCTCGTGACCGTATTTCTTCTCGCACACAAGTTAAAGTAAGAACTGCTCAAAGATTTTCATTTTTGATTTTTAGTTTTGTGATTTTTCAATATTTTGATTCTTCGATTTTTTAAATCTTGGTTCTTGAATTTTGATTCCTGATTCTTGATCCTTGATTTTTGATTCTTGATCCTTGATTTTTGATTCTTCGTTCTTAATTCTTGATTTTTGATTTCCGATTTTTGGCTATTGATTCCTGAGTTTTGATTCTTGTACCTGGATTCTTGGTTTTTGATTTTTAATTCTTTATTCTTGGTTTTTGATTCTCAGTCCTTGATTCTTGGTTCTCGATTTGTTATTCTTGGTTTTTGGTTCTTGATTCTCCATTTTTGATTCCTCGACTTTTCGATTCTTGATTTTTTATTCCTGATTCGCGATCCATGATTGTTGATTCTTGGGTTTTGGTTCTTGATTTTTGATTCTTCGCTCTTGATTCTTACTTATTGCTTCTTGATTTTTGATTTCCAGTTTTTGAGTTTTTTTTATTTTTGTACCTGGATTCTTGATCATTGATTCTTGATTTTTATCTCTTTACTTTGGGTTTTTGATTCTTAGTCCTTATTTTTTGGCTCCTGATTCTAGGTTTTCGATTTTTTTTATTTATGGTTCTTGTTTTTCTATTCTTGATTCTTCGCTCTTGATTTGAGTTTTAAAATTTGATCTTTGATCTTTGGTCTTTGATCTTTGAACTTTGATCTTTGAACTTTGATCTTCGATCTTTAATCTTTAATATTTGATCTTTGATCTTTGATCTTTGATCTTTGATCTTTGTTCTTTGGTCTTTGATCTTTGATCTTTGATCTTTGATCTTTGATCTCTGATTTTTGATTTTTGATTTTTGATTTTTGATTTTTGATTTTTGATTTTTGATCTTTGATCTTTGATCTTTGATCTTTGATCTTTGATCTTTGATCTTTGATCTTTGATCTTTGATCTTTGATCTTTGATCTTTGATCTTTGATCTTTGATCTTTGATCTTTGATCTTTGATCTTTGATCTTTGATCTTTGATCTTTGATCTTTGATCTTTGATCTTTGATCTTTGATCTTTGATCTTTGATCTTTGATCTTTGATCTTTGATCTTTGATCTTTGATCTTTGATCTTTGATCTTTGATCTTTGATCTTTGATCTTTGATCTTTGATCTTTGATCTTTGATCTTTGATCTTTGATCTTTGATCTTTGATCTTTGATCTTTGATCTTTGATCTTTGATCTTTGATCTTTGATCTTTGATCTTTGATCTTTGATCTTTGATCTTTGATCTTTGATCTTTGATCTTTGATCTTTGATCTTTGATCTTTGATCTTTGATCTTTGATCTTTGATCTTTGATCTTTGATCTTTGATCTTTGATCTTTGATCTTTGATCTTTGATCTTTGATCTTTGATCTTTGATCTTTGATCTTTGATCTCTGATCTTTGATCTTTGATATTTAATCTTTGAGCTTTGTTCTTTGATTTGTGATTCTTGGTTCCTGATTCTACATTTTCTGATTTTTGGTTCTCGACTTTCGATTCTTTATGTTTTATTACTGATTCTTTTGTTTCTGGTTTCTGTTGTTTCTGGATTCTTTGTTCTTAATTCTTCATTCTTAATTCTTGAGTTTAGACGCTTGGTGATTGCTTCTTGGTTCTTGATTCCTGATTTTTGATTCTTGATTTTCATTATTGTTTTTTGTTGCTTGATTCTTATGTTTTGATTTTTGATCCTTGATGTTAATTCTTGATTTTTTACGTTTCTCTGATTTCCGATTGCTCATTCTTGGTCTCTAATCCCTGGTTTATAATTTCTGAGCGCTGATCTCTTATTTCTGATCTATGAATTCCGATTTCTGAATTTTGAAGTTTATTCATGTATTTGCATATTAATCAATATCAAGTGTTGATCCGATATTTGAGGGTTATACCTTAACTTAAATTTTTTTACCTTTTGCGTAATGCAGCCAGCATGTTACTCAGATACTTACGTGTATGTAGTAACTGAGAAGCCAAATATTGTAGGCGCTTTTGTTAATGGATTGCTACACGAGGCGGTCCTGATGGTAGTAGAGTAATGATTTAATAGTAATATATAAACGTGCTTGTGTATTGTATGGTGCATATGAATGTGGTAGTAATTTGCTGATAGAGATAAAAGAGTAGAGGAGCTCATGGTAGTTGTTAGTATTTTTAAAATAAAATATTTAACATGTAATTAAACATTTTGCAGAATGAGTTATCGATATTGCATGTTGTGTCAAGCTGGCAAGTTGCAATATTATGATTTTATTTTATTTTTTGTCTTATATAATTTTTAATTTTATTACTCAAATAAAACTCGTTCATTCTTTCATTCATTTGTAAATGCAACCAAGAGTAACAGTTAGAGGTGCATGTACATGTATATATTGTCCAGTGCCGGCATGCTGCATATGGGTTAAGGACACACAGACATTTTGGCAGTTTTTAATAGAGTTGCTGAAATTCAAGTTGAATTTATGTTCACAGTGAGCAAACACACATGCACACACACACACACGTACATGGGATACATTGAAATGGAAATCAAATTGACCAAAATCAAAGGTGAACACCCACATTTCATTACTCAGCGTGTTAATAAATAAAAATATTTTTTGTCAAATATTTATTTTTTTTTGGCATTTTGTTTGTTGTTTTTTTTTTTTTTTAATTTTGCTTTGCAAGGGTGTGTAGTATGCATTTCTATGTTGTAATTTTGTATTATGTTAACTATACATTTTTGCATAATTTATCGTTGATTACTTTGTGAAAATTACTTAACAATTTTGTATAAGAAAAATTTCAATTTATATATTTTTTTTTCTTTAATATTAAAGCAAGTAAGAATTACTAAGTTTGGTCATGCACGAATATGAGATATCTTAGATTATGTACCTGCATACATTCTTGAGAATATGACCAAGTAGGCGTTACAATTCGTGACCCTTTTTAATGTATGGCAGTAAAAGTGTATGGGAAAAAAGTTTGTGAGTTATATTTAAGTAAAAACTAAATGCAAGTATTGAAAAATGTTTTTAGAGAAACCCAACAATCGACTGAGAAAACTAATTTTTTTATGAGGTGAGAAATTTTAGCTAGAGTCGTTCAGGGAGTCCGAAAGAAAAGACTCTAAAACCAACTAAGCTATAAAGTTTAAGCCCATACGTCTGGATTTAATTGACCCAGTTTCAAGGTTAGTTTCTGCATTTCTGCATTCTTCTCTAGTTAGAATAGAAAAATGGTTAAGTTATTAATTCACAAAGGCCTCAAAAATCACCTCAAGTCCTATGTATTTTTTGCTAATGGCAAAAAAAAGAAACTTGTTTTAAAAATAAAGTTAAAATTTATTGGCGGCAATTTTGTAAGTAATCATACGACAGAAGTTGAACGTAAAACAAAAATTTTATGATGCTTTTCAGATTTAAGATGACAGCATCACTGTCAAAGTTAACACTTTAATTTCGGGTTTTGTTTTGTGGTTTATTTAAATGGTGCGATTAAAATTAAAAAAAAAAAACAAAAAAAAAAAAAAGGAACTTAGCATAAAACTGACATTAATATTTTTAAGCCATACATATCATATTTTAAATCACATCAAGTTCATTTAATTTTTTTCTTTTCAATATGGCAACATTGTGCAATTTCTCCGCCAAAAAATATTTGTGTAATAACAGAATTTCGATTAAATTTTTTTTTTTTTTTTTTTGAGAAAGTTTTTCTCATAATCTAAATATGTATATTGTTTTAAGAAAATATCATAAATAAAATAAATTGTATTGAAATTTTTTTTATCGCATTTATTTTTTTATTTTTTATCAAAAATGTCAAAAGACAAAAATGTATTAAGTGAGATTAAATTAAGAAACATACAATTCAGAGAAAGTAATTATTATTTTATGTTAATGGATATAAATGCAATCATTGGAAAAATTTCATATCAAAACTGGCCAAAAAAAAAAAAAAAAAAAAATTGTGCTTATCATTCAAGCAGAAAAAGTTTGAAAAAATATTCCAAAATACCATCAAAAGATAACGAATTCACCGCCGTCGTTGTTGTCGTTGATGATAACAACAAATAAAAGGGTAATAAAAGCCTTCAATCATTCCAAAAATTCAATGAAGCATGCTACAAAATCATTGAAAAAAATAATAAGAAAAAGAGAAGAAAACTGATAGTGAAATTTTGAGTTGAGCAAATCAACACTTCAATAATCAGCAGCAGCAACAATATCAGCATCAGCAACAGCATCATCTTCAGCATTACTGGCAGTATCACGAGCAGCAGCAACTATAAATCAACTCAATGCGATTTCAATAGCGTAACTGCCATGGATATGAGCATTGAGAATAATTTTGTTATATCCTTAATGGCCATGGATCAACGAATATCTTAACAACCACTAAATCTAGTTCTTCATAGGGGAACATGCCCACTAGATGGCTTATTTGCTCCATACGTTTTGCTAAAGTATTTCAGGTCGTAATTGTGACAGCAGAATATGAAAATAGGGTGCTAAAAACCAATTAAAATGAAAAAAAAATTTAAATTTGCGAAAATTGGATGCGCTACTCCGAAAACCGTGATTTTAAAGAATGTTTTACAATAGGTTTGGGATTTTGCATTGAAAAAGTATTCAACTTGTATATAAAAGATTTTCAGATAACCATACCTACGTAAAAAATGCCGCTAAAGTGAATGGCGTACCCAGTTTGTTGATACAACTAAACACAAAGCCACCCCTAGCGCCTAAAGTGGCCATTTGGCCACGAATTTTCAAATTCACCCGTTAGGATTTTGAAGTTAGCGGTAATTTTTTAAAAATTAAAGTACGTAGCATTGTAGGTAATTCAATTTAGTTTATTTAAAACACATTTTTTTTCAAATCGAGTTGTATTTGAACTAATAAATTAACTTTTAGTGAACCCATGTCGAGTACAATCAAGTTCATCTTTGACAAATGTTGCCAAAAAATTGCAAAAAACAAAGCAGACGTTGAAAAAATTACCTTAAATTAGTGAAACTTACCAATTAAGAAGTAACTACTAACTTTTAAAGTTTTCTACATACTTAGTCGCTTGCGTCAAAATTGTTGATTTATATCAATATGTAATACAGGTGTCCCCCGTATAACACGATTGTGATACCACAGTACGGCGCGACTCCCCCATTTACGGAGTGGAGAACCATGAGGATTCCATAATGAATCTGGCTATGTCCTTAATATTTACGGATGATAGCTCGGACAGACTAGTGAAGAAAGGTGAACCCAGGAGTTTTAGTCTCCTCCTGGCCAGGGATGGGCATTCGCACATGAAATGAAGGACTGTTTCTTCCTCCTCCTCAGAGCCGCAGCCCCGACAGAAGTCATTGAATGGCAGTCCAAGTCTTGCAGCATGTCTCCCCATTATGCAGTGTCCCGTGAGCACCGAAGTCGTTATGCTGATGGAGCTTCTGCTTAGGTTGAGTAGCTGTCTAGTACGACCTAACCTAGTGCGGGGTTAGTTTCCAAGAATTTAGAAATCTGCCGTATTATATACGAAAATGTATTATACGGGACAAGAAAGTAGTACAAAAACAGGGATATGTTCCAAGAGTTTGAAAAACAACTTTTTGAGATAAGTGCTCGTTCGAGTTGCCACATTTGATTCATGTATATTTTAACTTTTTGTACGGTTTGATACATTTTTTCACATTTAAAAATAAATTAAAGTTTTTATTTTTGGTTGTAAAAAGAAAAAAAAAAAGGGAAATAATATTGATTTTATATACAATTTTTTTAATAATAAGCACTTAACAGAAAATTTATTGGAACATTTAAAGAAAAAATTTGAATTTAACAAGTAAAAATGACAATGAAACTAGAACACAGAGTAAACTGGAATTTGATAAATTGAACACATAAAAATTAGAGTTGTAGTTAAATAGCTTATTGACAAATTTAAAAAGCGATTTGAATTTCTAAATTTTTTTCACTAATCGTGTTAAACAAGGGATTCAGCTATTCACAAATCATGTTGGAAGGAAATCGTGCTATAGTGGCATCGTGTTATATGGGGATTTCCGCTATTTACAAATCGTGTTGGGGCGAAATCGTGCTCTACGAGTGCAATGTTGTACCTGGGAAACCTGTACATATAATACTGTAATTGACAGACGAAAATAAAGATTACAAATTTAAACGATAAGACAATTTTTACAACTTCTGCTTTGTTTTTTTCGTACAATTTTTTGATGACATTTGTCAAAGGTGAACTTGATTGTACTCGACATAGGTTCACTAAAAGTTAATTTATTAGTTCAAATACAACTCGATTTGAAAAATTTTTGAGTTTTAAATAAACTAAATTGAATTACCTACATTGCTACGTACTTTAATTTTTAAAAAATTACCGCTAACTTAAAAATCCTAACGGGTGAATTTGAAAATTCGTGGCCAAATGGCCACTTAAGCGCTAGGGGTGGCTTTGTGTTTAGTTGTATCAACAAACTGGGTACGCCATTCACTTTAGCGGTATTTTTTACGTAGGTATGGTTATCTGAAAATCTTTTATATGCAAGTTGAATACTTTTTCCGTACAAAATCTCAAACCTATTGTCAAAATCACGGTTTTCGGAGTTGCGCATCCAATTTTCGCAAATTTAAATTTTTTTTTTCATTTTAATTGGTTTCTAGCACCCTATTTTCATATTCTGCTGTCACAATTAAGACCTCAAATACTTTAGCAAAATAAGCCATCTAATGCCCACTTATAAACAATTTTTTTGCAAAAGCTTTTAAAATACAGATAAAAAAACGACATCAAAATTAACAAAATTTAAAATTTTTAATGTTTTTATTTTACTGCCAAAATTACACAAAGAACGCATTAGTTCAGCGTGGGTAAAGACATAGTGAGTAGTAGTGGATCTGTTTTGGTTCAAAATAAATATAAACCGTTTATTTTTTACAGAATTTAAGGTTATTATTGAATCAATTTCTTAAAATATTGGTTTAGAATGTTGACTATTACTATAGAAATAGGGTCGGCAACGGTCACATTTCATTTATTTTTGCCTTTCTATAGAAATAGGATATCTACTTATAAAATTTATAATATACTATAGAAATTAAGGCCTGCGACACATAAGAAATATGATCTGTGATAGTGTAAAATATTTGATTTTTCATAGAAAAAGGGTCTGTAGCGTGTGCTATCTAATAAAAATAGTGTCGGGGACAGATTAAATTCTTTTTTTTGCTATAGAAATTGAGTTTGCAATGCATAAAAAGCTATGTAAATGCGGTTTGGAATAGGTAAAATTTGTGGTATTGGTATATACAGGGTGCGGCGACTGAAGTGTTAAAATCTTTCAGTGCAATCACATTAAATTTGGTGTGATGGCAGCTCATTTTATTGTTTGCAAGTTTGCAACACTTCAAAAAGTGAAAGCCAGATTTCGACGAAATTCCTAACAGCCTCAAGGCACATAATCTTACAGCGAAGCAGATTGTTTCTGCTTCGGCTACAATGAGCAAAGGAGTTGAAGCACTTGTAGGCGATATTGCCAAACTTGTAGGCGATATTCAACAATTGAGCTGAACGTAAATAAGCAAAATGATCGAGTCAAGTTACAGGAGAGAACGTTTAAAAATTTCGAACTAAGAACGGCTATATGATCACATGCACCGGCCACGTCATGGTTTGGGCTGCAGCAACCGCCGATGGCCGTTCCCCGCTCATGTTTTTGGAGCCTGAAGTCAAAGTGAATGCGACCGTGCACAGTGAATCGGTGCATTAAAACCTTGGGCACGCAAGCATTTCGGCAACAGACTGTACACGTTTCAAAAGGGCTCGGCACTGTCTCAAAAAGCTCGCATGAACCTAGATTGGTTCAAAAACAACGTTCCGATCTTTATTTCAGCATAACAATGTCGCTCGAATTCACTAGACGCCAATGCGCTGGATTTTTCTCTCAGGGGCATTTTGGACTCTAAGGTCCTTACAAAGAAACCCACAAGTGTGGACGCTTTAAAAGCTTCCATTGAACGAGATTGAAATGAATTCCCCAAGGCCACATTCGTGCACCGTGCAACTCTTTTTGGCAGGATCGACCGTATAATCAAGGCTAAAGGAGGTTTTTTCAAAAATCTGAAATGAATTATTAAAATTCAATTATTTTTAATAAATTCAAATATATAGGTAATAAAAACTGTCCATTGATCTAAAAGTTATAGCCTTTCGCATTAGTAACACTTCAATCTTCGTACCCTGTATTTTAATTTATTTTTCATTTAAAAGATAAAAACATAAATAGTTTTAATTTCAAAATTATATTACGTTTTTCAAATTTCAGACTATACTCCTACGAAAAATTACATGGAACTTTGAAACTCTAAAGAGCACAGTTTGAAAACCAATGTCCTAATACAACAATATTTTTTAATTTATAAAGAGCATACCACAAATTTTGGCCGATATTCCGGCAAATTTTGCCGACTTCACATAGCCCCAAAGAAAAAACTCCAGAGGCGTTAGATCTCCCGATCTCGGTCCATTTTTCGAGATAACTTGATTTCCGAATTCTTCAATAACCCAATGGTTGCCGTCGCTGTATGGCATCTCTCTCACATCATTCATGCGACGCGAATTCGGGAATAAAAACAGGCACAATATTGCTTGAAAGAGTTCCAATTACTGCGCCCGGAATTGACTAATTAGGATCGTTGGCAATAGATGAACTTACGGCACCAATATAGTAAAGACTTCTTTAGTTTATTTGTATCACCATCGTTTAGGCACCGGATCGTAGAATCAAACTTTTCAATAACTCTTGTGGGCTATGCTTTTCTGATATCGGGAAGTAACGCGTTAAGGCAAGTATAAGGTTAACTTTAGTTGTTTTGATTGCCTCATTATAGATTATAGAAGAAAGTCTTAGTGTTTTTCATAAGTAGTTTGAAGACTCAACGACCACCTGGAAAATGGGAGAAAGGAATTGATCCAAATATGACTTGTTGACTGTGTAACCAAGAAGCAGAAATATCCAAGAGAAAGTGACACTTTAGACAGCGGTTGACGTTAAATTTCAAATCTATATATCGTCGGGGCAACATAAAAAAAAAATCGCGTTAAAACAGAGTAGTTTATGGCTTTGTGCGGGTTCTTTGTCAGAATTTGAAGAATTCTTCTCATTAAATTTTTTTTAACATGCCCAACGATTGTTTGACATTTTCATAGGTAAGAGTTGTCGGAGTTGCTGGTTTTATTAATTTTTAGTACGTTTATATCAACTCGCTTTCAATGGTATATGTCTGTCTGCCTGTTCGGGTGAAATTTTGCAATAGATTTTAAACTAACTTCCCAATGAGCTAGTGACTTGAAACTTTAAACATAGCTCAGAACTGGATGACAATGCAATATGAAATATCTAAAATATATTGAAATATAAAATATTAGCTTTTATTTATTTACAGACACAAAAATTATAGTTTAGCATACTTTCAGGTTGGTGTATAACGCATATGGGTAGAGATAAAATTGCTAGCGACTTAGGTGAACTATTGATCCATCAATTTCTTCGGTGAAATATTCATCCATCAATTTCCCATTGCATGCGATCCACGTTTGTTATTTTAAATCATGCAAGTATTTTCATACCTACTAAAATTCACACCTACATATTTTCAGGACAATCTGTATGAGGTTTGGAATCTCTATGAGGTTATAAATCTCTATGGGGCTAGGAGAAATTATTTTATACTTTTTAGTCGTTTTTAAAAAAGTGTTATATTAAATTTTTTTTTTATTTAAATTATTTTTTCATTTAAAATGAACTTTTCTCTATTATTTATATTTACAAATTTTATTGGGAGTGCTGAGAATCTACAGCAAACCAGGAATTTTAACACAATTTATGGAAAGATGTCAGTCATTAGCGGATTCAAGAGATAGAGGTTTGTGAGATAAAAGGGCACTCATTCCAAAAAATATTTCGACCGGGTGGAACATGAATTAAAAGATTTTACGAAGGGGTGAAAATTAAAAGAAAATCCCTCTCCTCCAACATCTGGTTTTGCTAGTGTCGACAGTGATTGGCTTGTTTTTTTTTTTTTCGTTCACTATTGCATTCTCACCACCTCCAGGATTTTCATACCAGATTTTTCTGCTGAAATTAGTAAAAAATACAAATTTGGTTCAACATAGCCTGGACATGTCCATATTTATACCACTATCCATATCCGTATCATTTTCCTTATAAATATATAATGCAAACGTATACATTTAAACTAGTATACGTATGTTGAAAAATGTTTGTATGCGCAAAATTTTTATTGAAGAAAATTACACTCTTTATGGCAACAATTTCGAGTGCGTGCCTGTGCGTCTTCATAATTTCAATATTATAATTTTTTTAGTTCATTTTTAAAAAAATACAAAATTCGGACAATAATACAAAAATTTCATAGTAACGAAAATAAAACTTGCAATGATGCTTTCATGCAGTGGAAAATAAAAAAAAGAAGAAGGTGATACCAATTGATTGCAATCTGATGGATGGAAGCACCTTTTTTGACGCATTCAAGCCTTCAAGTTAAAAATTAAAGGCTAAAGGCTAAAAACCAGTGCAAAACAATAACAACAGCAACAACGACAAAGCGTTAAAATATAGGTCAACATGATTTTTCTGTTTGTTTGTTGGAAATCAGGATATGAAATTATGTTACTTTGCTTTACTTTACTTTACTTTACATATGATTTGATTTCAATTTACCCAATCAAAAAGAAAGAAGTGAAATCAACGAAAATTTACTTAATTTGAATGATTTGGCATAAGGTTGAATTGAAATTGAATTTGTGGGCGGGGGCGCTTAAGTTAGTATGTAGAATTACATTGAATTTTAATTTTTTTATTTTTTTTTGCTGCAGGAAAAAGGAGAGAAATATTTTTTTGTTGGCGGTACTCATTTGGAAATCTGTTATGTCTTGTTTAGCGTAACATTATAAGAGGTTAAAGCGTTACAGGTATTTCTTTTAATATACGGTAGATGGGGACCAGCAATTGTTATGGGAGAGTAGGAATTAAGATCGTAACATATCCCGTGAAGATGTACTGGTTGCAGTTTTAGATTTGATCCCAACCTTACTAAACAATTCTCGTTCCAATTCAACTTTGACTATGCATTATTAGCTACAAACAGAAAAAAGCTAAGTCACGTTCAAAGGTCAGCCTTTGTTGACATTATAAAAAGTATCCGTTCATACCCAACGGACACGATTAACATTCTAGTCATGGAACTATAAACTAAAGCCACCGCCACATGATATCTAACATTGACCTACCACATACCTAAATTGAACTTATGGAAAGGTTCAGAAACATTTTTCCAACAAAAACAGATTGGATAAGAAACCAGCTTCAAATTCACTGGCTGATACAAAATGGATAGCGGAATCGGTGCGGGACTCTGCTCAGAAAATTGTCCAATCTTGTCGAATTTCGAATGAAGCCAATGCTTTTAAGATGCTTTCCAAAAGAAACGGATGAAACAATGAAGAGATGCAAGAGATTTCACGTAGGAGCGAAAGATAAACAGAGGAAAAATGTCGGAACAAATTTGGGCCGCTTAATAGAGGATAGGCTCCAGAACTAGAAAGGCTCTCAAAATGCCAATTTGATTTCAGATAGCGTACTTAACTGTTTACGTAGTAGAATTAGTGATGGACATAGGACGCGAGGTCACCATCGGCTAGCAATGGAGTTTCGACAAGAAGATGTACTGCGCAGTAGTAACATTGGATAAAAAAAATTGCGTTGCTTCGCTGAGTTGGCCCAATATTAAGAGTGCAGTAAAGGGTTTCGAAGTACCAAAGTTCTTATTACTAATAATCGAAAACTAGTTCTAAAACAGAGCGCCAATATATGATACTAATGTTCTGCAGAGCTCAAATGCACCTGAGGGTAGCGAGTGCTTATTGCACAGTATTGGGCTATGCTATTTTCGAAGCCAGAGATTTTGAAAAACTGGAGATGTGATTTTAGCGATAGAATGTCTTGCCTGAGTGTTCATTAAATACTTCCCTCTGGGAAGGAAAATACGAAGGGATAGAGGAAAAAGCAGAAGGGGTGATGAGAGGGGGAATGGCGGAAAGCGATGAGATGGAATGGAGAAAGAACAGAAGGATGATTGAGGGAAGAATGTTAGAAAAGACGGAGGAACGGAGAGAGTGATGAAACGAAGTTTGTAATTAGGAACAGAGAGAATAACGGAGAGTAGCATGAAATGAAGGGTGAAGTAATTAAGAAGACGATGAACAGAAGCACAGAGGAAAGAAAGAAGAATGGGAGAGAGGAGCCCTTCCCCCCATAAGAGGGTAGGACATAGAGCAAAAGGAAGGGAAGAGATAAGGGAGGGATTTACGTACTACTCATTTTGACGTTGCCAGACTGACTGCAGATCTCACGGGATACACAACATTAGGTGAACATGCGGTTAGATTCCCCATGCTACATAACATATAACGCATGAATTCACGGAAGAACTTGAAAGTAAAGGAGACTCTCCTAAATTTCCTCTGCCATAGTCTGGATTTTGCCAAAATAAGACTTAGTAGATTTGATAAACTCTTCCTAGGCCAAATGAATATTTCAAGAATTGGGAATGAAAAACAGTTTTCAGTCTGAATAATCGATCGAAAACAGATGGTGGGGAAATAAACATTAAGACTACACTGAAGATCATTGAAAATCTCGAGAATAATATATAATGGTTTGCTGAACCATTTATTATATGAAGGAATTTACTGAAGCTTATATGTATTTGAGTTGACACATTTTTTCACCCTTATCCCACTTCCCGTCCCCCGCAGTGTTTTGTTTTTTTTTTTTTTGCTTGCAATTTTCTTAATTTAAATTTTATTGAAAACTACCATCAGACAAACTCTCTACGAAATTGACTACGACATTATTTTCCTTCAATATATTAAGATTTACGGTTATGCCACTTGATCATGTTTTAATCCGCACCCTCCACCTTTGCCGCTCTTGGTTGGGGACGGCTTATTGGATATTCGCAGCTAAGCCACATCTGCACGGACATCCGCGCAGATGCAGGCCGTTCACTATCCACCAACTTCGACCCCCGAAGTAGCCTGAGCTCGGCCCTGCTAATAAATTCAATATAGCTTTTATTACTTTACTAAACAACAGTAATTCTGCGGCTTGGAATTATGGAACAGATTTTGCTAAAATCGAGGTAACTGATTTGCTTTGGAAATGTTTAAAAATAAGTACCACTTTAATAAACAATACCTCCACAATTTTTCAATCGATTTTCAAATAAGTTAATGTATTTCTTAGCAAAATAATAAGATTTTTCAAAAAAAAAAAATGGAATTTTAAATGGAAACATGAAACAACGAGGTATTGTTCATTGCTATCGGCTGAAATTAACTGTGTTATTAAACTGTTGCTGGCTATAGTTACCATTGATTTTAAATCTTAAAATTTCAAAGAAAAATACCGAAAAATCTACACGTATTCGTTGAAAATCAATTTTTTGCATTCGTAATTGATTTTCTTCCACAAAATCTGGGTGCCGAAAGTGACAAGTGCAGGATGATTTCAGCAGAAAAGCTCGTTATCAAGAATTTCGGAATGAACACTTGATGAGTGATTACTGTTGGGCTTTCATTAGAGAAACTAACTACAAACTATACGAAAAACAAAGATTACGCAATGTGATTTTCTAATATTGGCTGAAATAAATTCTAGTTCACTATTAAAATTTTAGCCATATTTCAAGAAGGCGAATGCGCTAGAATTTCGCACTTAGGTGGAAACAAATAATCTTTTATAAAAGTTGATAAAAAGTCTGTGCAAAAAAAGTTGAATTGTGTAGACTAGTGCTGATAATCATAGCCAGATTTTTAACTGAAAAATCAGTACATTACTATAGGATTGATTGGAAAAATCAGTTCAGTATTTCGGAACTTTACATATAAGTATTTTATTATCAGTTAATTTTTTCAATATTTTATGCATTTATTATTAAAATAATTTAATCGATTTTTGGGGCTTAAAAATGTGAAGAACTTTTTGTTTGGTATTAAATTTTTTTTTTTTACAAAAAGCTCACCTTCCGAAGCCTCTAGGGCAAGTCTTTTTCTTACCTTCTTCTAGAAACTGAACATTAGCGAAACTTTTTTTCACTGGCTGCATTCGGAGTGAAAAATTGGAAAATTTAAAAAAAATATAGTAGAAAAGAAAACCGTAAATTTGCGTACTGATTTATTGAAAAAACAATTCAAAATGTATATATTATTTATGTTTATATTAAAATATAAACCAATTATGGATTTAGAAAAAACAGTACTAAATCAGTATAAAATGAAAAAAAAAACAAGTGCATATTTCTGGATTTTGGAAAATTACTATTTCTAAAAATAAACCTAGAAAAATTAGTACTCATACTGACAAAATCAGTACGTCTGGCTACCCTAAACATTCACATACAGTAGTTTTTCGATTTAACAAACACAATTGTTGCCAGCCCAATTCGTTAAATCGATTTTTTCGCTAAACCGAGTACGAAAATCAAATAGCCTATTCTTTTAATTAAAGTGACTGAATTGACCAGAAATTGTATTTTCAAAAATGATTTTATTGAAATAATAATTTAAAGTGATAGGAATATGGAAAAGAAAAAAAGGTACATTGTAAATTCATTTTTTAAGCCTTCGGGGGGCGAGCTCTGAAAAGTTACACGAGAGGGCGCACTGCGGCAATTTAGCCGCAAGGTAAATATCATAGTATCGATCATTATCATAAAACAATTGATTGCTTTCTAGTGATATCTAAATATATTTTTAAATGTTTATTCGTCATCGCTTTAACTTTGAAAAAATTTCATCAAGTTACACTTGAATTTTTTTGTTACAAGCGAGATACCAATTTTCAAACATAAATAGGAGCTGAACGATGTAATGCAGAAACCAACGGCTAACGGTTAACCACTCTGCATCTCAAAACTTACAAAGTCCTTGAGCGGCAGCGGTCGGCTACTACGATTTGAATTTTAAAAATACAAATTAAACAATTTGCGGCTAATTTGCCGCGGCGCGCCCTCCGAAGGGTTACACTTCGAGCAAAGACATTAAAATAACAAAAAATTAAAACAATTTTTGGCAAAACTGTTTTTATTGCAATTGTTTTTCTTTGTCTGTATGATGATACATTTGTATTCTGTTTTGAAAATGTTTTATTCCGCTGAAACACTCTGATCTTGTTTGTTGTTCGTTAAACTGAGCACAGCAAAATTTTTTGTTTGCTCGTTATTTAAGATACTCAATGGAAACAATTTGCTTGTTCGCTATTTGCGGTTTTCGTAGAAACGAATGTTCGTTAAATCGGAAAACTACTGTATTTACAGTTTTCGCTTACTTACTAAAAAGCTATTCTCTTCTTCCTTTTACGCATATATATTTGTAAGTAGATGTGGCATTAATTCATAGTGGTATCTTTAAAATTAAGATATTAATCATGATTACGCCTTCTCATTGTTTTAAATGAGTTTAAGATCATTTTTATGGTTTTTTTTTTTTTTTGCGGCATAAAATTTCATACGTTTTTTCTTGTTTTTGTGTAATTGCCCCTTAAGAAAATTATTGCTTATGCAAAAATATAATTACACTAATTCTTGATGATTTTTTATGCATGCACAGTAACTGACTTCAACAGATTTAGCCTTGTGCAATTAAATAAAATTTTGTAAGCTTAAACTTGCATTGCACTTGTGTGCGTAGAATTCAGGAGAAACAGAGGCTACTCACTTTTGTTTTTTTTGTAGTATTGTAAGGAAGGTCTATGCATTAATAATGATCGTAAGATTATGTAACTTCACCCAATTATTATTATTATAATTATTGTGCATGCATGTGTGTAGAGTTTAATCTGGTTCAATTAAAAACCAATTGAAGTTGACTGACTGAGTTTAAATCGAGTTAAGCTCGAGCTCATAGAGTTAATAAAAAAGAAACTGAGACTGGCTGATTGAGAAAAGGAACTAAATGACCAATTGAAGTTTTTAAAACTAGAATTATTATTATTTTTTTGGTTGATATTTTTAATATGCTAATATTAAAAATTCCTTTAAAAAACAAGTTTTTGAGTGCATATCTTCATATGGATATTCAGAGGAAAATTAAATTAAAAGAATTTTTATCTTAACTCAATTAATAGTAAAATTACTATAAAATTCAATAAAAATATTTAGAATTAAACTCATAGGAAATATAAATTTCTTACTGTCTTTGTATAAAGAATATATTCTTTAAATGCAGTTAAACCAATCGAACTATTTTAGTTTTAGCTTTCTTTGAAAGAAAGTTTCTATAAAATCATTAACCTTATAAGAAATATAAGTAAACCCCTTACTTTAATTATGATCTTTAAACAGAAGTCTTGCTGTTAATCCCACATTAAATGTGTTTTTTAATTACACAAGTACACATGTTTATATCATATTAAAAATTTTTAGTTTTCATTAACTTCTTCTTTAATTTTTGCTTAGGTTTTAATTATCTACTCGTTAATCTTTAATTTATGTATATGATGACACACCTACATATATGATTCTTTTTTATTTAATTTTTATACAGAAAATATATTTAATATTATTGATTTTGCTATGTATTTTCATATATAAATTTTACAATTTCTTTTTTGTTTTGCATATTAAAAATAAAAAACAATTATGAACTTTGAAGTTTGTTGCGTAAATCTTTTATTTTGTGCTAGAAATAAAAATAAAAAAAAAAAAATCATACGTTTATGAGCAACCGAGCAACCATATGACAAAACTATAAAAACGCAGCTAAAGCAATAGAAATAAAAATTATCGTTTTTTTTTTTATTTGAATTTTACTAGATTTAAATAAGCACCGCATAGTGTTAAGTTTATGTTTAAAATAGTAAAATATTGGTAAATAATAAATACTACATATTTATTTTAATATAAAACTTAAGCTTTTTTGATAGTTAAATTAAATATAAATTTTTATATATTTTTTCAAGATACAGCAAGTATTCAGAGAGCAATATAGATAATAACTATCAAGAGTAATATCTATTAAATTTCTGTATCATTTAAGTGAAGAATTTATTGTTCTAAGTTTTATGTTTAATACTTTGTACCAGGAACGGCCACTCGCAATGGTGTTGGAAGTTGATTCATTTTTTCTCATATATGGTACCAAAAAAATATATTAACAAAGTAATTACACATTTTTTATTCAGATATATTGGGAGTATGAATGTATAAACTCGTATTTTTATCGTAATTTAGACATTTATTGTGAAAAAGTGATTATAAATTTATTCTTTAAATTATTGTCCATCGTTAGCCACGACCTTTTCCCATCTTTCTGGTAGCATACGGATTCCGCGTCGAAAGAACTCCTCATCTTTTGAGGCTATCCACGAATCGACCCATTTTTTGAGTTCTTCGAAAGAACGGAAGTGCTGTTCAGCCAGGCCATGTGTCATTGATCGGAACAAGTGGTAATCAGAAGGAGCAATGCCTGGAGAATACGGCGGGTGGAGTAGCACTTCCCATTTCAGCGTTTCCAAGTATGTTTTTACTTGTCTTGCAACATGCGGCCGAGCATTGTCATGCCGAAGAATAACTTCGTCGTGTCTATTCTCATATTCTGACCTCTTATCCTTTAATGCTCGGCTCAAACGCATCAATTGCAGTCGGTAGCGATCGCCAGTGATCGTTTCATTTGGTTTCAACAGCTCATAATACACGACACCTTTCATATCGCACCAAATAAACAGCATGAGCTTGGATCCATGGATGTTCGGCTTTGCCGTTGATGTTGATGCTTGTCCGGGCGGTCCCCATGATTTTTTACGCTTTGGGTTATCGTAACGTATCCACTTTTCACCGCCAGTCACAAGTCATTCAGCAATTCACATGTGAAAAATCGTTGTTCGACGTCTCTCGGCTTCAATTCGCACAGCACCCAATTTCCTTGCTTTTGAATCATTCCCAATGCTTTTAATCGTTTAGAAATGGTTGATTGTTCAACTCCTAAAGATTCTGCAAGTTCTTCTTGCGTTTGACATGAATCTTCTTCGAGTAATGCCTTCAATTCTCCATCTTCGAACTTTTTCGGGCCGCCTGAACGTTCCCTGTCTTCAACATCAAAATCACCACTTTTGAAACGGGCATACCACACCTGACACAGCCAGGATAAGCTTCAGTGAGTAAACGATGTGCTTCAGTTGTGTTTTTCTTTAAATGGAAGAAGCAAATTAAAACTTCCCGCAAATGTTGTTTTGTTGGCACGAAATTTGACATTTTCAGCAATAGTAAAACACTTTTGTAAAATTATGAAAATTATTTGAGAGATCAATTCTTATAGCATTTTTGGCGCTCTTCGAGATAGAATAGCTGTCAATGTCAAAAAAATGGCGCGTATGATAGATATGAAGTTAGTCACAATTACGAGTTTATACATTCATACTCCCAATATAAAAGCAAAAAATTGGAGAAAATTGCGTTTTCCAGTAGTTGTTTACAGCTCCATAGCATTGCTTTTTTTCGTCTTTAATAAAGGACAAACAAATTAATATTGAAGGATGAAATTTGGTGTGATGATTGTGGAAGTCCTAATTACTATAATTTCAGCACAAAAGATTTCTATCAAGCGCCCATTAAAAGTCGGGCATGAAAGGGTTAAAACCATCGTATCGTCTGTAGAATCATTTAGTATTCTTGATGAAGGATTGCCTGACATTTGTGATTTTTATTATGAGCATAAAATTTGAAGAGTAACTTTCAAATTAGTGCTTCTACTCTTGCAGATCTTAAAACTAGTCATAATTTTCATTATCTTCAATATTTCAATTTGCACATTTCATTACTGTAGAATTTACTAAGCTAAATTGTTTTAAATAAAGTTGAATTTCAGTTGAAAGAAGTTAAGAATAACGTTGGGCTGAAAAGTTCGTAGCCTAACATAGTAAACCACATTTCTTTTGGTAGAATTCGATTTTATTATTCAATATAGTTCCCTTTGAGGGCGATGCAAACAATTTTTCGATACCATTTTCATAGTACGATTTGTCTTTAATCTCGAAATAGGCCACAGTTTCGGCTATTACCTCTTCATCAGTGCTGAGTTTATTTCCAGCAAGTATTCTTTTAAGGTCTGCTAACAGGAAAAAGTCACTAGGGGCCAGATTTCGAATTTTAGAATTTGTAGCCTAACTTATGCATTTCATGACACTGTGCATTGCTTTGATAAAACAGCACTTTTTTCTTCTTCAAATGGGGCATTTTTTTTTTCGTAATTTCATCCTTCAAACGCTCCAATAACGCTATGTAATACTCGCTGTTGATGGTCTGGCTCTTTTTGAACTAATTGATGAATATAATATTATGCGCATCCCTGAATACTGATGCCATAACCTTGCCAACCGACTGTTGCGTCTTTCCACACTTTGGATTTGGTTCAACGCGTCCAATCCACTCGGCTGACTGTCGATTGGACTCTGGAGTGTAATGATGGTGCCATGTTTCATCCATTGTTATATATCGATGGAAAAATTCGTCTTTATTACGCTTGAATATCGCTAATCATTGCTCCGAATCATCAACATGTTGTTGCTTTTGATCGATTGTCCGCACGCGTGGCACCCACTTTGCACACAGCTTTCGCATGTCAAAATATTCATGCAGGATATGTCCAACACGTTCCTTTGATATCTTTAGAGTCTTAACTATCTCGATCAACTTCAATTTAGGATCATTCAAATTTATTTTCTGGACTTTTTTTATGTTTTCGTGGGCAACAGCCTCTTTCGAGCGTCCACTGCGTGGATTATCTTCTATGTTTATTTAGCTTCGTTGAAATTGAACAAACCACTTTCTAATGGTTGATTTTCCTGGTGCAGAGTCCGAGTAATGTTTATCAAGCCAAGCCTTGGTTTCAAAAGTATTTTTTTTTCGCCAAAAAGCAATGCTTCATTAATACACGAAATTTTCACAATAACAAAAGTTACTTCACTCACAATGCTATATCTTACGAACCAATTGTCTGACAGCTGTCAAATTTAAACACGTGTCTTTTGAAAGTTGTTACTAACTAAAAATCATATGGATTTATTATAGTAACGCCATCTATGTGATTAGGCTATGAACTTTTCAACCCATCTGTTATGCAGCTAAAACAGTGATGTCGATTCTAATATGAGAAGCTGAGAGGAAAAGTGGTATAACTTCTACGTTCAGAAAAAAGTGGAATAATTTTACTTAAGAGCAAAAGCAAAACGAAATATGTTCAGAGCAAAAGTGAAACGAAATATGTTCAGAGCGAAAAACCGTATTACTTATGCCATTCTTGCACTGATACTCTAAATTATTTCACTTTTGCTCTTATATAAATTTTAGCCCGCTTTTCCTCTCAGCCTGTCATATATGCGAGTGAAAATATATTAGCTCTATATTTTTTGCATATATTTTTTAACATTTGAAGAATCATTTAAAATTTTTCACGCCAAAATATACAGTTAAATCGATTATACATCTCTGAAACAACGCCTGTGTCAAAAAAATAAAAATTATGTGTCCGCAAGCACTCGCAGTAGAGCCGAGACTACTCTCGACTCTCTCACTAAAGCACATACGATAAAACTCCAAGAAGTCGTCTCTCTGCTTGATTGTATGTAGCCGAATAACAACTGCATAACTTCGTTTCTTACTGGTTTTGTTAGAGCTTTTGCACTCAAAATTAGGCTATATGGAATCAAGCTCTCTCACTAAAGCACATTGAGATAAAACTGAGAGAAGTCGTCTCTCTGCTTGATTGTATGCAGCCGATCCTCATATCGCTCATTCACTAAAAGACTGTCATAAGTCAAAAAACACGATTTTTGAGTTAATGATGCAGAATTATTCATTATGTCACGCTTCATATTAATATTTTGTATACTCTGCGCGTGAGAATTATAAGATTTCTTCTTTTTTCTGCAAAGTGCGAGTCAATTGAAAACTTTAATCGCGTTTTCTGCAAAATCTCGTTTTTTGAGTTATGACAGTGTTTTAGTAAATGAGCGATATGGCCAATTTTTTTGTATTTAACGTTACAGTCGTACGCATATTTTTGCAAATATGTCGAAAATATCCCATGAAACCAAATTTTTTTTACATTGGCATGAAAATAGGTCTCAAGGCCTACATTTTATGTGAACAAACTTTTTTCTTAACTTTTGTCGTTTTAAAGATATAACCGTTTAATATGGTCCTTAACGTTACATTTATTTGGCACAAGTTTTGAAAATCTATATTTAATTTTCGTCAGTTTTTCAATTATTTCCACTTGACAAAAAAACTATAACATATATCATAATGATCCTAGTTCGAGCTAGAACTATAAATGTACAACGTTAGGTTGGGTTGGAGTAGCTTTCAAGAGACACACTTAGGCCTGAACGGCCCATTGTGATACCACATAGTTGGGCCTACAGTGTAACGCCGATTCCGAACGGCGGTGTAGCAATTTTTTATCGGTTTGTTGGTTTTGCCCTTACCAACCAAGGTATCCACTTGTACACTATCTTATAATTCTCATACACTTCATATTGATAGTGAATATAAGAACGTTATGAAAATTAACCACCAGACGAAGACGGGTATTGAACCCGAATCTCCCAGATGAAAGTCTAGTGCACCAAGGTCGTATTTAGGGGGGAGGTTTTGGGGGTTCTGACCCCTTCCTCCCCCCTCGAAATGTGGAAGCTTTATTCTAATTTTTGAGATTAATTGCTAATGGATGGAAAAAAAGTCAAAATAAAATCTATTTAACGATATTTTTTACTTCCATCGGTTTTTTTTTTTCTAAAAAGTCAAATATAAAAAATTAATTTGAAATCTTAATTACACTATGCGATCAAATCCGATTTGTTTTCTTCGACATGAGGTTCGACTACGGATTCAAAAAGAGAAGGTGATACTGAGCACTCCTGCATTCATAGTTTTTCTAGGTCAATAACTGTTTTTGATTTAAAGTTTCGTCCTGAATCAGTTTGAAAAGTTTAAAAATTAATAAAAATAGAAAAAAATTATCGGATCCTTGTAAAATTAGACTTGCTTGAACCCCATTTTTTTCCTGAAACGTGACGTGATGGGAAGTTTTTGACCTCAGATTCGTGTTCAACGTAAAAATTCTTTCGCAAAAACTCCATCTTATTAGCAAAACCCATGCAGTTTTAGGAGGCAATCTTACAATATAATTAATTTTGTAACGCATTATTGCTCAGAGCACCACGACTAGAAAGATTTCTTTCAATGCTGTGGCTTCACGAATTTAGGGAAAATACGCCAACCTCATCCGGGCTCCTCATAATTGATGGCTCAAATTCCTAATGATGATCATTTGAAAAAAATGAGCCTCCACTTTTGGCCATTATTAAGGTTAGTTTTAGGTTAAGATTAAAAAAAATCGGTAAATTTTTCTTAAAATTTTAATTTTATAGGTTCCATCAAATGTATCATCGATTTAATTTATTGTATTTAAAAATCAGTTTGATAAAAATTATTTATGAATACTTTCTTCGATTGATAAGCCCCCCCGAAAAAAATTTCTGGCTACGGCCCTGTAGTGCACTACCCACTAGACTATCGAGGTCGTCGAAATAATGTACAAAGGATATCATGAAAATTTGAGCGCAATCGGTTTATTAGTTTTAGAGATATCGTAGCAACCATTTTAAAAAATGCAGTATTGAGAAAAATTCTTCTGAAAGCTCAATTATGCATGACTGCTGTGCCAACGCCTGCAAAGATCTATATCTCTAACTTTTAATCGACTGTGAATATCAAAAAATCCATTTACACGTTTATTCTAGAGGCGATTTAAACAAAAAAAAAAATTCTTTGACCCATCATACCAGACCATGCCCTTAAACATCTAAAACAGCGATGTCGATTCTTATACATGCGAGTGAAAATCTTTTAAACTTACTAATGAGATCCAGATGCAAAAAGTTTTAATCAGAGATAAAAAAACTTAAAAAACTTTGAGCATGCAATTCGCTAAAAAACAGTGACGGCCGCTCTACACCATTGACAATATACATACATACCATATATTGAAATATCCACAAAAAACCAGACAGCGGCAGCTGAACAGTTTTACGCAAGTATTTTAATCGCTTGTATGCGTATTTAAGAGCTTAAACTTTATTTGCATTAAAACGAACGTTTGGCTGTCACTGTTTCTAAATGTAGTTTGCATCCATTTGAAGTGCGAATATCGCATATTTTTAGATGCTAACCTAATCAGTCAAATTTCTTGAGAATATTTTTCGTCCTTGACTGTGATATAAATTTCAGTTTTTCATACTAAACATTAAATTAAAGCTTGAAAACTTTGGTAAATTAACATTTCTGAAGCATTTGAAGAATTTAAAATGATTGCGCTCAAAAAAAAAAATAAAATAAATAAAAAAATAAAAATCTTCGCTAACTACTTTATTCAGCCAAGCATTTATACCTCAACCATAAAATTGACCTTTTATATAAACGAGGCTAAATATTTTGACTAAATCATAAAATTTCAACTTCAAATTTAACTACACTCAAATTGCACTTAAATGCAGATAAAAAAAAATATATATAGCTATCTCTTTCTACATATTGGTAAAAGAAACAAAACGAAAACCTTAAAAAAATGACCTTCATCAATTTAATTTGCAGCTAGCTACAGAAAAATTCTTTTCTCACGATGCTTGTTTTTGTTGGTGGTTGTTGGTGTTTTCATTTTCGCTTTACAACAAAATTATTCACTGTCAATGTAAATAAAAAATGCAAAAAGGAAAAAACTATATAAAAATAAAACCAAATATTTATAATTCAAGTTTTGTCACTGGGGCTACTACAGCTACTGATGCAGTTACTTACTTACTTTATTTTGAGGCTACTGTTGGTCATTAATCGCATGCGACAACAGCCAAAACGAACAACAATAACAACAACTGCAAATACAATATAAACCAACAATAAAATAATAAAACCCAAAAAAAAAAATCGTAACACTTTCAACAGTTGCTAAAAGTAACAAAAATACAAAAAAACAAAAAAAAAAAAACAAGAACAAGTATGTTGTTGTAGTTGGTGGCAGCAGCAAAAAAAGTGTTGCTACAGTTTGTCATCTCTCTACTGCAGCCAACTTAACATAATTCTTTTGTTGCATTCAAGAGTTTGCACGAGTGACTTTAAAAAAAGAACCACGCGAAGTGTAAAGAAGCTTATAAAAAAAAGAAAAAAAAATCATGATATAACAATAACAACAACAACGAAATTTTTATATCATGATATAAACTTTAAAAGCCAATTGCACCAATTTTCATGTCAATCGGCATTAAAAACGAAATTTTTCGACATAAAAGCTTAAGGAAGAAGCAAAAAAAAAAAGATTTTCTTGTCTTTTTTTTTTTGTTTTTGGTTAAAGTGCAAGTGGCTATAAAATTTAAAAGGAAAACATTGTTCGAAACACCATTAAACAACAACAACAACAAATACAACACCTGCTTTTAGAGCAGAAGCATGCAATCAAACAAAATTCTTTAGTATATTTTGATTTACAGTAATCCTTGGCTGGATGCGCCGATGATAATCAGAAATTGGCATTTCATTTGACCAGAGAAAGCAATATCTGTAGAGCATTTGGTAGTTTTTGAGCTGAAAATGCAAAATATGTTTGTATAAATGTATAGAAATTGGGGGCTGTAGTTAGGTATGACTAATTAACAAGGGATTACTGTACTCGTACTGTACTCTCTGGTTCTGTTTTTATGCGATAGCTATGTTCCACGGAAACTCGCTCAAAACAGTACGGGTAAAAAAGATACTACACCCATACCAAAATGAAAATTTGGTTCCAGAAGTAACACCGTAACACAAAAAAATGTTTTTTTCGGGCCTGAAGGATGGTCTGGATGTTTTTGGGAATAAATCCGAATCCGAGCTTCAAAAACCCCAGCACGTCAGGCTTCTGACATAAAAAAAATTATAAAAGGTTTTTTCGAGACCGGGTTAGACCATGTCTATTATATGTTTCTGAAATCACCGAATCCGAAGTCTAAAAAACCTCATTATCTAAGCTAAGTTGAAAACCTGACATTCTGGGAGTTTTTGGACCTCAGACTTTGATTCAGCGATCTCAAAAATATGTAGTAAACATGGTCTGGTCCCCGGACTCGAAAAAAAGTATGATGTTTTTTGAGGTTATGTCCGAACCTCGACGTGCTGGGGTTTTTAGAACTCGGATTCGGATTTAGTGACCCCAAAAATATGTAGTAAACATGGTCTGGCCTCCGGACTCGAAAAAACGTTTTTTTTTTTATGTGGCTGTGTAATTATTCAGTCAAAACTTTTCACTAAGGGCCGTTTTTCCAATATCCGATTAAGCACTAATCAGAATTTTAACTGTCGGTTAGTAGTAGTAGTTAGTTCTGATTAGTGCTTAGCCGGGCATTGAGAAAACAGCCCTAAATATAAGCACAATTCAATTTCAACTTGTGGACTTTTCTGAGAGTAACGCTATGTCCTAATTGAATCCGATGCGTGCGATGCGAAATTTTTTTATCATATACAAAAAATCGTGTCATACGAGTGTCCTCGTATCCTTGGACATGATGCGATTTGTCGTACTGAATACGAAGTTTGTGATGTCTTTGGAAATAACTACAACATTTGATTTCATTTGCACCGCAGTTTAAAATAAATAAATATTTTTATCATTGTATTTTTGATCATTTTTGTTCCACAAAAACTTTCGCTTTTCCATTTTCATTTAAAAGTCCGTACTCGACTAAATTGAAAAATCAAACCAGTTTAATTTTCATTCGATGCGTACAATACTAAGTAATCGCATCGTTCTATATTCGGGCAGTCTCATTTGACGCTTGCAAGTTTGTTCTCATAAACGACATTCGTTCTCGTATCAGTGATGGGACTTTTGCACAATTGTGCTAGCTCTAACACATTTTTCCAAAAACTTTGATTTCTAAAACTTTTAGCACCGATGGTTCCAAATCTAGCACATTTTCTTTTTTTTATTTATTTTCATTGCGTCAATTTGCAACCTTGCAATTTCAAAACTATTGTGAATAGCTATTTTATTATGTTAAAATAGTATTGTTTTTGTCATTAGCTGCGTTTTATTCACTACTTGCTTCTATTTATGTGTAACTAGCAGCGATAATTGTATGAGAAAACTGCAACAAAGCCGCAGAGATACCACGTATAATTATAGCTGTTATGTCTACATAACAAGTCGTTTAACTACATCAAATTCTATTGTGAACTGCCATATGTGGGCTGAAGAGACTTAACAACTTGGTCGTTTTATTCGCATATGTTAAACCAGCTGGCGAAGAAAACGCAGCTGTTATTTGTCATTACAAATAACTCCTTAAGCATTTGCAAAACTACTAGTTTGTAGATGAGGAATTTATATCAATTTCTTAACATAAATGTAACTTAAATATGTCTTTGAGATAAAACAAAACATTCACATTCTTTAATGTCATGTTTATTCTTTTTTATAAGAAACAATTTTCCAAGTTGGAAATAACGTTATTATAAACTTTGAGCCATGTTATTGACTTATGTTGAGTCTCAAAGTAATCTGCTAAATGTATTCAAATGGATGAATTAATGTATTTTATTTACTTTATTAATATTAATAGACTGAACTACTATTACTTATATTACTATATTTTGATTTATTGAATAAAATAATATAATAAAATTGATATATTTTGCTTAATTTAAAGCTTAGCACATTTTTCCATAATGTAGCACAATTTTGCATCGAAATCTAGCACCGTCAACAAATTTTTAGTCCCATCACTGTCTCGTATATGACATTCGTACACGAAAAATCGTTCTCATCGAATTCAATTAGGACACAGCGTAAGGCAAATGTCTATAGGTTTCATTTTTCGACCATGAAATTTTGCCAGTTGAAAATTTCGATGAAGTAAATATACCGTTGGAAAGCTAATAGTTACTTACGTTTTTGTAGAATAATTTTTAATTGCATAAAAAATAGTTAGCTGATTTCTGAGTTGTTAAAAATTCACCTCGAAAAATGTGCACAAGGGATGAGTAGTTCCTTTGTTCTCAAGTGCTTTTTCAATTTCTTTCAAGAATTGTATATTTTAAATTATAAATTACAATTCAGTACATACATTGAACATTTTTTAAAATCCATTACTGAGGAATTGGAAATGTTAATTACCATTTCTAAAGTAATAAAATTGAAGGCAAATTCAATTTCTAAACTAATCATTCCTTCTCAACTCTGACTATAGTAGGACATTGCCGGGCACGCTTTTTTTAATTTTTGTTTGCTGAACAAATTTGAAACAAACCGCATAAAATTTAAGTTTAAACTAAATTAAAAAGTTTTCCTGAATCGTGGGAACCAACTGGAACAGAACAAAGTGATTTTTTTTATTTCAAGATTGAAAATTTAATTCTTGACTCAACTTCATAAGTTTTTTTGTGAATTTATTCATCAATGTAATGATTTAGGAATAAACTCTGCACTTTTTACCACGCTAAATATCAACTCGCTTTCAATGGTGTCTATCTGTGTGTTCAGGTGGAATTTGGCAATCGATTTTAAACTGAATTCCCGATGAGCTAGAGACTTGAAATTTTAAACATAAATCGGAAGTGGGTGACAATGCAATATGAAATATCTAAAATAATATAAAATATTAGCATTTATTTGTTTACATACACATTAATTATAGTACAGCATACTTTCAAGCTGTCAACAAAACAGATGGCGTAGCTATTATAACTATTATTATACAATAATTATAGTACAGCATACTTTCAGGTTGGTGTATAAATATTAAGTGTGGTTTGACCTAACAGATGGCATAGCTAATTTATAGTTTCTTTCTATATTTCTCAATAAGATTCATAGTTCAAAGCATTGCATTCATCTTTACAACGATTAACAATCATTTTTTCAGTACACTTTAAGGTTCGGAAATACGTCAGCACATAAGCAAGATTTTTAGTATACTTTCGTACAACTATCTTTTTTTATGTTATATTATTTCAAAGAAAAATAAAACTATACTGTTTTTCTTATTTGGTTGCTATCGATCACATAGTGCAATGCAGAAAATTTACAAGGGCTTAAGCCTATATAGTTGTTGGATTGGCAGTAAAAAATTTCACACACACATGACTAAAAAGCAGAAAAATATAATTAAACGTTTTTGAAACGGACTAAAAAGTATAAAATAATTTCTGCTAGCCCCATAGAGATTTATAACCCCATACATATTCATAACCCATACAGATTGTCTTGAAAATTTGTAATTGTGAATTAAAGTAGGTATGAAAATACTTGCATGCTTTAAAACGAAAAACGTGGGGTAGAGATAAAATTGCTAGCGACTAAGGTGAACTATTTATAGTTTCAGTTTCTATTATAAAAGTCAAATATAAAAATATAAATCTGAAATCTCAGTTATACCATGCGACCAAAGCCGATTTGTTTTCTTTGACATGAGGTAAAGTTTCTGAACACAGAATCGTTTTAAGCATGAAAAATTCATTCGCAAACACTACGAACCATATTATTTGCCAAACTCATGCAAGGCAGTGTTATTGGTTCAGCGCCAAAGTTTTGGGAGACAATCTTAAAATTTAATTAACTCTTTAAGCCATTATTGCTCAGAGCACCCCGACTCGGAAGATCGTCGCCTTAGAATTGATTTGGCGTATGTGTGTACAAATTCGTATGCCTATACGCCAAATCAATTCTCAGCCGACGAGATGTCTTTCAATGCTGTGACTACACGAACTTAGGGAATATATGCTAACCTCATCCGGATAATGGCCGAAATTTCCACTGATAATCATTTGAAAAAAATGTGTCTCTGACTATTTTTGGTCATTTTTTGACAAGTCAATGAATTATAGAAATTATGTCCTTCACGATAAAAAATGCATTGCAATCCACAATAAATAATATTTATTTGAATAAATTTAAATTGATTATTCTGCGGATTTTTTGCCATTTTCCGCCATTTATTTTTTGTTTAAGATTGAAAACCCTCCAGAAAAAAATCTTGGCTACGACCCTGGTCTGAATAACACTGTACAATATGAAAGAATACAGTTTTCTAATGAAGCGATGTTTTCCAACAGTTTGGGAAATGGGTCACAAAACTAATATCTGGGAGCGTACAGCTCGTAACGTTAAAGTGAGTATTTTGTATGTATTTTTGTGTGAGTTACGTGAACGTATAACTCGTTATTAATGTGTTTAAGTAGTTGTTTAGCCCTCAAATAAGGAGTAAAAAAAAATAATCATGGGAGGGTGAGATACTTTTGATTTATAATACTTTTAGAAACATGTGCGCGCTAGGCAGAAATCTTGTAGGCAGATCTTATACTATAAAGGAGATTTGATGCATTCAATATTTACTTTGCCTCAAATGCTTGTGTAAGTGATAACTTGGTCTCAAAAATCAGTTAAGGCATATCACTCAAATCAGGACAATCAGCTTATAATTCAAATTTCATTTATTATCATCCACTGTGCAAAAATCAACACGTGTGCCTTGTTTTCTTTTAATTTACCGGCTCTAAGTTGAGATAAATTTTCTCTGCAAAAATTTCACTTTTATTTAGTAACTTATCCAAGATATGCACATAAATCTTACATACTTATAAATATTAATTTTTTATTGTATTAATCATTCACATTAATGAGAATTAATTACATATTGAGTAAATGAGTGATTCTTACAATTACATGAAATTAAGTACTCATACAAGTGAAGAAAAAAAAAAAATACTGATAAAAAAAAAAAAATCATGTTGGACCCGTGGAGAATAACAATTCAAAAACATAAATAGAGACATCAACAATAACTGCAACAACAACAGCAATATCAGCAATAATGATAATAACAATATAAGGTAACAACAGCGAGAAACATTAACTGCAACAACAGCAACAACAATAAAAACCAAAATGAAGCATATAACTCATGCATAATCAACGTTGGTGTTTACATAAATTAAAGAAAAAAGAAATTATTATACCTAAATACATATACATAAAATATGCATGTATAAATATGTATATATTGTATATGTATGTTGCGCATGTGCAGCAACAACATCAACAGCAGCAACAATATTTCAAGGGATTCTGCAAAGAAAACTTGCAAACAAAAAAAGAAAAAAAAAACAACAACAAACAAGATGCGAATATATGAAATAAAAATTATGCGCGTGATGAATGCTTAAATAATGCGCTTAACCCTTGTGCGAATATAATTTATTGCGTGCGTATATAAACATGCATGGAAACATACATATATGAAAGCAACCCAGTAGAAAAATCGCTAGCACTTGCATAATCAAGCCTGATTTCAGGACTGAAACAAAAGAAGAATGGTAGAATTCACTACTGAATTCAGGGCTGAAATTCACTAGTGAATTCAGTTCTAAATTTTTCAGCAGTTTTCATTTGCCTGTGCTTGTTTCATGAATTTTTCTTGACTAATCATTGGCGAATTCAGTGCTGAAATTTCGAATCGGAGAATTCATGACTTTGTTTTGTTTTTGAAATAATCAAAAAATTAAAAGCTCGAATCTTTGGATTGATAACCAATGTACGCACCCATTTCCCCATTGAGCTATACACGGTTTTGTTTTCATCAATATTTTCAGTGATAACCAATGCCTTAAAAGTTATATGAAAATTCATAGCTGAATTTTCGGTCACTTATATGAAAAATTCAATAGTGTTTTCAGCAGTAAGTGATTCCTGGGTAATAACTTTCAATGCTAAATTCAGGCCTGATAAACCAACACTTTTTCTACTGGGATATATGCATATGAAGATCCAGGCATGGCATACATTAACATACATAAAAGCTTCTTCAGCATCGCCGTCTTCTTCTACTTCATCCGCTACCTTCAATAATTTTTACTCTTTTTGAGCGCACAAATTGATTAATTATGGTGATTCTCGAAGTAGCAGCAACAGCACCAGAAGAAGTAGAAAATGAGGAAGATGCCAATATGAAATTGGAAGCTGCAGCACAACGGGAACCCACTCATTTGTGTCACCATTGCGTTAAGGACTTTATATATGGATATATGCGCATATATATAAAGTGATTTTCGATTAACTGCATAAAAGTAAAATACAAAAAATATTAAAAATAAAAACAAATCGTGTTGCCTATAAATTACACGCTTATGTGCGTTAACAGCAACAACAAAAAACAGCAGCAATTTTCTGGATTTTACATGAAATTTATGTTGCCGCAACAACAACAGAAATAGGGTGCAGATTGCCGTTGTCGTTATGGCCAACAATTGATTTAAGTTACTTAAAAAAAAAAAAAAAAATTAAAAAATTGCTTTAGGCTTGCGGCGGAGATACACGTGTAGATATATATGTATTTATATATACGCTATTGCATATTTTCTATATAATAAGCACATTTTTATGTCGCAACAATATTTTTGCTCATATATTTTTCATAAAAAACTTTTCTTTTTTTTTTATTTATTTCATGCGACATGTTGAGTTGATGATGCCCTTAAGGATTTCCCCTTGATCATTTTATATTTTTCTTCTTCTTTTTCTTTTTTGCTTAAACTTAATAACAATGATCATTTTGAGCACATGTTTTTGTTGTTTATGATTCCTTTTGATTAAATATTTATGTGCATATAAATTAATAATTTTTGAAAAGAAATTATTATTAAGTAATATGTATTTTTTTTTTTGGAGGCAACAAAATGAGTGATTGTACCTAGTTTGTTGTTTAAGTCTTTTGTTTATCAGTTCGAAAGTGTTAATTTGTAATAAAATTGTGAAGTGAAGTGAAGCGATAAATATACAAAATTGTGCCTGATGAGAAATAAAAAAGAAAAAAGTGTACGTTGGCAGTTCGCTGTAAGTCCTTCCCTCGAAGTAATTGAAGTAGGGCAGCCTTGATTGATCATTACTCTTAGTTCATCGAACTATTTGATAGTTTTCTTGCAATTGCTGCCAACCACACGTGATAGGCTCCTCAAGACTGGGAAACTATAGGTTTACAGCCAGGTCGTTTCTTTTCTGTTCGTAGTATTTTATTGGTTGAGGAAAGTAAGATACAGCCATTGGATAATCATGAAATACATATGCTTGAGACCAAATATACTCAGATTATGAAGTCTTCATTCGTTTTAAGTTGCGTAGTGTCCTACGGAATAGATTTTGCCGAGATTAGTTCGTGCATATCTCCTTTTTTCTAGTATTACTTCGAAGGACCATGGATAAAAATTATAATTGCAGATTGATAATATACAGCTCTGGCGAGCTAATTAGCACACCCTCACAAATAATCGTAATGACACTATTTTTGATGATATATCGTTATTAAACTTATTATTAGAGCATAATTTTGAAAGAAATATACTTTATTAATGTTTATAACAAAAATAATTTAAGATAACGGAGCATTTTTAAATTTTCTGAGACGTTACAAAAAAAAGAGTCAATTTTCGTGCTGCAATTTTATTTAGCGCATTCCATTTAAAATAAATATTTAGTACAAAATTTTCAATTATTCGTGGCCGTTCTTTGGAGACACATTTGAAATAATAAACCTTAATTACTAAAGCGAATTTTTAAGCAGCCTTGGGTCGTAAAAAAAGTTCTAATGAGACAGAAAGGAAGATCATGTGGCAGTTGTTTCAACAGGATTCAAATATCAGCAAAATTGCTCGAAATCTTAACTGTTCTCGGAAAAAAGTGCAAAAGTGCTGATAAGACACGATACAGAAGCCGAAAGACTTCAAAAAGGGAAGACTCTTTATTAGTTCTGCAAGCCTTGAAAAATCCTTTTGCCACTTTCCCTGAGATAAGAGCCCATATGCAGCAGGAATATGGAGTTAACATATCTGCAAGGACTGTAAGACAGCGACTATTAGAAAATAATATTCGGGGATGCCAAAGTGCTAAGAAACCTCTGGTTTCAGCTGCTAATAGAAAGAAACGCTTGGACTATGAGAAGAGTCATAAAAACGTTTCATTATCCTTTTGGGAAACTGTCATTTGGAGCGATAAATCAAAGTTCAATTTTTGTGGCCCAGATGGCAGATGTTTTGTACGAAGGCCTCCGAACAAAAAACTAGACCCTAAGTACACAACAAAAACTGTAAAGTTCGGTTGGGGGTTTTTCAGCAGGACAGCTCGCCTTGCCACAAGTCCAGGTCAGTTATGATGTGGTTTGAGGAGCAAAATATTTCCGTAATGGATTGGCCTCCTTAAAGCCCAGACTTAAATCCTATCGAAAACTTATGGGCAATCATTAAAAGACGTGTTATGACGCTAAAGCCAAGGTCTCTTGATGATTTGTGGAACACCATTAACCAAGAATGGGATGAAATACTAAAGGATGTGTGCAAGGACCTTGTGTCCTCCATGGGTAGACGATGTGCTGCTGTAATTTTCCAAAAGGGTTTCCTACAAAATATTAGCTAAGTTTTATGAACTTTTTGATATTTTTTTTTTACTTTTAACACATTATTTTTATTGTTTTTCTTTTTTCGTTTCAGACGATTTTCATTAGGGTTTTTGGAGTAAGATCATCTAGACTATAATTTTGTTCAGTTTTTTAATTTATTTTATTTTCAAAATATATAAAATTAAATACTTAATGAATTATTTACTTTAATTAATAAAAATTTTGCAGAGGTTTTTCTCAAAATTTTCGAGTTTTTCCTTAATTATTTCACAACATAGGTATTGAACGAGGGGTGAGTTAATTAGCTCGCCAGAGCTGTATGTTGTTATATGATAAAAAAAAATTTAACAAAAATTCTCTTTAATTCTCTCTTTCTAGAGAATTTTAATGATCTGGGCAAAGCAAACTCCCAAATTCCAAAATAAGTTTTAGATAGTTATTAATACAGACACAAGAGCATCTCTTAAAGCCCTAGACCCAGACTTATTAACTTCTAAATTAGTTAAGTTATGTAGGAGCTACTTACTTTTTTAAGCCATAGGCTTGACATTGATCTTGTGTGTATACAAATACCGATAAATTAACAACACACGATCAGCTCTAGATAGTGCGTAATTGCTCTAGCGTATTTCCTGAAGGAAGTCTTAATTTTTTCGTCCCTTTAAATTTTATTTTTGCTTAATGATCAACGATGAAAATGTAAGAGATTTTCATAGGTAAAGTGAAGGTGAAAGTCCTCAATTGTATCTGCTATTACTCAGGTGTAATCAGTAGAAAACTCCTGAACAAATTAAGGGTGTGTATACTTTCTCACTATACCATCGTTGAATATAACCGATGGAGAAGACTTTGCACCTGCACTTCAACATAGAAAACATGGCCATTAAAAAAATGAGGTCAGATTTTGTACTTTACATAATATAAGAAGTTTTGTTTTGAAATCAATTGACTTAAAAAATTCAAATGACGTAACATCATATCGGCCCATAGCACTACTACCAACTATGTCCAAGCTCTTTGAAAAATTATTTTATAAACCTCTCGAAATACTCATAAATGATAAACAATTAATACCACAACTTCAATTCGGCTTCAGAGAGAAACACTCTACCATAGACCAGGTCCATAGACTTACTCACATAATTGAAGAAGCGTTCGAACGAAAACAAGTTTGTTCAGCTGTTTTTCTAGACGTGGCACAAGCCTTTGATAAGGTATGGCACGAGGGCCTAATAAAGAAATTGAGGAAATTTTTATCAAAATCATTTACACAAATTTTAGAGTCATACATAGGAAATAAATACTTTAGAATAAAACAAGGGCAAGAATACTCCAAATTACAACCAGTTAAAGCCGGAGTGCCTCGTACTTTTTACTAGCGACATGCCGTCTCCTACGAATAGCTACATAGCCACTTTTGCACACGACACATGCATTCTAGCAACTGGTGAAAACGAAAAAGAGTCAACGGAAAAACTACAGAGCTCATTAGATTTTATTATAGACTGGACAACCACATGGCGCATCAAGCTTAATGAAGCAAAATCGACGCACATCAATTTCACTAACTAAAACATTGGGTACTTGCCAATAACAATAGCAGGCTATCGAATCCCATACGCCAATACAGCCAAGTGCCTGGGCATGACACTTGATGCCAAATTGAAATGGAAAGAGCACGTAAAAAAAAAAAACTGATGAAATTAAGATAAAATTAGACAAACTAAATTGGCTGATTGGGAAAACATCTACTCTCAACATGCAAAACAAGCTATTAATATATAAACAAGTCATTAAACCAGTATGGACTTATGGAATCCAGTTATGGAGATGTTCGAAGAGAAATGTTATTATCCCAATACAGCGTTGTCAAAACACTGTTCTTAGAACCATCGTCAAAGCACCTTGGTATATTAGAAACGCTGATCTGCACAGAGAACTAGGCATCGAAACCGTGACTGAGGTAATACAACAACATGCCTTATCACATCGCTCAAGGCTGCAAGAACACATAAATGTAGAGGCTTCTCGGCTAGCTGACCCGATAATTTATACACGCTGTTTTAGGCGAACAAAGCGTCCCGACTTAGTGGATTGCTATCGCTCTTCATTTTGTTCCATTAAATTTAAATTACATTAACAATTTTTTTGAGTTATTTTATCTAAACAGAGTCGTTATACCATATTTGATTTTTAACTTGATTTCAACTCCACAGCTTTGATAAAAATCTAAGAAAAACGGCGACTGCAATCCCAATTTTGATGACTTCCGCGCCCACTGCGGCACTTCTAGTTTTTTTAACTTTCGAGTTCCAGTACTGAATTACACTCTACCTCAATCATCTTATAATCCATAATTTGTTGACAAAAACGTTCAGTAGACAGCAAGCTCCCGAACCAAAATCGAACAAAAATCTTTGGCAGAATGTTACCCACCCCTCCATCTATTCCTAGAGAATAAAGTTCGGAAATCTGTATACATATCGTAGCGATATGTTGCTTGGAAGAAAGATATATTTCGGTTAAAGATGCAGGACTGGTAAAGTGCAGAACATTTTAAAACACTACACCTTGAGCGGGAAGGGTGCAACGAACAGGTATATGTTCTGAAACTAATGGGGTGGAAGAATCAAGCTGAGGTACATTTGATTACGATCACCACTCTGCTGTTGTTGAACAAGAAATGGAGGTGCAACTCTAATTTCATCTGCTCGAATAGATTTTACAATTGCCTCTAAATAAGTGGACGAAGTTATTGTCAGGCATAACAGAAACTTGGGTGTGTGTGTCTGTATGCCGCGCAGGCATCCCAAGAAACGAACCTGGAAGAGGATCAGCAATGTTTTTTACTGAATGGGAATGATTTTTTATGAAATGGACTTGAGGTTGGCTTAATTAGACAACAACCATTGACGGCGACTAGATTCCTACGGATAGTCAAAGTTGTTTATTGTTTCTCCTAGACTAGACAGATATAAGTAAGTATCTGTTAAATCTAAGAAGGTGTGACTTGAGATCGGGCTCGTCACAGGCTTTGCTACAGTCAACGATTTTTTGAGCGAAAGCGGCGTCAAAGAATTTAGTCTATGCACGTCTTGAAGATAACGAAACTGCAGTACATTTAATTTCTTACTTTCTTTCGGACGAGCCATGTTACACTGGGCAAATATTTCATGACGAAAGAGTACTTAAGAGTCGACCTTAATGTATCCATGCTGTGCAAATTTGGCGAAGCCTTCTGTCAGATTTAAGCCTATTGACGAAACTTCAGCCTAGCTAAGTTAGGAGACTGCCCCTTTTTGCGACGAAGTACAACGGACTTTCTATTCTACGTGCTCCTTGCTTTTTGGCGGTCCTTATGTAAGAATTACAAACATCCCGATAGGTTTGGAAAGTTTATTAATCCGTTCAATCATAATTCAGAAAGGTTTTTGAAACATGCCGTCCCTAAGGTTTCCGCCCAAGTTCCTCCTATATCCTGCAATTATCAATAAAATAAAGTTTTTCATTTTTCCTCCGGGATTTTTTATTTTCCACCTACGACAGAAGATGTTGAACTTGATTTCCATTGTAGTCGCTTGCTCATTATTACCCTTTCTTTATATATTCCCTTACCTTACCTAGTTAATACTAAACGACTTTGTGTATTTTTGAAAGAAGCTATAATTGAAATGTACTGGAAAAGTTTTTAAAAATGTTCATTGAGTGCCTCAGGGTCTCTGATGACCCATGAAAATTCAGATCCTTAAAAATTGTAAAAAAAAATAGGAGTCAGGGAATACGAATCCAGAGTCGGTTTTGTGCTATCTCCTCTGGTTTCTTTATGGTCCTGAAAGGGATAAAATTTGGAAGGAAAAACCCCCAATTTCATCACTTTCAAAGTGTGCTTGTGAGAAAATGCCCTAATATTATATTATATTAATTGTTTGACTGCATTAATTTTCCTTCTAGCATCTAACACCATCGCATACGCGTATCGATGCGCTTCAAAAAAAGCGCGAAGTTAATTTGTCAATTTTGAAAGCGAGTATATATACTTCAGATATATACACACATAGGTAGATCCAATTGATATACTCCACACACACACACACGAGAAACACATGAAGACACAAATAGATAAACATAAAATTAGAATTAGATAAAAATAAAATTTATTTTGATTTTCGATTACAATTCGAACTAGAGCGCAATTAACTTGCGAGCGAGTGCTCAATCAAGTGTTTATCAGCAGCAGCAGCGGCAGCAGCATCACAAAAACACACAAAAACTTTAAGAAAAAACAAGCTGTGATATATTCACAGAGTCATATCGTCGCCTGAGAATTGATTTGGCGTATAGGCATTGGAATACTTATACACATACGCCAAATCAATTCTCTGGCGACGATATAAGCAAAAGAGCAAAAGTATCACAGCAGTTGGGGAAAAATGCAAAATTCACTAAAAAACTCTCTGCTCATTTTTTTTTTTTTTTTGTATTCATGTTTTTTTTGTATTCTTAGCATTTTGTGGCATTTTTGACAACATTTTAAAATCATGGCACAGCGATACACATCTATACAACATCTGAGAAGCTTATGCAACTTTAGCTAACTACCTGTCTGTCTGCAGCAGCAACAACAAACCATGCAAACAGCACAGCAACAGCGAAATATCACTAACTATATCTAATAGTGCGTTGAATTTGAAAAGTGTATCACTTGCATGCACTGGCACAATTTGTCATTCTAAAAGCGTGCGTTTAATTTTGCATTGACTGCGCTGCATAGCTTTGCACTAACTACACTGTGCTGCAAATGAAACAAATACTCGTATACCGGTATTTGTGATGTGAACTAAAGTTAGGAGTGGGAGCGTGAGGCGTGACTGGTGTTGATTGTCTGTAAGATGCTTTCCATATGAAAACTTTTGCACATACATATACACATACATACGCATAAATGTCAATTTTATTGATGATATTTGTAGAAAATTGTGATTTTGAGTTTATGCTACGCTTTTTTGTTGTTGTTGTTGTTGTTTGTTTATGCGATTAATGTTGCTTGTCTTGTGTTGTAATTTGTTGTGGTTGTTGTTTGATATTATTGCTGTTGAAATATGAAATATTTCATTTACTTAAGCAGTCAATCCCACCAGCAGTTGCCGGCAGCTAGCAACATTTGCAAGTAACTAACTACATTGTGAATTTATAACAATTAATAAATGTCGCTTGTTAATTTCATTAGTTGAAAATTTATCATCGTTGATTTATCACCGCTAAAGATTTTCATTGTAGATAAAAGTTTTTATTTAATGCATTTTTTAATTGTAGGCGACATAAGTTTGTTTGGCGTCTATTAGTTTAAATTTGAAAAGAAAAAAAAAACAGATGAAAATTATTGAGGAAGAAATCAAATCGTAAAGAATTTTCAATACTTCTGCTTAAGCTAAAATTAAAGTATTTGTTTTAGTTTAAAAATTTGGTTTCACTTATTAAGTCCTAATGATGCGTATACGCACAACAAAGGAGTATATTTTAATGCAGATAAAAAAAGTTACCGGAACACGTAATCGCTATCACAGTTACTCTAACGCAAAGACAGAAACTTTAAAAAAAAAATAAAAAAAATTCGATAATACCATTTGCTGTTTGAATTTGTGACGATTGAAAATTTGGAAAGTGAAACTTCTTTTCTCTTGTCCCTAGAGTAAAACCAACCGGATGTGACGTCGCGCGTAAGTTTGCAATGCGACATAATTTTTGTCGAGCAATGTGCATGAGGGGCTTAATATCAATATTCCGTAGCTGAATTCACGAGAAAACTATATAATAAACGATTTATAAATAGTTTTAACTCAATATAACATATTAATTACACACACACACACACACACGCCTATGGCAGAAAGAACAATGTGTAGCGTCGCCATCTTAAAGTTTATGACAGTTATACATTTCACATACAGATGGCGCAAATGTCCAAGGAATTACATGAAGATGTCGCACACAAAAAGAGTTCGTCTACAATTGTCATCGACAGTGTGGCCAACTCAGCGCTTTTCCCGCTGATTTTAGTGCTTTTTAAAAATTAAAACGGGGAAAAAAGTGATTTAGCGCTCAGCGTTTATTTTTTAATTTAAAATATCTCCGAAAAATCGAAGAAATTTTCATTGACTAGAAGTATCAGATGTGTGCCTGTATTAGTGAAAAAGCTTAAATGTATTGAGTTTTCTCGCACTTTTATAAGAACAAAAATTTTTTTAAGCAAAAACGCGTTTTATGCTTCATTTTAGCGGATTTTGAAAATCAAAAGTTGGCCACACTGGTCATCGAAGTTAGCGGTACAGAGTTGCAATTTTTGTTCTAGCATTAATTCCAAAAAAAAAAATTGGTTGTGTATTAACGAACACAAGGCAGAAGTGAAACTTCTTGTGATGTAAACGAAACACAAGCAAATGAAATTAAAAAACACAAGCCAATGAAGTAAAAAATTTAGCGATTCAAAAATTTCATTTGCTTATTATTTGCTTGTGTTTTGTTTAGTTCACAAGAAGTTTCACTTCTGCCTTGTGTTCGTTAATACACAACCAATTTTTTTGGGGATTAATCGGTTTGCCCTCGGACTTAATGGGTTAATTGTAGATCCTTCAAACGCCAAAAATCCTTATCCCCCATGTTTAGTTCAATATGATTTGTCACATTCGTAATATAAGGGTCACATGTTTAACTTCTACGACTTTAAATAAAAGAAAAAATAAGGAAAGAAAAGTGTTTTGTATTCACAAGATTATTTGAGAGGCTGAGAGCAAAATCGGGTTCAAATTTTTATAAGAGCCAAAGTGAAATAAATTTATGTCTCAGCGCAAGAGTAATACAAATAATATGTCTTGATATAACTATTTTTCTCAGACCAAAAACGATAATGCGATTTTACCCATTTGTTTCTGAATTTATTTTCTTTCACTTTAGCTGTAAACGACATTCGTACTTAGAGTAAAAACTCTAAAGTAGAACAAAAAAATTTAAAATTCGCATCCCCCGGTTCGAACCCATACCATAAGATGCTAAACAAAACAATAGCCCTATCCACGATAAATTGCAAATGGTCTTGCAAAATATTTCTGCTACCACAACCACAAATATATGCGATATGCCGTAAAAATATGCATTTACAATGATGCTAGGCCATTTGCAACTTATCGTGAATAGGGCCAATATTTCCTCTCACTGGCTCCAGGAAAATAAAAAATCCATAATATTTTTGTATTTTAATACCTAAATATTTTCAAAAACTAGAATTTTGGCAGCATTGCGTATAATAAATCATTCCTTACGGTCGTTGTTGTTGTTCACTGATCATAACATACAAAATTGTAAATTAGCTCATAACTACACCGTGCTACAGGTAAAAACTTGATGTAGTTTCTACCAATGATTTAATCTGAAGTCAATTTTTTCCAGTTTCTCGAATTTTGAAAATACCTTTTAGATATGGATGAGAAACAAATTAATTTAAGTATTTAATCATTTTTCATTTCTTGTCATTGGCGATTGAGAAAATAACAAATTTTTTTTAGGAAAAACATTCGTTTTACAAAATTTTATACAAACAACAAAATGGTTTAATTGTAAGGTCAACGACTTCAAAAGTTGAAATTGTTTCAATTCCCAAAAAAATGTAACTAGTAAAAAATCTTAGTGAAATTTGAATAAAAATTAAGAAAATACAAAAGTTAAGTCTCGTTTCTTCTCCGTAATATTGGTAATGTTTAAATTAAAAACAATTGCTGTGACTTTATTAAAAATACATATAAAAAATAAAATTATATATATAAACTTATCATAATGGACTGGAGAAGAACGAACAGTTTGATGCTTTTGTGAGCATCTTCCACATTTTCTTGTTTGGGTTATTTGCATTCCATTTGTTTAACGAATCGTTAATAAGAAGCTTGTTTACGAATTTGAAGTTAGTTATTCTCCGCCACCTCTAGTTCCTACACTATCTGGTTTTAAAGTCTGAAAAATGGGGTCTTCAAGGCCTAAATACAAAAACACTAATTTTAAAAAGTACGAATTTGATGTTTTATATAAAGTTGTTCAAAATAATGAGATAAAAATTTGTTGTATTGACATCTCCCTTTATCTTTGATCACTTCCCTCATTTTCCTGTTGAAAAAACTGACATATTGTTTTCGAATAAAATATTCCTTGCTAAAATTTAGGTTGGTTCTGGAAAAATTGAATAACTTTTTCCTAGACTGATGCAAAAACTAAATTCTTTGAATTTGAACCAAGCCGTGCACTATGTAATTAACAGATTAGTGAAACTGAAACTAGCCTTACATACACTTAGTTTCAGCCCTATGCTCCTGTGGCTACGTTTTTCATTTAAACACAATTTTTGTTATAATTTAAATTTTTTACATATAAATAGTTATTAAAATATTGAAAAATATACATAAATAAAATTGAATTAAAAGAGTACTTTTAGCTTAAGTTAGTCCTATATTGTAAAATAGACAACTAAAATGTCCAACCCTGCTTAAAAATATACTTATATGCCTATATCTAATATACGATTAGATTTTTCACATGTGCAAAAAACACTTGCGCGTTAACATTTAGAGTGATCACATGTACTTATTTTGTTAATAAACTTTTCATAAAAAACAAAACGTTTGCAAATAAATAATATTAATTGTTTCAATTCGAACAATTAAAAATTGGTAGATTTTCAACAACTACAATTGGTGACCCCGAAACGCATAACGCAATGTTAATATAATCTAGTGATATAGTTAACTAACGAAAAAACAGTAAAAAACAAATACAATTTTTAAAATTGCATATAAAAGTTTAGCGCAAAAATATTTTTCTACAAATAAATTACAAACATTTTGAAATTAAATTTCGAAACTTCAAAGAATAAAATAAAATTTACAAAACTGCATTTACAAAAATATAAAAAATGGTGTCGCTGTAAAAGAAATTCTTAATGGTGCAGCAAAATAACACGTGCAAGAAAAGAACAGTTCAGCCAGCCATTGCTAACCTAAACAGTTAAACCCAAAATTTTTCAACTTATTGTGGAAACTCTAACTTGGATAAAAACATCGCATAGAAAATCATCCTATCGGAAAATTGATCAATAATTCGTTATTTCTAGGCATATCATAAACTCAACATACATCGATCGAGACAACTGGCGCAACATCCAAGGATATTAGTATCAAATTTGTATAATAATAACAAAATAATATAATGATATTTTTCAATTTGAATTCATTAGCTTGTGTTAAATATTAAAGTACAATTATAAAAATTTATTAAGTAAATATTTTTTAAGCATCTTTCAATAACATAAATTACTTAGGTACTCTAACTCATTTTCGCTTCGTGTTTTCATGCGTTTTTAATCGATCGATTGTAACTAAATTGACAGTTATTATTTCTTATTATGCCGTTGAACCGCACACCGATCAAAAATATGAGTACAAAACACAACGAAAGTCTAATCGATATAATCGATGATGAAAATATCGTGATTATGAACAATTTACAACATGTTAATCCAAATTTAAATACGCATTCTAGTTCGAGTAATACGAATGGTTCTAATAATGATAATGCCGAAAATTTAAGTCAATTACACGACAGTTTGTCGTTTCTTATGAATAAATACAAACTATTGCAAGCACAAATTAATGAAAACGCAAATAATAACTACGCTAGTAATACTAATAATTCGAATAATAGCAGTAACACACTAGCAAATGAGCCTGCTCAAGTTTTTAAAGTCGCTACAAAAGTTCCACCATTTTATTCCGAAAAACCTGATCTCTGGTTTTATCAAGTTGAAGCTCAATTCCGAAATAATAAAATTATACGCGATCAATCAAAATATGATATTGTTGTTTCAAGCCTTGATCCCAAATATTTAGATATAGTAGCTCATATCATTCGTAATCCACCAGAAGAAAATAAATATGAAACATTTAAATCAGCACTGATAATGGAATATCAGCATTCAGATGAAAAGCGTTTAACACAGTTGCTCCAAGGCATCGAGTTAGGGGATAGGAAGCCATCTGCCTTGTTACGTCAAATGCGCGAAATATCTAAAGATATTGTCACCGATAATGTTTTAGAAACATTATGGTCGTCGAAATTACCTGAAACACTTCGAGCTATTATCGCATCGATAAATATTAGCTTAGAAGAAAAAGCACAAACAGCTGATAAAATCCAAGATAGAGCTAAATTTGAGACCTCAGCTACAACAAATATCACATCTAAAGCAAATAACACTTACAGTAACTCAATTAATTCAGTTGAATTTACAGCACAAATCGCTGCTTTAACGAAACAAGTAGAAGAACTATCAAAAAAATTTAACAATCAATCGCGTTCCCGCTCTCGTTCTCGTTCGCGTAACAGCAATAAAAATAACAATTCTAATGTCAACAGTAGCAACGAAAATAAAAAATACGAACAATGTTGGTATCATTTTAAATTTAATGAAAACGCACGCAATTGCACCGATTGGTGCAAATTCAACACTCAATTTCAAAAACAACAAAAAAACTAGAATTGCCGTGTAGCATGGCGGCCGAAACGGCATTTCCAAGCACAAGCCGCCTATTTATTTTTGATAAACTATCAAACCACCATTTCTTAATTGATACAGGTTCGGACTTATCAATTGTTCCTCCAACAACAAAAGACAAAAATAATAAAAATAATGATACACTTAGTTTATATGCTGCTAACGGCACTCAAATAAAAACATATGGACAAAAAACGTTGACAGTTTCGTTAGGTTTGCGCCGCAGCTTCCAATGGTCTTTTATTATCGCCGATGTCACCAAACCAATTATTGGAGCTGATTTTCTTTCCCATTTTCATATATTAGTGAATTTAAAAAATCGGAAATTAGTTGATTCAACTACAAATTTAAAAACAACCTGTTCAATTGAATCCATTTCATTAAACGAGGTAAATATAACAACCTTAAATAAAGATAACTTAATTTATTATGATAAAAATTACGAAAAATTACTCAAAGAATTCCGTGATCTAACACTTCAAACAAATTATAATGATTTAGAAAACAAAAATTTAACAGGAGTGTACCATCACATCGAAACAAAAAGTCAGCCAGTTTTTGCAAAAGCGCGTCGTTTACCACCAGATAAATATGAATCAGCAAAACAAGAATTCGAACATATGGTTAAAATCGGTATTTGCAGACCATCTAAATCGCCATGGTCAAGTGCATTACATGTAGTAAGCAAAGCAAATGGAGCTGATAGAGCATGCGGTGATTATAGACGATTAAATTCTGTTACAACACCCGATCGCTATCCGGTACCAAATATCCAAGATTTTACTATTAATTTGCACAACTGTAAAATATTCTCAAAAATTGATTTAACTCGCGCTTATCACCAAATACCCGTATATGAACCGGATATTCCGAAAACCGCTTTAATAACACCTTTCGGTTTATATGAATATACGCGAATGCCTTTTGGTTTACGAAACGCTGGTCAAACGTTTCAACGATTTATTGACCAAGTTTTAAAAGGTTTACCATTCCTTTTTAAATACATCGATGATATTCAGGTTGCATCTAAAAGCCATGAAGATAATTTGCTTCACTTAAGAATAATTTTTGAACGTTTCCGCGAGCACGGTCTTAGAATTAACGTGTCAAAATGTGAATTCGGGAAGCCTGAGATTAACTTTCTTGGTTTTACAATAAACAAAAATGGAATAAAACCTACAGACGAAAAAATTGAAGCCGCTCAAAAAATCGAGCTACCTAAAATGGCAAAAGAACTGCGAAAATTTATTGCATCTTTAAATTTTTATCGCCGTTGCATTCCCAACGCGGCCGAGTCCCAGGGTGTTTTACAAAAATTAATTAAAGGTAATAAAAAAAATGATAAGACCCTAATCGAATGGACTGATGAAGCAAAATCCGCGTTTGAAAAATGCAAATTCGAAATGAAAAATGCAGCTCTATTAGCACATCCATGCGCAACTGCAAAACTCAATCTATTCGTCGATGCATCTAATTTCCGCGTTGGTGCTGCATTACACCAAGTGATAGATGGTACACATGAGCCTCTCGGATTTTTTTCAAAACGTATGACCGATACCCAAAAGAAATATAGTGCATATGACCGCGAACTACTTGCTATTTATCAAGCCATCAAACATTTTCGTACACAACTAGAAGGTCGCGAATTTACTATATATACCGATCACAAGCCGCTAACATCTATGTTTAACAAAAAATTTGATCAATGCACTCCGCGTCAGTTAAGACACATCGATTACATAGGGCAATTCACCACAGATATCCGGCATATTTCCGGTGAAGATAACGTAATTGCTGATATGCTGTCGCGCATCGAAAGTCCAAATACGACTGAAATCGAGTCAATTAATTACGAAAAACTACAAAAAGAGCAAAAAGCTGATGTGGAATTAAAATCATTATTAAACGGCGAACAAACTAATTTAAAACTTGAATTAATTAAAATTCCTGGTACCAACTACACCATTTATTGCGACATAGGTAAGAATAAAACTCGTCCGTTCATACCACTAAATTTACGCAAAACATATTTTAAAATTATCCACAATCTGAATCATCCAGGCATCAAATCTACGACAAAATCTATGACAGATAGATTTGTTTGGCCAAGTATAAATAAAGACTGTAACATAATGTCAAAACAATGCATTTCATGCCAAAAAGCGAAAGTAACTCGTCACAACAAACGACCAATTACCGAATTTTTAGTTCCAGACGAACGTTTTAGCCACATTAATATTGACTTAGTTGGACCTCTACCTTCGTCGCGCGGTTTTAATTATTGCTTGACGTGCATAGATCGATTTACGAGATGGCCGGAAATCATTCCCATCAACGACATTTCCGCCGAAACTGTTGCGAAAGCGCTAATAACCGGTTGGATTGCGCGTTTTGGAATTCCACGATACATAACAACCGACCGCGGTAGACAATTTGAGTCAATGTTGTTCAACGAAATGACAAAAATGTTAGGCATTAAACATTATCGAACCACTTCGTATCACCCTCAAAGCAATGGCATGATAGAACGGTTACATAGAACAATTAAATCAGCTCTTAAATGCAATAATGCCAATGATTGGGTCGATTGTTTGCCCACAATACTATTAGGTCATCGCTCCACGATAAAAGAAGACATAAAAGCGACTCCGGCTGAGTTAGTATACGGTACGACTTTACGATTACCAGGTGAATTTTTTGAACCAAGCAACATAATCACTGTTCATTCTGATTATGTTAAAAATTTAAAACTAATTTTTGAAAACATGAAACCAGTCGAAGCCGCCAATCACAACACGCGTCATAAATCATTTGTACAAAAAGACTTACACACCTGTACTCATGTTTTTCTTCGCAACGATGCAGTGTCTCCACCTTTGACACCACCGTACAATGGGCCATATAAGGTATTGGAAAGAAAATCAAATACTTTCATTATTGAAATTCGCAATATAAAACAAGAAGTTGCCATCGATCGCTTAAAAGCAGCGTTCATAGAAAATGACGAATTTAGTTCATTAGACAATCACATTCAAAATAGTACTAAGAATGTTCCTAACGTTAATCAAAATATAGTTAATCAAACAATAGCTGATGATTATATAAAAAACAATACTAAATTTGTAAAAAAAACCAACAATAATCTAAAGAAAAATGTCACCTTCAATGAAACACCTCCAGCTCGTATATCAAGGAAAGGGCGTATAATTAAAGCCCCACAAAGATTTTTATCGTGACCAAGTCACTGGAGGGGGAGTAGTGTGGCTACGTTTTTCATTTAAACACAATTTTGGTTATAATTTAAATTTTTTACATATAAATAGTTATTAAAATATTGAAAAATATACATAAATAAAATTGAATTAAAAGAGTACTTTTAGCTTAAGTTAGTCCTATATTGTAAAATAGACAACTAAAATGTCCAACCCTGCTTAAAAATATACTTATATGCCTATATCTAATATACGATTAGATTTTTCACATGTGCAAAAAACACTTGCGCGTTAACATTTAGAGTGATCACATGTACTTATTTTGTTAATAAACTTTTCATAAAAAACAAAACGTTTGCAAATAAATAATATTAATTGTTTCAATTCGAACAATTAAAAATTGGTAGATTTTCAACAACTACACTCCCTAGAGGAGTTAAAGTAAAAAAATCTTCGGAATTGATTAATTTCATTATCAGTGATCTTATTATCCTGGCACAAGTCATGGATTTAAGAGTTGATTCAATAAATTAAATGTCATGTTCAATTACTAAGGCAGCAAATATTGGATAAGTATACACCAACTCCATAGTTTGGTGGGGTATTTTCAAGTACGTGATTTTCATAAAATTTCACCAATTGAAAATAACTAAATATAAGAATCCAATGCAAACTAAGTATAAAAACAATAACAAATGCTACCATGTCCGCTATTGCATTGAGATATGAGAAAATGTGAACATATCTCTCTTTAATGTTATAACATTTTGTTAACTAACTAATGAAAATATTTCAAAATAATTATCTTAAATAGACAAGACACAATTTGCGCTCCTTGTTGTCACTATCAATTTCATGTCAACTATATACCTCAAATAACTTTGCGTAGACTACGACGACGACGACGGCGACTACGAATAAACCAAAAAGAAAATAATAATGTAAAATAAATGGAGACAAAAGAAAGTCGCGTCCATTTATCGTGTTGACCTCAAAATAAAAAAGTAACAAAAAAAAAATAAATAAATAAATAAAATAAAACAGAAATAAATAAAAGCAAAGCATGCAAAACATTTGACGCCCACCTTGAATGCGGCAAGTCGCTGCAACTCTTCCGCTATTCACAGTGAAGTATGGTAGAAGAAGTTGCAACTGTTGCACGCTTGCTTGTTTGGTTGTTTTATGCGCATTAGTGGTGGGTGCTGTCAAAGACAAAAGCGTAACACACACACACACACACACACACATACACACTTTCAAACAACTAAGATAAATTTCTATACAAGCAGAAGTTAAATGGAACCTTTTTGTTTGTAGTTGGTGGTGCGATCCGACGCAATGTAACATTTGTGAATAATGAAGCCTTTATGCTTTATTCATGCGACGGCGGCAGCAGCAGCAGCGGCAGCAGCAGCAGCGGCAGCAACATCGAGCAGTAACAATCTGTCAACGCGTCGTTGTTGTTGCGACAAAATATAGCATGCGCATGTGCGCGGTGTGGCATGCCATATGTGCGCATGCGCTCACAGTTTGAGATCGATTGTTTTGTGGCTTCTGAGCGGCGCGCAATTGCGAGTTGCGGCATTTTCGAATATCGCGTGCTTTAATTTCTTCAGCGCACATATTTTGTATATTTTGATGGGTTTTTTTCTGTTTGTTTGTTTTTTAATTCAAGCAAGCAAGCAAGCAAACGAGCGTTTGCTCTTTTGATCGTGTTAGCGTGTGGGTTGATTTGTGTGGCGCTCGTTTCGTTTTTGTTCTTTTGTCTATTTAATGCGGATTTTCATCAATGAAAAAATGTCATGACAGCCGCGCATACATTTGCCTCATCAATTAAATGCGAATAGTAACAACAGTGAAGCACCAACCAATCACCGCCACCACCATTGCCATCCTCATGCATGCCACCACCAACTGCCACCAGCTTCATAGTCATCATCATCATCATCAGGAGTGTACCACGCTTAAACGCAAGGCCGCCTTCAAGTTAAGCTCGTGGAAGACACGACCGAAAGAGAAGCAGGCGGAAATGTTTGATGGTGACGATTTTTCTTCTACCTTACTTTAGTTCGTTTATTTCCAGTGCGAGCTGCTCGCTGCAAGCGCGGGAAGCTTTCGTCCGCATGCCAAACCACCAAGTGGTTTCGTTACTTTTGTTGTTGTTTTTTTGTGTTTTTTTTTTTGACAAAGACTAAATGTGGCCACCCAAAAGTAGGTGCTGCATGCATGCATGTGCTCTAGTTTATTTTCTTATTTGGAGCAGTATTTTTTTTTTTTTTGATTCAACATTTTCTTCCTCAACTTATCTGTTGTAGGCAGTTGTTGTTTGTTAAACGAGTTTACTTTATTTGATATGCGAAATACACAGTGGACAGGAGTTATAAATGCGGCAAACATTTTGGCATTTTTGCATATTTTTGATTTGAATTTCTTGGCATCAAAAATACCAGCCGGATTCGTGGTTTCGAAGTCGTGGAGTCAGTTTTGAGATTTCGAATTCGTGTAAGCAGACGAACTACAGAACCGAGGTCTTAGACTGTTCTTCCACTGGAGGCAACGCAATTGCGATTGCGAACGGCCTTAGAGCTGAAATCTTTGAATTATATTTGCGATCTCCGATTCTTATGGTTAGAATTACTGAGTAGAGTCGCGATGCCTTAAAGTTAAAGTTCTGGAATCTGATTTTGCAGGAAATCGCAATTGTATAATCAGATTTGTGGAGTGTTATTTCTGAAGCAAAGTTTAAGATTTGAAGTTTCTGTAGAGGGTTCGTGATCTATGATTCGTATACTTAAATTTATGGATTAAGTTTGTAGAGACGAAGCTTTCAGATAAAAGTGTTCAGATCATATTTGCGATCTGGTATAGTTGGTTTAGCAATCTTTGATTTGTATGGCCAGAATTTAGGAGCTAGATTTTAGATTCGTTGAGTTGATGTTTTGGAATCGGATTTCCGATCTCCGATTCGTATACTCAAATTGTAGAGTCGAGATTAAAGATTTGAAGTTTCCGTGTTGAATTTGCCAATCTATTGCAGGAATAAAATCTTCGGGTAAAAGTTTTTGAATCAGATTTCCGATTTCTCCTATTTGAAATGTCAAGTTGTACATTAAAAGTCCTAGGTCATTCTACCACTGGAGGCAAAAGAACTATCATCCGACGTAAATAAAGTCATTACGATTGCTTGAGTGGGAGAACGGCATTAGAGTTAAAGTTGTCCAATTTGATTCGCTAAATCTGATTTATATTATTAAGTTTTTGACGCCAAGTCCTAAGTTCTAAGTTTTGGAAACAGACTTGCGATCTCCGATTCGTTTAGTCAAATTTTTGGAGCTAGATTGTAAAGTCAAAGTTTAGGATTTTAACTTTTCGCATTAAATTCGCGATCTTTGATCCATACAGTCGTATTTAAATCAGATTTGCGATCTCGTATATTCAGATTTATTGAATTTGCGATTCGCCTTTTGTATAGTCGAATTGTACATTGAAAATTTTCGAGTTAAAGTTTTCGAATCGAATTTATGATCTCGTAATTAGGTTTATCGGGTCTGTGGGTTTCGATTCATATAAAGAAATTCATGCAGTCAGGTTGTAGAGTCAAAACTAAGTTTCTTGAAACAGGTTTGCGATCTCTGAAACATGTAGTCAGATTTATAGAGCCAGATTGTGAACCGAAAGTCTTAGGATTGAAGTTTTTTCGAATCGGATGCTTAGTTAGATTGCAAAACCAAACTCTAAAGATTGAAGTCTTTGAATCTTTTTTGCAATGTCCGATTCATATAGTCGAATTTATGGATTTAAACTCAAAGAATGGGATTAAAGACTTGAAGTCTAAGTACTGAAGTTTTGGAATAAGATTTCCAATCTCCGATTAATGGCATTTAACCGTAAAGTCAAAATCTTTAAGTTCAAGTTTTGAAATCTGATTCATAGAGTTTGATTGTAAAGTTAAAGTTTGATATCAGATTACCAAGCTGCGATTCATAAAACATTATGTTAGGATCTTTATATTTATATATGCAGTTTTTATTGAAACATGTATTTCAGTTGATAAGTTAGAAACGAATGAATTGAAAATTTTATAACTTCAATATCAATAGATCAAAATATCAAACATACAAAAACAATATTCATATACAAAGTGTTTTCATTACAAGTAAATAGGATATGATCTTCAACAGCGGCCCTTAATGAAAACTCCTTATTGAATACCCAACTTTGGACAAAGTTTTTGATGTTTTGATTTCTGTAAAACCTTTGTAAGAATATCAGCTGTATTTTCGGTAGAAGGCACATATTTTAGTTCAATATGACCTTGCTGATGAACTTCACGTACATGGTGCACTCTGATGTCAATATGTTTGCTTCTTGCATGAAAAATTGGATTTCGCACTAATTGTTGTGCACTTAAATTATCACCAAATAAAGTTGTAGCCTGCTTTATACATCTTCCAAAACCGAGTTCCATAAAAAGATTACGAAGATAAATAATTTCTTTTGATGCAGCAGATATCGCCATATATTCAGCTTCAGTACTGCTTAATGCAACTGTTGGTTGTTTTTTCGACTCATACGAAATAGATGCACCAGCCAATAGAAAAACAAATCCTGTGTAAGATTTCCGATCATCGCAGCTGCCAGCCCAATTTGCATCTGCAAAACCCAACAATGGCTTGCTAGTTGAACTAAAATGCAAAGCATAATTAATGGTGTTGTGTAAATAACGCAAAATATGTTTTGCCCCTGACAGATGTTCACGATGCGGATTTTGATTAAATTGAGCCAATTTGTTAACTGAATGGACAATATCGGGTCGTGTGCAAATACCAATATACATTAATGATCCGATCAACGACTGGTAAATTTTCTCGTCAATATTTTCGCAATTTTTGCAATCGATACATTTTTTAAGATCCATCCCCGGATCCAGCGGAGTACTACATTTTTTGCAGTCTACCATATCATATTCCTCCAATAATTCCTTTATCATTTTCTTTTGGGAAAGCATGATTGGACCAGTGGATTCTTTTCTTTCCACTTCCATCCCTAGAAAATAATCAACTGGACCTTTGTCCTTAATTTCTAATCGAGATTGAAGGTTATTTTTGATTTTTCGTAGTGTTCCACTCTTTGAACATACTACTAAAATATCATCTACATATACAATAATGATATTATATTCATCATTTTTATTCATGGTGTAAGCGCATTGGTCAGTTTTACAACGAGTGAAGCCAATCTCGTTTAGAATTTTATCTAATTTTTCGTTCCATTTGCGGCCTGATTGCTTCAACCCGTACAACGATTTTTGCAACTTACAAACTCTATTTGGATAACATTTATCTTTGAAACCTTCTGGCTGCTCCATATAAATGTCGGTATCAATTTCCCCATTTAAATACGCTGTAGTTACGTCTAATTGATGTACTAAAAGCTTAAACTCTGCGGCTAGTGCTAAAACAGTTCGTACAGTTGAGTATCGAGTAACGGGTGAAAAAGTTTCGGTATAATTAATTCCATATTTTTGGGAGCAACCCTTTGCTACCAACCTCGACTTATAGCGTTCAATTTGCCCATTTTTATCCCGTTTAATTGTAAATACCCATTTATTTTTTATCACTGGAACATTTATCGGTTTCTCTACCAAAAGCCAAGTTTCTTTTGATATAAGTGAGTTATATTCGGATTTCATGGAATCCACCCACTGTTCACAATCGCTTCTTTTCATGACCTCTTCTACAGATGTAGGAACCTCGTTTTCAACTTGCAGAAAACTATTAAAAACTTTTCTTCCTGACCTCAAGGTTTTAAAATTTGCCTCATTTTCTATAATACTGGGTATAATTATATCGTTTCGCTCACCTGTGTCCAAATTTTCTGTCTCTGTGGATAATCTTAAAGATTCGATCGGTTTCTCCATAACGTTAACCAAATCTGCAGCATTAAACATTTGATCTTCTACTACATCCTTCTCTTTGTCGATAAAAATGTTGTATTCATTAGGTGAAAGTTGAGGTACTAATTGTGATGTATCCTCAAGAAATCTTACATCACGGCTTCTATACATCGTCTTTGTTTGTATGTTGAACAATCTGTATGCTTTCGATTCAGCACTGTAACCCGTTAAAACGCATTCGATGCCTTTTTCTTGAAATTTAGATTTTCTTGGACGTTTATCTAGAATGAATGCTTTGCAACCAAACACGCGCAAATGAGATACCGTTGGTTTTATACCACTCCATTTTTCAACAGGAGTTTTGTCATCCAATGTCGCAGATTGGCTACGATTCCGTAAATAAACTGCAGTACTTACAGCTTCTGCCCAAAGTTGTTCAGGTAACCTCGATGAAATCAGCATACATCGAGCCATCTCTACTATGGTACGATTTGCTCGTTCTGCAACACCATTTTGCTGAGGTGTATACTCCACTGAAAATTGACGTCGAATTCCAAATTTTTCTAAATTCATAGAAAATTCTGCGCTTAAATATTCACGGCCATTGTCACTTCGTAACACCTTCAGTTTTCTTGAAGTTTGCCTTTCAGCCATAGCAATGAAACTTTGATACGCATTAAAAACTTCACCCTTGTTCTTTAACAAGTACAAAAATATCATTCGTGAAAAATCGTCTATAAATGTCACGAAATATCGAGCACCTCCATACGAATCAACGCGCATGGGACCACATACATCTGAATGTACGAGCTCGAGCACATCCTTACTGCGATAACTTCCAGTTTTTGGAAACGGCTGCCTACATATCTTTGCCTTAAAACAAGTGTCGCAAGTAAAATTTATTGGTATATCCTTCACATTCAAGCCATGTACCATCCTTTTTTTCGATAATTCAGACATACTTTTTGCATTAAGGTGACCAAAACGATTATGCCATAGTACGAAATCATTACTGCTTGCAAAGGAACACACGCTATAATTATTTTGTAAGTTTCTACTATAACACAGAAAGAGTCCACCTAGCTTTTTACCCGTTAAGAGTACGTTATCCTTATAGCAAATTTTTACATCTCCTCGTGAGAAAGTAACATCATACCCCCTCTCAACACATTTTGAAATTGAAATAAAATTGAATTTTAATGTGGGTACAAACAGGACATTCTTCAAAATAACACTGTCTCCCGTGTTAGTTTCGAATGTAACCTCACCTACTCCATCTGAAGAAACGACGAAATCAGCGGCTAGCTGAATTTCTTCTTCATGTTGCGTCATCTTCTTGAACATCTTCTCATCACAACACATGTGACTTGTGGATCCGCTATCAAACACCCACGCATTTCGTTGTATGCCTTCAACTTGCAAGCCATGTAGCATTGCATTTACTATCGACCGTTTCTTACATTCTCGAGCAAAATGACCATTTTGACCGCATTTGTAACACTTAACGTTGTCCTTCCTTTGATTGTAGTTCTGCTGCTTCTTATCACGATTAAACCCATTATCCCTTCTTGCTTGGTTGGATCTGTTGAAAAATACGCTTTCTTGATGACCTTCTGCATCAGATTTTCCATTTCGTCGCTCATATTCTTCCATTAACTTATTTTTGAGGACATCTAATGATGGTAACTGATCACGAGACTCAATTGCCACCACAAATGACTCGAAATTGTCTGGCAAACTATTCATCAGGATAATTGAAAGTAACTCGTCTGGTATTGATATCTCCACTTCCGATAATTTATCGACAATTTCATTAAAGTGGGACAGATGTTGTGACATGGACTGGTTCGAAATCATCTTATGTGCCAACAATTTACGAAATAGTAGCAGTTTTCTTGCTGGACCACGAGGCTGAAATTTCTTTTCCAAAATTAGCCACGCTGCTTTTGATGTTAAGCAATTTTTTACTATGCTGAGCTGACTTCTCTTCATGCTCAATATTATTGTAGATAAAGCCTTTTGATCGGCTTGTGTCCATTTGTTTAATTCCGCTGGTTCAGCTGGTTGCACCATGGAGCCATTAACGTAGCCCCAAAGATCAGCATGAATCAAAACGCTTCGCATTTGGATTTTCCATCCATCGTAGTTATTTTCGTCTAATTTTTCAATTTGATATAGGGAGGACATTTTGCTTGATTTTATTTTTACAGATATTTTTTTTTTTTTTTTTTTTTTTTTACTAAAGTCCTTCTGGGCCCATAACCCTTGTTAGGATCTTTATATTTATATATGCAGTTTTTATTGAAACATGTATTTCAGTTGATAAGTTAGAAACGAATGAATTGAAAATTTTATAACTTCAATATCAATAGATCAAAATATCAAACATACAAAAACAATATTCATATACAAAGTGTTTTCATTACAAGTAAATAGGATATGATCTTCAACACATTATTTTTGAAGTCAGATTATGAATGCGAAGTATTATATATTAATAGCATAACATGGGGAGCCTGAAATGGCAGGCATGGCGACCAGTGCTGGTTCCCAATTTAGAATAAAAGATGTTCAACTGACCTAACGAAGGTCACCAAGTGTTTTGTATAAGAGGATTTGACATTATTAGTCGGATGAAATGGCTTTCCAAAAATTCGAATTCTGGGCCGAACCAAAGCCAGACATTCGGACAGAATGTGAGTTGTCGGTTCGTCATCTTCCAAATGTAGAAAATACTCTGTCTCACTTGACAGCCCTATATTATTTAGGTGATATCTGAGCAAATGGTGGTTGCCATAGCCTAGTGATTAGTGTGTTGGACTGCTACGCCGAATTGACTGGATTCAAATCTCTGCAGCAATTGCTTACGAAAAGCTTTTCAATTCGCCGTCCCTTCCATTCGTGTATAAATATAACTCACATAACATGAATGGATTCGAAAAGCTTGGTCTAGGCTCCAGGGGCTGATGTGCCATAATAGTAGTAGTAGTAATATCTGAGCACATAATGCCCAGACATGTATCCCACTAGTAGCCTGAGGTCCGATTTCGTATAAAAAATAGACTGATTATGGGCAAGAGGTACGAAAAACGGTTTGGCTTGTCTGAAACTTGGAATGAAATTCCAATACTCTAGCCAACTCTTTTTTTAGTTCATTCTTCAACGATAGATTTGGAAGAGGCCAAGCCGAGTTCACAAAAGATTTGAAGTATTAAAGCTTCAAGAAGATTATAAAGTCATTGTTTAAGACTAGAAATTTATTGGGTCAGGTTCAAGGAGTCTCAGCTGTAGAGATGAAGTTTTAGTATCAGATTTGCAAAGCCGGAGGTTTGGAATCATTTTTGTCGAGGTCATTGGATTTGAAAATGTGATTTTCTGGGGCCGTGATCTTTAATCTTTTTTCTCCGACGAGCGCTTTTGGCTGGCATTCGATTTCGCGGAGCTTTTAGAAAAAAATCGTGTTTGAAACAAAAAGAAAAAAAAAGAAAATAAAACCTACTTAGATTCTAATTGGTTAATGTAGAGTCTCTGGAAAATTTCGTTGACTCTAACCTAGAGTAAAGTTCATGATAAATTTTTTGACAACATCAGTCAAAAATCAGTCATCGCTAGTGAATAACGCGAAAACTCTCAGCTACGAAGTAAAAGTCATTAGGTTGATTATGTATAATTAAAATTTTCAAATTCGTGAAGTCCTAGTAGTGATATTAGACCCTAGGATATGAGTTCATAGATAACGCCTCGTGAAAATGTATTGGATGTTGGATGGCAAATATAAATACAAGAAAGTTCGAATTCGAAAGTTCGAACTCCTTAAACAACATTCAATTGAAATTTCGGTATAAGATTCGAAGACTCAAGTAAAATTTGTTAGAATGATGATGCGTAAATGAATGTGTGATGCAGAACTTGTAGAATCGGCATCGGTTTCGAAAGTCGAAGCATTTCAGTTGGATCCATGTAGCTAAAGTTATGGAGCTGAAACTGTGGAGTTGGATTCTTGACAACGAAGGTGTGGAAAAGGATATGATGACACCTGCGCCCTAAAGCCCGAAGTTAAATAACGAGTTTTATTCAGATCAGCATTAAAACCCTTAAATTCTGAACATTTGTCTCCGAAACTCTACTTTACTTTTGTTTTTTTTTTTTGAAAATCGCCTCCAAAATTTTACTCCAAACACCAAGATAGAGTTGTATAAGAAATGTAAACTTTTAAAAATCAGCGAAATTGTAGGTTTTGGTGTTTTTGAAAGAATATATTGCAAGCATAAATTTGCGCCCCAAATCTACGATCTCTTATCTGAGGATTTCATTAAATTTTTTGATGAAACTCAAACTAAACCTCAAAAGGACTCCAGAAAGACTTTTACGGGACAATCGAAAATCGTTGTATGTCCATATCTCGGCTTGCTATATAAAGATATCTACAGAATATATAAAAATTGAGAACGTTACAAACATTTCAAAGTTGCCAATACAAAATTTAAGCTGCTTCGATATTAGGAAAACATATTTTGAGTATTTAAAAAAATTCAAAAAAACGCCCGATCATGTTTTTAGTGGAGCAATTCGGCATTGAATGACTACAAGAATTTATTCGTTTAATTAGAAATTTTTGTGAAATTTCATAAGTTTTGTTCCACTATATTTTAGTGATACCTTCAAAAATTTCTATGGCAATATGCGCAAGCGCACGCGCATTTAATGTGAACGAGTGTGTATGTTTGTGACACCACACGTTCTTCAGTTTGCATGAAGGATTTTGATACCGACACAAATCGTGCGGATTTTGACTCCCACGTGTTGCTCCGGTTTGGAGCAGTATCGCTGCTGCTGCCGCTGTTGTTACTATGACCGCCGCCACCACTGTCGCTGTTGCTGCTGCATAACACTGAAAGCGAAAAATGTGTTGCTTGCCTTAACTGATGCCCCAGAGACCCATTAAAGAAATATTATTACATGCAAAGGAATTCTCTGCAAGCAAAAAACAATCAATCGATCAAACTATGAAAAAAAAAAACAAACAATAAAGAATGCTGAAGATATTAAGAAAGAAAGAAAGAAAAAAAAATATGCTCATAAAAATATGACAAACTTCATAACGTGTCTTTGAGATTTAAGAGGGCGATTATAATAAAGATTAAAATTGCATATATTTATGAATGTTTGAGTATTATCCCCACACTCCCTGCTTCAATTCAATACAAAAAATGTCACATGCAAACAATAAATTTACATATTTCAAAGCAAATGTCCAAATGTGATTGACAAGCAACAATGCTGACCCCAAAAGAAAAAAAAAAGTGAAACAGTTTTGTTGTTGTATAGCATGTGCTTTTCTTTAGAGATTAATTAACAACAATAATATGTTGCAAACATACGACCGAAATTCGCATGCAACAATTGCAGCCATAAATCAATTTTGTTTGAAATGCATCAAATCCAAAATGGCATTTACATTGTCAGCCAGCAACAATAACACACAAATAATTCAACACCTTGAAAGTGACAAAAGCAACGAAAGACACAAATAAATTTGAATAAAAAACAAAATAATACAATATAAAAAATATAACAAATTCCCAAACAATGTAAATAAGTTAAATTTGTATTTGTATTTTGAGCAATTTGTTATTTATGAATCAGAAATTTATGACAAATTGAAGTACAGAGTAATTTGGAGAAAATGTTTGCAACATTTATATTTCTAAACCAAATTAAACAGTTTTGACACATTCGAGGGTGAGTTCTCTGCAATATTCAGAAACAGGGCCTTGTATTTCAATAGATTGGAATGTTTCAGTTAATTCGAGATTTTTACTTCAATATTTTTGAGTGATTTCCGACTACCAGATACGTACAGTTTATTAGAGCTGAGTTATATTTAAACATGGTTAATTAAGCCTTTATTAGATCTGTGAAATTTGAATGGTGTAGTCGAATGCGAGAAGTTAAACCTATAGAATCGAATACGTGAAGTCAGATTCGTGCTGCTGGATTCGTTGAGTCAGTGGTTTGTAGTTGAATTTGTAGAATCGAACTTTTGGAGTAGACGGGTGGAGAGGGAATCGAGTAATCGAGTTTCTAGAATTGGATTCATAGAGTCAGGCTTTTGGAATCGGTTCCTAATGTCGGATTCCTGGATTTGAATACGTAGAAGGATTCATGTAATTGTTTTATGGAGTCGAATTAAAGGAGTCGGCCTCATGTAGTCAGATAACATGTTGTCATGTTGTGTAGTCAAACTCATTACATTGCACTGGTGGAGACCGATTTATAGTTAAAACCATGTAGTCAAATTTATAAAGTTGATTTCGTGAAGTCAGATCTATGATGTCAGATTAATGGAATCGAATTCCGGACATCGAATCTGTAGAATTGAACTCTTGACATCAAATTAGTGGAATCAAATTTTTGGCATAAAATTTGTGGAGTCAAATTTGTGGTCTCGGATTCCTAGAGTCGAAATAGAGAAACTTAACTCAAAAAGGCAAAAATGTAGAATTAGATTCTTCAATGTAGATGTGCGAAATCGGATTCATCAGTGCGAATCAGATTCGGAGTGAAAATCTAGAGTTAGGTTCGTAGAGATACATTTAGGAAGTTGGATTCGTAACAGCATATTCATGGAATCGAATTCGGAGAGTTAGAATGGTGTGATTAGATTCGTGAAAGCGGATGTGTGGAACTGGGGTGGTAGAGTTAGTTATGTGGAATCGAATTCATGCTGTCTGTCGAACTCGAAGTTGGATTACTGTAGTTGGACAATAAGGGAGTTAGATTGGTGTAGTCAGATTCATGGAATCAGTTTTGTGGAGCTAGATTCGTGGAATCAAATTCCTAAAACTAAATTCGTTGAGTTTGATTTGTGGAGTTGGTCTTGTGGAAACGGATGTGTGGATTTGTGGAGTCATATTCGTAAAGTCGGAATGGTGGGGTTGGATTCATAAAGGTGAATGAGTGGAATCGAACCTATGTAGTAGGATTCGGAGTTGGACTTCTGTAGTTGGATTTTTGGAATCAGATTTGCAGAGTCGGATTCGTAAAGTAAGATTCGTAGACTCGGATTTGAAGGTTGCAGTTAGATTCGAGAAGGTGGGTTCTTGGAATCGAATTGGTGTTATCAAAATATTGTAGTCATGTTCGTTCAATCGGATTTGTGGAGACAAACTGATGGAATTGGACTTTTAAAGTGAAAGTAATGAAGCCATATTCGTGTAGACAGAGATTCACAAAGTCGACTTCGTAGGTTAGATTTGTGGAGTCAGGAAATCGGATTCATAGAGTCAGATTGGTGAAGTTTGACATGCAGAGTCGGGTTCGAGAAGTTAAATGTGCGAATTTAGATTTGTAGAGTCGAATATCTGAACTTTGATTTACAAAATCGAATTTCTTGACTCGGATTTGCAGAGCCAGAGGGGTAGAGGTGGACTCATGGAGTCCAATTTTTTATATGGAATTCGTGGAGTTGAATATATTGAATCAGATTGGTTAGGTTGGACTTGTGGGATCGAATGTGTGGAGTCGAACTTGTGAAATATAATTCGAGGAATTGATTCTCTTTAATCAGATTCGTGGACACAGAAATGCACGTCGACTCGAATTCTTGAACCCAAGCATGTTGAGTTGGATTTATGGCATCGGATTGCACTAGTGAAATTTGAAGTGTGAACATTGAATTTTATCTTTGATATTCAGATTACTATAAATGAGTTCGGTTGAAAGGCATACAGAATTCTGGTATATTAGGTCGAATTTACAGAACCAAAATTATGCAGCATCAGAGTTTTTATAATGAATTTGTGAGATTGAAGTTTTGAAATTGAATTTTTAGGTATGAATACATGGAGCTAGGCCGTTCTCTCAATAGACGCAACGCAACTGCGATCCGACACAATCCCTATGGAAGATAGGATTTGTTTTTTATTTATGACGTTTGAGTGTAGTTTTGGATTTTTGCCATCATATTTTCAAATCTTGGAGTTGAATTTGTGGATGTGATGGAAGTGAAGGTTCCAAAATCTTTGATTTGTTTTCAAAAGATAGCAGTTGTCATCATTTTATTTTGTCGCCCAGCATAAGTAGACTGGCTTTACGTTGCTCTTATTTTGCCTATTGTCACATACGCCTCCAGGTTAAACGGAGTGTGCCACGGCGAAGCAGAAGCGGAACATAGCCAGATATATCTCCAACTGTCAGCACATTGACCATTGTTTTCGATGTCCGTGGAAAATAGTGTGCCCTGCATCCGCTTTGATAGAAAATATGATGTGTGGTTTCCTGAGCAAGATCAACGATTAAGTCCAGAAGCTCTACTCGGGAGATTACAGCATATATTCTATACTAACGGACTTAAAGTCTCTAAAGATATTGGGTCCGGTTGGTACTTAAATATCGGGTCTAAGTACTCCTTTGCAGCGGGATAGATGAACGTGGCGTGCTGGGTAACTGAGAACAGTTGGCATGGGAAATCTGCAGTCAGGCTACGCTAAAGTCTCTTGCCAACCCCTTTTGCTTTTCGAAATTTGTCAGCGAATGTAAAACTAAACTAAATAGTTTTGCAAAACACAACATGCTCTACCTTATATGGGCCCCAAGACAGTGAGGTACTACGGGGAACAAATTGGCCGATGACTGGGCAAAGAACGCTATGCGATTTCATCATGAGGTCGGAAACTTTTCATGGGATCAGCTCTATAGAAATCATGCGTTGGATCAACGATTTTGAGGAATCTATCCGCAAAAGTAGAAGGTCTGAAGTTGATACCTGTAGAACTGCCAAGTGCTTGGTAAGGCAACTATGAGCGGAATTAATTTAAAAATTGAATAGGATGGACCTGAGATTTGTGGTTGATGCAATCACGGGGCATAATACATTTGTTCAGCATATGTCCAGCATGGACGTCACCACCGATGCGATCTGATAGCCTTGGTTTTAGGACGACGGTACCACTGAGTATTATCTCTATAGCTGTCCGGCGTTCGCAAGAATCAAATTAAGTCTGTTGGGCAGTGATGTCTTGAGCATAAATAACATTCACAATTTTTCTCTTTCTGGGCTTCTAATACACTCAAAAAAAAAAAAGTACATGAAACAGCTGTAAAAATAACATTTTTTGTTTACAATTTTCAGCCAACATTAAAAAATATCAAAATTGACATTACAAAATGTAATTATAAAATTACTGAAAAATGTATAAATGATGCGAAAACAATGCAATTTTAACATTAAAAATGTAAAAGAAATCCATTATTTTAATGTAATATTGATATGACAATAATGTTGAATTGACATGACAACAATGTACAAGTGATATTGCAAAATATAAATTTGATATAAATTTAACGTAGAATTGAAAACTTTAAATTTTAAATAAAACACAATAAAGAAGTTTCTTGCATTTTATATAATTTTATTTCTGTAATAATAATTATTAATAATATTATATAAACGTAAATAATTCCGAAAAAGTAAAATTTTTAAAACACGTTTTAGTTTATTTTATTCTCTTTTATTATTATTTGAACACTTTTTCACAAATTTTATTTCACACTGTTTTTATTTAAACTATTATTGTAACTGCAAATAAATAGATACGTTCACTCTCACCCGACGAAACGCAAAACTATTTCACAATTAAAAAGTGTTGTCAGTTTAAATTTTTATGTTATACTTATTCAAAAAGTATTACCAGTCTCAATTTTCATTTTGAATGTTAAATTTACACAGAATAATATCAATTTTACATGAAAAACGTATTAAGCAATGAAAACCTTTTTAATCTAATTTCAACATTATAATTTGACATTACAGTGTAAAACGAATTATTATCAATATGATAGTTTTAATGTTAATACAACACAAAACAGATCAATCTGATATTTTTTGCCGTAAAACTAACATTTTTGTTTTTACATTGAAAATAACATTACAAAAATATAAACTTTACATTGCACTTTTTTTTGAGTGTATTCATCAGCGATCAGAGACCTACCGTTTATTCTATTTCTCATACACTTTCTACTTTCTTATATAGGTGCTTTCTTTGGGTACAGTACAATAGTCCTTGGTACTGAGTTTTATTCTTTATTCCACCCCTTCCTCAACTTTAAATACTAAATCGTATAATTTTTGTGTGGCTGTCGTCAAAGTCAGATAATTCTATACTGTTCACAATATGAATTGAAAATGTGAGCCATTACGTGGCCTTCAGCCGCCCGTTTTGATTCTTTGATTATTAAGATCAGTGAATTTAAAACTCGCTATGCCTTCCAGATGAGTAAATAAACTTTTTTCGAGTAGAGTTTCTGAAGTACGCGACAGTAAAAAAGCAGGTATAAGGCTGTAATAAAAACAACTTAAATTGCTTTTGCTATTCGAGCCATATACTAATCGTGCTGTAAATATAAAAAATCTCACAGTAAAGTACTCGTTTCAAAGAACGTCATGTCGCTAATCGAAAATTTCTTTTGGATTCATATTTATAAGATATTTTTCAACACCAAATTTTCATTAATTGTTTTCGACAAAAATTTGTTTTTACGTATTTCCATCACCCATTGCCGGCCGGCACAACTATATCAATTTATCCACATACCATACAAACATAATTTTGACAACTGCCGCTATAATGTCATATGTGTCAGCATGTATTTATATGTCACATATGTATACACAGACAACAGCAACAACAACAACAACAACAATAACAACACACCAAATGACATTATCGCTTTAGTAACGAAAAACGTAAACTTAATCGTATTCAGATACTTAGATACTCAGATTCAGGTTACTCATACGTTCGGTTGCACCGCAGCCAGCGACCCACAAAGCAAAAACGTCGCTTTGCTAAGCGATTCCTTTTTTTGTTTTTGTAAAATGTAAATATATGTAGGATTATTATAACTATATTTTTTGTATTTTTTTTTTTAAATTTTTTTCTGAGCTTTTATTTCATTTGTTTGTGATTTTGAATGACAGTTCTTAGCCTCAAGTCTAAAATTCGCACTGGTTTTTTTTTTTGTTTGTTGTTAAATGTGTTCACATACGATTACGTATGTGTTTAAATGACTTTGAGTGTGCATGTGTACCCCACCTGTGCGTGTGTGTGTGTGTGTGTATGTGCGTTTTTGTGTATTTTAAGTGTGCGTGTGCGTTGGTTTTTAACATTTGACAGCATATATTACGCTTATTATTTTTGTTGATTTGTTGGCGATTTTTCTGTTAAATAGAATTTTTGCGTTAATTGATTGCGTGATTGCCAACTTGCAATAACAGCGTAGTACCAACAACAGCAACAGCAGCAGCAATAACAACATATCGTGAAAAAAATGATGTGGTGACACAAAAATGCACTCAATTTCAATTTACGATATGAATTTATTGTATATTATTGACTGGAAATTTATAATTTTGACCTAAATTTACAATTCGTACACGATGAATATTATATCATGTGAATATTTAATTTGAGCTTGAGTTTAATGTTTAATTTATTTTTATAAATCCATATATGTGGTAAAATAATTGATCAGGAAATGATATTTTTAATATCAGAGTTAATCGAAGAGTGTTGGAGATGTTTTAATCTAAGATTAAGGGTGTTTTGGTGGATAGCAGTTGTTAATTTTTTTTCAGCTGAACGGCTCAATTTCACCTTCGAGGGAATTTGAGAATGGTTTTCCTGAAAATAAACGATTAATTGTCTAATTCTGACGGCAGACTCACAAACTTCCGCCGACCCTAATTTTCATGCCATAAATATGGCCTTACGACTTTGACTTCTAGACTCGGATTAGTGCTTAATCGGACATTGAGGAAACACTCCTTAGACTTCTGTTTTATACATAAATTTGATTCCACGATTTCGTTTCCAAAATTTAAACTTTTCAATTCCGATCTCATAAATTCGTATCTACATCTTTGACTTCACTGTTCCTTTTCTCCTCACAAATTCAACCCCCGACATTCGACATCACGAATTCTGGCCTATGAATCTCATTAAAATACTTCGGCTCTATAAATTCGATTATACAAAACAAAATTACTCCATATTTTTTTAGTTCTTTATTACTATGAAATTTTAACTGTGTAAATTATTCGGCGCTTAGCGTGACTGATTAAATTGACCGAATAACTTGAAGCCTTTCTCTTCGTCGATAAATGTAAAACATCCAAAAATCAGACAAAATTCTATGCTTTAACTTAAAATCTGCAGAAGTTGGACATAAACTCAACACAAACACAGTGCTGGTGATAAAGGTCAAATCGAGATAGATACAGTTAGGGTAGTGTCCAGTTTCTCAATAAGCGCTCATCCCAGCTCTAAATTAATACGAAAAAAATTCGTAACTTAACAGTTTGGCATCATTGACACTGAAGTGCCTAAGATGAAAGAAGGTATTGGAACTGTGATGAACTAAAAATATTAAAACCTTATAAAGTTCGCATTTACTGTAGAGGCTTTCTAGCAGAGATCCATGCTATTGATAAAGCAGCCCAAATAATAGTAACAAAAAACTCGGATTCTATAAGGATCACCATCTTTGTGGACAGCCAAGCTGCTATAAAAGCACTAGACAACACGATTATAAGCTCCATAGCAGTATTAAGGTCAATGCTCTTAAGGTGGTGGGAACACCCAAGTTAAGTTCGAAAACTTTTTGATGTGTAAACATTTTAGCTCACGGTATGGGCAAAATTTCAAATGTGTAAAATGTAAGAAAAACTGTATCGTAAGATGTAAGATAACTGTAACGTCCAGTTCCCCTCTCGCTCACACTACTGCGCGGCATGACTGTGCTACTCTAACCAACAAAGAGAAGAAAAGAAGAGAGGGAGAAATTAAAATACGAGCGGAGTTTGTTTGTTTATGTTTTGATCAATTTACTCACTCATATATGTACATACGAAAACAAAATGTGTGTGTACATTTATTAGTGGCAGAATTATTTGTTGGTGTTAAACGTGTGGAGATCGACTATATCATACAAGCAGAGAAGTCGCCGTAGCAAACACAGGCGTTTGATAGGTTTTGCATTCGGTTAGTTAGATTGCATTAAAATTAAATATTCTTTAAAATATAAAAACAATACGAAATGATAAGTAATGAGCAATCTAGGTTTCAATAAATGTACAAACAAAATGTAGTGATAATGATAGCAAAACCACGGCATTATAAAAAATTTGCTTTGTACATTAACCCTAGAAGGCAACACTTTTTTATCTATGTAAATAGCAAATATGTTAAATAGAAAAAATCAAACCTATATATTATAAAATCACTTATTTACTTCAATAAAAATACATTGTTTCTTATTTTTATTAAATGCAGTTAAGGCAACTCTCTGTGCGGTGCTTTTAAGAAGTAATGGGGTGACTGGTCACCCCTATTGCCTTTCTAAGATTAAATGCGGAAAGCACTTAACGTCGCCTGAGAATTGATTTGGCGTATGTGTGTACAAATTCATATACCTATACTCCAAATCAGTTCTCAGGCGACGTTACACGTTCACATCAGATAAAATTTCAAATCGACAGGAAGTAAAACTTAAAGCACGGAAAAAAGGATGCAAATGCAGCTGCGTATATGTGAGCATATAGTGCCCGATGCATTGAGTAAAGAAAAATAAGGCAACTATAACATATCAGCCCTATTCACGATTTGGAGCAATTGCAAAATATTTCTGCTATCACAACAACAAATATATGCGATATGGGATAAAAATTTGCATTTGCAATGATGCAAGACCATTTGCAATTTATAGTGACTTGGGCTACTGCATATATATAAAAGATAATGTTATCTAATAAATTTTTAAGTTTATAAAAGAATTGTTTTAATTTGAATTATTTACCTAAGCATATAGATTATACATCAAATCCCTATATATGGCTATACATATATGATCTTATGTATATGGCATTCAGTTGGCTTAACAGTTTACACAGTTTATCTTGCGTGCCTGGCACACATCCATTGTTTTTTTTAAGTTCATATCCGAAAGAAATTTATTCTCGAAAGTTATTTTGGTCTGAAGAATGGGAACTTTGCCTACTAAGTAAGTCATATATTCGAAAAAAAACTGGTCGACATTAACTTGTTATGCAAATTATATTTTTTAAACAAAAACATAAATTCACACATCAATTGAAAGTTTATAATAGTATCTTTAAGATTAATAAAAACTTTATTTATTTGGTTGGTGTGTATGCGAAAGATCGCAACTTTGACTTAACTCCAGCCATTAAACGTTGCACATCACTTCGGGACATTTGAGATGACACAGTAGTCCACTTTTTCTGCAGCTGTTTCTCATTTTTGACCACTTGCTTCGTTTTTGGCAATTTTCTTTTCTGGGCAATTTGGGCGATTGGCATATTTTAGAACAATTTGTACCCCTTTCTCTTTATACCACGTCGTTGCCGTTTTGTCGTAATAGCAAGTTGCTAAATCTGGCCAGAAGAGGACAGGAGCCTTGTGAAGATGTACCACTGGTAGTAGACGTTTTTGTAAGCACGCTTCTACGTAAATTTTTCGGTTGATGGTACCAGTAGTGACAAAAACTGCACTCTTTATGCCGCACTGGGAAATTGCTTGCCAAACCAAATATTTCTTCGCAAACTTGTTTACTTTCTTTAGCTTAAATTTAGGCGCAACATCACCTCTCTTTTTTCAAGTGTAAAATAGTTGACCAGGAAGCTGATTAAAGTCTGCTTTGACATACGTTTTGTCGTCCATGATCATGCAATCAAAATTATGTACAATTTTGTCGTACAGCTTTCGTGCGTGAGTTTTTGCTGCTGCATTTTTTTGTCATTCCGGTTCGGGGCTAGCGGAACTTTATACGTCTTAAGTCCTTTTCTCTGTGTACTTTTTGAACAAATCGGGGTGACATATGGACCTTTTTTTGGCAACATCTCTGATGGAAAGGCCTAGATTTCTTTGAAACAAGTTTTTCACTTTCTTTGCTTTTTCCTCCGAGATGAACCCCTTCTTTCGCCTACTTCCAGCTTTCCTTTCGGTAGTTAGTTGTTCATTAAAGTTTTTAAGCACTAAAGTTACCGTAGATTTTGCAATTTTTAAACTTTTGGCAATGTCTTTATGTGATATATGTGGAAAATCTTGATTTTTGCGCACAATTATAATGCGCGTGCTCGATTTCGATGAACTTATTTTGCGTAATGTAAAAATTCTCTACAAATTAATAACAGTAACATTTGCTGTAACTGTCATTTATTTATTTATTTAAGAAAGAAGAAACTTTAGCACAAAGATATATAAAATTTATCTTATTTAAGTACTAAACCACATAATGATTTTAACAATTTGATTTTAGAACGAGTGATATAATATGTACGTACAAATAAAAATTAATTAATTAAAATAAAAAAAAAATATAAAATAATTACATGTATAAATTAACATTTAATATTTAATACATTCAGTGAAATACAAACAAGAATCTTATGGCTTTAACTAATAACAATAAGTGAGAAAGAAAAATAAATTAAAATTTATAAAACACTATCTTCATAGTATGCGAGAACGCTTTTACGAAATTGCGAGGCATTGCTTATATTTTGAAAGTTTTGTAGAAGCGAATTCCAAAGACATATCGCATTAACTAGAAATTGACGACTAGAAATAAGGAGAGTATGTCTCAATGGTATTACTTTTCTCAGACGCATTGAACGTACGAACTTTATTCTTTTGTATAAGTAAGTTGGTTCAGTTGTACAGATAATTTTATGAAAAAATATAATGACCCTAAATTTTAAAAGATTTTCAAATGTCATTTGAATTATTTGAATTAATACAACATGTTTACTGCGACCAGTTTTTTCGTATACATACCTTAAGTGAGATTGTTAAACCTCAAATCTGAAATTGTCGATATAAGAATCTTCATCAAAATCTTCGCCATTGCCATAAAAATGCAGACATTTGTACTAAACGGCTAAATTCCTCTACCTGTTAATCGAACCTGTTGAACTGGTACTCCAGTCAGGCATTTAAGCATTTAGTCAACGAAGTGACTCATTTTATTAGAACAATCCATTATTAGGAAATTTTGTAAGAAATTACCAGCCGTCTGGGAATCAAACCTGAGGCAGCTGGAACTCCAGACTAGCACTCATTCATCAGGCTACCGAGGTAGCCGTCGATGATATTTGTCAACTGGAGAATGGCACCTTCCTTGTAAAGGACTTTCCAGGTGCATATCGCATAGCCTCAGCTGATGCAGTCTTATGTAGGTAATTCTAAAAAGCAGGGCCGTAGCCAGAAATTTTTTTCGGGGGGGTTTTCATTCGAAGAAAATATTCATAAATAATATTTATCAAACTGATTTTTAAATACAAAAAATTAAATCAATGATACATTTGATGGACCCTATAAAGTTAAAATTTTGTGAAAAATTTTCCGATTTTTTTTAATCTTAACCTCAAAAAAATGGCCAAAAGTGACAAAAAATTCCCAGAATAATCAAATTAAATTTTTTCAAATAAATATTATTTAATGTGCATTCTAGTGTTTTTTTTATCGTGAGGGACATAATTTCATTAACTCATTGACTTCCCACTTCTGATGATGTACCCAACCTCAAAAAAATTACCAAAAATAGTAGACGCTCATTTTTTTCAAATTATCATTATTGGGAATTTGAGCCATTATCAATGATAAGGAACCCGGATGAGGTTGGCTTATATTCCTTAAATTCGTGAAGTCACAGCATTGAAAGAGATCTTTCTAGTCGTGGTGCTCTGAGCAATAATGCGTTAAAAAACTAATTTTAAGATGGGTTTTGCTAATAAGATGAAGTTTTTGCGAAAGAATTTTTCACGTTGAACACGAATCTGAGGTCAAAAAATTCCCATCACGTCACGTTTTAAGAAAAAAATGGGGTTCAAGCAAGTCTTATTTTACAAGGATCCGATAATTTTTTTTATTTTTAATAATTTTTAAACTTTTCAAACTGATTCAGGGCGAAACCTTAAATCAAAAACAGTTACTGATCTAGAAAAACTATGAATGCAGAAGTGCTCAGTATCACCTTCTCTTTTTGAATCCGTAGTCAAACCTCATGTCGAAGAAAACAAATCGGATTTGATCGCATAGTGTAACTTAGATTTCAAATTTATTTTTTATATTTGACTTTTTAGAAAAAAAACCGATGGAAGTAGAAAATATCGTTAAATAGATTTTATTTTGACTTTTTTTCCATCCATTGGCAATTAATCTCACAAATTAGAATAAGGTTTCCACATTTCGGGGGGTCAGAACCCCCAAACCGCCCCCCCCCCCCCCTAAATACGGCCTTGCTAAAAAGTATTTGAATTGCGAAGAGATACAACATTGGTGTGGAGATAAAAAATTAGATGGATTAGGTGACTAAATTATGTCACTAGCAACAATGTCTGCAATATTTTTCATTCGGCTGTTATGTACTTTTTAGTTTTGCCCACCTGTAGACGGTCGTATTTAATATTTAATTTCAGTTTATAAATAACAGTAAGTAGTAATTTTTTACATACATATTTTTTTTTTCTCCACTTACAGAAAATATAAATTTAAGTATAATAACTTTAAAGGAACATATCTCAATATGATCTTATTTAAACTTCTGGCCTACATTACTATGTAAGTATCTAACTATTTATTTACAAAAACTTCTAGAGTATGTAAGTCTTTACATTATAGAAAAGTGTCTATGCATGAAGAAGAAATTACCAAACACACAAACTTCATAATTCTTCTGCAACTCAAGTCAATTTAAACAACACAACTGCCAGCAACAATTTGCCACCTTATTTCTAAAATATGTACACCAGCATACTTAAATTTAACTACTCTTTCCTGCATGCATTTGGCAATAACAACAACAACGACAACAACAACAACCATAGCAACAAAACAATATAAGTCAGAAAAAAAATTAAAATACATAAGTATAAATTGCATTCTTCCCACAATTTCACCTAAAACTCACAAAAAGAAAAACGAAAACGAAGAAAATTCAAACGCTTTAACATTTTAGCATCAACCAGCAGCAAGCAACATTCAGAGTGTATGTTGTTGCTACTTCTAAGACTACAGCTAAAAACTTCAAACTAAATGTGAACTGAATCAATAGAGAAGAAAAGCAACAACATTTCGTTATAATTTCTATTATTTTCCCTTTTGGCATAATTGTACACAATTTACTTAACGATCAATAGCAAAATTTATTAGATCCCGCAGCAGCAGCAGCAACAGAAACAACGTGCAACGTGATGCAGCATGCATCAGCAGCAAAACACACACGTTTAGACAACACTCAGCAACACTTCTACTTTACTTACTTTGTGTGTGCATAAAAAAATAAAAAGAAAATACAAAATCTCTTCATGTGTGTGTCTGCAAATCAATGTATTAGTGTGTGTTAATGTGTGCATTTGCGTACTTGCTGTTTGTATGTACTTATTTATGTATGTATATCTGAAAAGTTAAAAGATTCGATTTAATATCTCTTTTTTTTTCAATTTTTTTTCGCTCTCTTTGTCTATATCCTCAAGGTGTAAAATATTTACAAAACATTTATTAAAAAATTTGTATTGCTGTTTGTAGATGTTTTTAGATGTTGTTGCTATTGCTGTTTGTTGTTGTTGTGGTTGTTGTCGTTTTGTTACAATTGATGTTGGCTGCTGGTTTTAGTAAATTGTAGCAGGAAAATTTTTTAATCGCTCAACTTTATTCTTCATACTCTGCATATTTCATACTGACTACATATCTGCCAAGAAATAACATTTACTTTTCAATAACATCAATAATACTAACCAGATACCTAACTAATAATAATAATAGCAGTTAGTTACTAATAATAACAAATGATTTTGACAGCATCTGCTGAATAGTTATGTATGTGAAAATTGTTGTAGTAAAAAACATCAGCATATGCATGTGTGTGTTGCTTGGAAAAGATAAAATTGAATGAATGAATAATATGCCCGAAAGACATCAAAGAATTTCACAGTTTTGTAAACCAGTAACGAGATTCCATCGGTTTTCTAAATCAATATAATTATTTTTTGAAGAATTTTATTTCAATATATATTTACTTAATAACTGACACAGTACTGTTATGGATGAGTTAGTGGTTGTGTCACTTAATACCGCTATTTGTTATAATTTGTATTGGCTATCAGCAGTTAAATTCTTAACAGCCAAATTGCTTTGTAGTATGCAGTTCATGTTATCAGAACTACTCCGCGGTACCTAACACAAAAATATCATACAGTTGTTGACTCTTCTATTCAAACAAATGATTTCTTTGCTTTGCCTGAAAACATTTTGCTTTCCATGGTCGCTTCTCCACGACTGGATGTGAGAACGATTTGGTGCTGGTGGAGTTCGATATTGCATAGTGCCAAGTATCAATTTTAAAGCTAGTAAAGCTGTATTTACGGGGGGTTTTGGGGGTTCTGAAATGTGGAAACCTTATTCTAATTTTTTAGATTAATTGCCAATGGATGGAAAAAAAGTCAAAATAAAATCTATTTACCGGTATTTTTTACTTCCATAGGTTTTTTATCTAAAAAGTCAAATATAAAAAATAAATTTGAAATCTTAGTTACACTATGCGATCAAATCCGATTAGTTTTCTTCGACATGAGGTTTGACTACGGCTTCAAAAAGAGAAGGTCATACTGAGCACTTCTGCATTCATAGTTTTTCTAGATCAGTAACTGTTTTTGATTTAAGGTTTCGTCCTGAATCAGTTTGAAAAGTTTAAAAATTAATAAAAATAGAAAAAATTATCGGATCCTTGTAAAATAAAATTTGCTTGAACCCCATTTTTTTCCTAAAACGTTACGTGATAGGAAGTTTTTGACCTCAGATTCGTGTTCAACGTGAAAAATCCTTTCGCAAAAACTCCAACTTATTAGCAAAACCCATCTTAAAAGAAAGAAACCCACGACTAGAAAGATCTCTTTCAATGCTGTGACTTCACGAATTTAGGGAATATAAGCCAACCTCATTCGGGTTCCTTATCATTGATAATGGCTCAAATTCCCAATAATGATCATTTAAAAAAAAATGAGCCTCTACTATTTTTGGTAATTTTTTTGAGGTTGGGTACATCATCAGAAGTGGGAAGTCAATGAGTTAATGAAATTATGTCCCTTACGATAAAAAAAGCACTAGAATGCACATTAAATAATATTTATTTGAAAAAATTTAATTTGATTATTCTGAGAATTTTTTGTCACTTTTAGCCATTTTTTTGAGGTTAAGATTAAAAAAATCGGAAAGTTTTTCCTAAAATTTTAATGTCCATCAAATGTATCATTGATTTAATTTATTGTTTTTTAAAATCAGTTTGAAAAAAATTATTTATGAATATTTTCTTCGAATGAAAAGCGCTCCCCCACCCCCGAAAAAAATTTCTGGCTACGGCCCTGATTCTGATGATTAACTGGGAGGATCCTATCTCTATCACAGTACTTCTAGTCCTTAGAAAATTCAAAATTCGAGAATTTATATCTTCTCTCAGCCCCTGATGTTTGTTCTTGGGTGTTTACTAGCTACCAGAGCTGTAAAAGATTGCAGTCTTTTTGAGTTTGAAGTCAAATGACATTTTAAAAAAATTATTGCAATATTCCAGTCTATTTGTGAATGCAGAGTTAAGGCTGTGAAGTCACAAGCCATATTGAAGTCAATGACTTATCCTTTATTTTTGAACTCATTTTTTTAAAGTCATGAATGATCAGTTTCTTATTCGCAGTCCTGATCTCTACAAAATATTAATTGACTTGAAGTCATTCATTTTAAAGTCATTTAAAGTAATTTGAAGTCATTTGAAGTCGATTACAGTCATTTAAAGTCAATTGACTTCAATTTATTTCAATGAAGTCAATTAACTTCATCGAAGTAAATTGAATTCATGGAAATAACTGCCTAAGTCATTTAAGCTATTTTTTTTTAGAATTTTACACCTTTTCATGTTCAGACTTATTACGAATTATTTTTCTTGTTACAAATATCCGCCCAAACTATGGTAGCCACATTTTTGAACAGTGAAATCAGTACATTAGACGTTGGAAATCAATGAAAATCAGTAAGTTTTTAATGCTTTTATTACCTAGTGATTTCAATGTAATATAATGATATAAACGTCCTGAACTTTTTCTCCGATTTTGTATGTTTGTAAGTATATTTGTGTCTAATATAAAATTTTGGTTATTCGATGTTGGAGGCTTTCGAAATGTGGCTATATAGATGAATACTGAAAATACCTTGAACTGACCACGTTTCGAATAGTGAAGTTCTTCGCCGAATAAATCGAAGCAGACAACTTCTAACCACACACAATAAAAAGAAGGAAAACAGCTTATTTGAGTCATATCCTCAGAAATCCAAAGTATCAATTGCTGCAGCTTATTCTGGAAGGCAAAATTGAAGGAATACGTACAATTGGAAGAAAGCAGTTATCATGGTTGAGAAATATTACACACTGGACGGGATTCAACAACATAAGAGAGTTATGGAACATAGCAAGAGATAGAGAAGCATTCAATGAAATAGTCAACAGCATAATTTAACAGTTTTTAATTATTTCTAAAATTAATGTATTATGTTTTTGTACGATCGCTCAACATTCGTAGTCGAATATGCTAATACAGAGGAAGAAGATGTTCAATTTATGTATGCAGGTGCTTATATGTATGTATGTCTTAGCTGAGATGTATAATATGTTTTTTCACAACTGTCTATTGCCCTTAAAATCTAGAAGAGCTTTTTTGGGTTTAATTAAATAATTATACTACTTATAAATATTTACTGTATATTTTTTATCATTCAATAATAGACTTTACTCTCTCAAACCAATTTGAAGTCATGATTGTGACTTGAAATCAATTTGAAGTCATGACTGCGACTTCATATATAATGTGAAGTGAATGTGAGTGATTGTGACTTATTTGCCTTGAAGTCTCAAATTGAATGCTATAATCAATGAGCAGTCATTGACTTCAAAAACACTGGTGACTTAATTTCTTAGAGCCATAAGTCTCAAATGAAACCAAATACTGTAATCAGAAGACGTAATTCATTTCCAGTGACTTCAATGAATGCAGCTCAAAATGACTGCAATCTTTTACAGCTCTGCTAGCTACCTATATCATATGGTAGCTGTGGAACGCACTATTAAGCTAGTAGCAAGTGCTTCAGAAACAGTGTGCCACTGGGACGCCCGATATCGTCAAATCAGAGTCACATTATTATTTTGGCAGCATCAGTGATGCCAGTTCCTTTTTTAAGTAATGTTTGCTTTCATTTTTAGTAGAAAGAGAAAAAGGAATTTTTTTCACTGCTCCGAAGAAAAAAAAAGGGAATTTCTATTTCGATGACAATCGTTTATGAAATTATGTTTTAACGCTTACAGATGTTAAATGTAAAAAGCGCAATAGATTGAGTAACGATATACTAAACAATACATATTTGTAGAATAAGAAGTTCGTTTCAAGACAAAAATTTAACTTGTTTTAGTTTTCCAAAAGGGAGCATTTACGTCTTCATGACACAAAAAAGTTGTATTAAAAAAATAATAATAACACTGTACGACAAATTGAGGACGACCAAAAGTGATCGGGCATCAGAGAGTGTTGTGGTTAACTCCGCTTTGGACCTTAACGTGAAATTTTGCGGCTATAATAAAACATAAGGTATCTGGATTATTTTTGCGCCTTATAGTAAAATCTTCCTTTGAATAAATTTCTTGAATTCATTAATCTGTTATCTCCCTCCTTTACAAGAGTTTTTTGTCCGTTTCAACCCATATGGAATTTTTATCACATTCCGAGCATTGATCGTCAATCATTTTTAAACCAAGTATACACGTTTCTGGTGTCTAGTAATACACAATAAAATTTTATGAGCAACCTCTTTATAGAATGTGTTAACCCTCTATGAACCTTCATAATGGTATAAAAAGGGTACCATCGAATGAAACGTTAGTGGGATATGCTCTGGTTGTGATTGCAAAAGGAATAGAAGATTTGCAGTTAAAACTGCAACAGCGCAATCTTAGTACCAGAAGTAGTCCAGTCATTATAAAGATTTACATCATAAAAATTCTGAACTGAGATTTTTCTTCAGTAATTGTTAGTGGGAGTATGATAGATTTAAAAACCACAAAAATCAGTCCTGGGGTTGCAGAGCGACCCCCCCAAAAAATCCCCCCTTTGCTGAAAAAATCCTTTTTTTACTAATAACTGGTTAACCGTTGAAGATATCAACAAATTATACTATACTAGCACACATAAAAAGCTTAAATGATTTTCTAAAAAAAAGGTAAAATGTAATTTTTTTTGTATATGTCATAGTTTTCGAGATATTCAATATTTATGAAATTGCAAATTTAGTACTTTGAATGTACTGTGGATGCGAGCGCATTTTTGCTTATTTGAATTTTTGAGTGCGGAGCCTATAGGAGCCCTAGGAAGAAAAATCAAAAAGGGTTTTGAAGAAAATACAAACTTCAACATCCTCTGCCATTTTCATTGACAACGGATAATTTTTTGTATATAAAAATAACAATATAGTATAGTTGCCTGTTGGTTTTTACTACTTTCACTATTTGCTGGCCTAATAAAAATAAAAGGTTTCACTATATGTTATAAATGTATTATCTTTTAGTTTAAGACATTACTTCTGAAAGTCCTGTTAAATTAAGAAATAAAAAAATTATCATCATCAGTGGCTTTCGATGTTTCCTCCTCGTATAAAAACAAAAACAAAAAATGGGATGAAAACACAATTTTGCTTGAAAAGGACAAAAAAAAAAAACATTTATTCAAAAAATATATTATACGAAAGATTTTACTATATGAAGAATGCACTGTGACCTATAAGATCAATTGTGCTGCTTCATGGGTGTACAGTACTTCCAGAAGTGTAGTCTCCCCAAAATATTTCGGATGGTCGCCTATATGTCTTTTTCGATAATGTATAACTGAAAGGCACTGCTCTAAGATGTGGCTCACAGATTTCTTGTCTTCTCTGCAAAACCTACATGAGTCATATGTGGAGGATAAGAGGGGAAGATTGGTAGAGGGGGTCGGGCGTAAAAGTGATCGGGGACTATCTTGAGATGCCACATTATCATTCTAGGGTCCAGGCCATAAAAACCCACCATGGAACTGCACCAATACTGACATAAGTTTACGTTTACTCTTATGAACTACTCATTGAAATCTTTTTGTGACTTTCTCGAGAATTTCAGTTTTTTAACTTGTGACAGCTTTGCAGAAAGTGATCGATGTGTCGGCGTCAGTTTTAAACTTTCTGCTTCAACGATTTATCTGGCTAAAGACATCTCGGTTCTTGAAGATTCTTGTATAATGTAAAAGTGTAGAATTCTCAGTTAAAATACCAAAATATACAACAAGTAAATAATGAGGAATTGAGCTAATTACGAACTGAACTGAGATAGGAACAAAAATGAGATTGGAAAATCTGCCCCCACATTCGTATCTTGTGAATCTATGAATTTAATGAGCATCACATTCCCTTGTAAATGATAAAATATTTCACAGTTTTTGATATCATGAAACGTGGTACCCAAATCGTCCTTTAACCGACATAAAGCTGATCTTGTCACCTTGTCACTTATGTGCCAATGAATGATTAGTTTCAATCAGTCTTTAGTTTATAGACAAAATGGTCTTTAATAAAAGCCTTGATTAGTAACCGGGAGGTATTCAGATAGTCTCTCAGGTCTAAGCCAGTTTAAAAGGATAGTCGATTCTTTCGAATTTACTGGAGAAAATTCAAAAGTGTGATAAAAAGTGATGAAAATGATACAGAACATAAACGAATTTACCGCCAGTTATCAATGCAATGGCCATTGTTTTCGATCCTGGTTGACACTCTTGTGCCCCACATCAAATTCGGCAGGAAATGTGATGTGAAATATCCAGAGGGGAGCCGGAGGTTATCCTTAGGAGTTCTACACATATTTTCTATACAGACGACGGCTCAAAAATAACAATTGAAACCGGTTCTGGTTGGTACGTGAATCAGGAGAATAGGTACTTCTTCATTACAGAAGAAATGGCAACGGTACTCAAACGGAGATCTTCACTTTTTGAATGTAGCTTGCTGGATAACCGAAAACGGTAGGCGAGGAAAATAGATAAGAGTCTGCAGTGACAGTCAGGCTGTACTAAAGGCTCTAGAAAACCCCACCAATTTTTCGAGGGCCGCAATTATTCCTTGTATTGGTCAGGACTCTTTAGCGTGCCTGGCTATGAAATGGCTGATAAATTGGTCAACCAAAGCTCTGCGACAAAAGCAATGGGTCAATACATGTGGTCAAGATATGACCAACATGTTTGTCATTGTCGATACGGCATATATATCCTGCTTTGAGAAGGAAATGGTCACTACAGAGCATTTTCTCTGTTATTGTTCGCTTTCGCGATAAAAAGAATACGCCTGCTGCGTAGCGTTTTGAGTTCTACTCACTCTATTCCCCTACCTGATCTTAGGTCTTAGATTTCATAAAGAAACCAATAAATTTGCTTGGAATTAAAATTCTTCTTTCCTTTTTCTTTTTTTTATTTTCTCTTCTCTTTTTCCTATATATGGGCAAAGGTCAATGGTCCAAAAGACTGAGTGATATATGACATATTTCTTATAATTGTTAAGCTGACACAACTATGAAGGTGAACTTTTTCGAATGTAATCGCAGGGGCATGGTATAAACAAAAGCACTGATAAAGGACATTAACCTTAAAGTAAGTTGTTATAAAGCAGACTGTAATACCATAAACCTAGCTTAACCTTTCATCGGCTATCTACCGATTTCATGCTAACTTTATTACACATGCACATGAGCCATTTATTTTACTTAACTAATCATCAGAAACTCCTCCAATTAAATAAATTTACACAATTCATAAAAATGATTTACAATAAATGATGCTAATTATTATGTATTTTTTAACACATTATTTACAGCAACACTAAAAGAAAATACCACATAAAATCAATGTAAACATAATATTTATAACTATATGGTATAAATATCTACAACTACAACTACAAACACATACACTCATACATACATACATACATACATACATACATACATATGAATATTAGTATGAGTATGTAGAAAGAGAATTGTGTGTGAGAACCAAACAATCCCCGTACAGCGAACAACGAACGCCGAACGCGATTTTAAACTGTGAGTTTACTCACCTAAATACCTACCAATAAATTTCTATGTATATAAACATTTTTGGTTTTTTTTTTCGGTAATAAACAATGAAACCGTAATGATGGACACCCACTGGTGATGATGATGATTATGATGATGACGACGATGGCGGCAACTGACATTGGAATTGGAAGAAATCGTGTGATGGTAGTTGGTGGCATAGAGCAGTTGTTATATCTAGGTGCTATATACTGCTGCCATTGTTGTTGTTATTACTGTTGCTGATGATGCTGATGATGATGAGAAGGAGGATGAGGCTCTGCTATTGTTGTTGTAACCGTTGGTGTTCCAAAGTCATAATAATCATAAACGTAATCAACATTATCAGTTGCCAATTGTATGAAATTTAGGCGTAGATCATAAATAAAGCTATTTTGTATATTTTTTATTTTTATTTTATACCAATGAATTTTTGAAAAATACTCAATACCCTACACTTGGAAAGGGTATACTTTGGTATTGCATAAATTAACCCTTTAGTGGAAGCTTTCCGTTTTAAATAATTTTTTTCAGAGCACGATTAGGAACACATAAACCCCAAATTATATGGAAATTTTTAAATTTAATCGTTTTTAAACTTTGACTGAGAAATATGTAGCCCAATAGCTTTAAAAGCTGAACATTGGCTCAATATTTTGATGGGAATTTTGAGTTACAGTTAAACTACTTTTTCGTGACAAGAGAGCAATTTATGGTTGCATTTGTAGCTTTTGATACTGCGAATAGGAAATTTGTCACCCCAAATTTCAACCATAGTAAAATTGTTTGATGTCAAGCCATACAAGTATCGTACAAATTAGTGGTGTGATTCAAAATAATCCGTTGGTTTATTAGAAGTAGCAATAATAACGATGGCGTGATACAAAACAAGAGTTACTTCACTTAGCAGAGGAATGGAATAAAAGACCGCAAAAATTCGAATTCTTTCTTCTTTTGCGGTCAACCATCAAGTGAGAACCAGCAGTTAGCTAGCATCAGATACCACTGTATTTGGAAAACGTTGGAATCCGGCAATTCAGGTAAGTTCGTTTTTCAAATATTCACCAAGGAAATACATACTGTCGCAACATTGAAGATACTGTATGTAAATAGGTTTTCACCACTGACTCACTATTTTCTGTGGCCCCAATAAGTTGCGGGGCACTATACCAGGTGTAAAGAATCTAGGACCAGCGGCAAATCCCTGACGGTTGTCTTCTTGTATGGACGAGATTAGTGAATGAGGGTGGGGATCTCAGATGGACTGTTCGAGGTTGCTCGAATGGTCGGTTCCAGTGCTACCAAGTCCCCGGTTTTCGCGGAGAAGTATAAATACAGTACAGTGGCCATAATCGGTGCAAAATCGTGATATACCACAGCGGTCACCATCGGTGCTACCACCCATCAGTGGAGCTACCACCCAGTGGCCAACGTCGGCATACAACACCACAGCGGCCATCATCGGCGCTATCCCCCAGCGGCCATTATCGGTACTCTAATATTAATATAAAACTATATATAAATAAAGAACTTCAACGAGAGACAAAATGACTGCATTGCTTGTAACGACGCTGGGAATTGCTGAGCTTATACTAGCTATAAATTTCCATCGTTACAATACGTGGTGACATTTAAGTGTTTACGTTGGCTAGCTGATCTTGTCGGCCTTGGAATCTTTTAAAGTCTGTATAGGTATTTGGCCACTTTTTTTTGTTAACTTCACCTTCCTTTTTACTAAAGTCCAGTATCTCTTAATTGGCCTTAGTTCTGAACAGTTTGGTGGATTGGCTTCTCCAGACACTAAAATTTCTTTATTCCGTTGGAACCACTCTAAGGCCGTTCTTTTGCAATCATTCTTCCACATATATTTCGCCGTTGATTGTACCTGATGTCACGAATGAGCTGCTCTTTTTGCCATAACTGCAAATTTCCAACCAAACAAGGAATTTCTTTGGTAATTTTGTCATCTTTCTGGCTTCGAATTTGCCCGTGACATTTCTTCTAGAATCGGCTATATAAAATTCCTGCTCAGGAAGCTGGAAAAAATTAGTTAAAACGTAAGTATCGTCTCCCACTATGCAGCATTCGCATTTCTTAACAAAATCTTGTTTCAGCTTTTTAGCTCGTTGTTTTGCGGTTTCATTCATGACGCCGTTCCTATGCGGAACTTTTTGTACCTTGTACGTCTTCAGCTCAGCTTGCTTCTTAGTCTTGCGCACGAAAACTTCTGAGCAATCAGCTTTTTTTGACAATGTGCTTAGATTTTTCTTCAGAATAGTCACAACTTCTTCGCCTTCTCGCGATCATGTCCCCCTTTCTTTTTATCAGAACCTTTCTTTCGAGCAATACACAGTTCTTTCTTAAAGCGTTTAATAACGCGAGAAACGGTTTTAGGGTTAGCCCCTAACTCTTTGACAATTTTTTTGAAAATTGTAATAAAATCTTCTAGCACTTCCATTCCGCTTGCCATTTTTACGTTAACCCATTAAGGCCTGGGCGTTGCGAAAACGCAACGTTGGTAATTTTTATTTATTCGTATTCTGAGCAAATAATTAAAAAATCTGAACTTGAGGCAGTTGATATTTATTCATATTGGATGTCTTTAAATTATGCTATGTTTGATTTGATTCGATTTCCTTATTTTATTATATATATTTCGATCCAAAGTTGACCAATTTTTTTTCCCAATTTTCAAAATTTTGGCAAAAATTTTAAAACACTTTAATTTCAAAATCTCTTTTGGTGTTGCTTTTTTACAATCCTATATTTGATATAAATTAATTTTTTAATTCATTTTCGTCATCAATTTTTTTAAAATATAAATTTAAACTTTTACGTTGCGAAAACGAGACGCTGGGCCTAAGTGCTGCTAATTTTGCTTGTGTGGCAGCTCTGTACAGGGTGACAATCGTAAAGTGACGCATACATTTCAGCAGTTATTTTCAAAAGGACGTACTTCCATTAAGTACAATTAAGTGTTAACATTGCTGAATATATAAGCATTCATTTGAACCCCACCTCATTCAATAGCCTGCACACATGCCTTCAATCGACCCGGAAATCGTAGAACTGTTCGCCGCAGGACTTCCTGATCAATTTCAGTCCAGGCTTTCTCTAATGAATTTGTCAGCGACTCCAGACTGTGGTGTTGAGATGCACAAGCCTTACTCTCTAAAATACTCCAAATAGAGTAGTCCATTGGATTCAAGTCTGGGGAGTATGGTGGCCATTCTTGAGATGTTATGAACCCAGAAAAATTGTCTTTTATCCATGTTTGCGTTAATTTTGCCATGTGGGAAGGTGCAGAATCTTGCTGGAAAGTCCAGTTTTCATTTCCAAATGTATCTTGGGCCCAGGGAAGAACATGTTCATTTAAAATGCTCCGATAAACAACCTGGTCAATTTTAACACCCTCTTCAACGAATATTAGAGGGGTTCTGGCATTAGCGGAAACTCCAGCCCATACCATAACGGAAGCTGGCTTTTGAACTCGGCCAACAGTCCTAAAATTTTAATTTTATAGGATCCATCAAATGTATCATTGATTTAATTTATTGTATTTAAAAATCAGTTTGATAAAAATTATTTATGAATATTTTCTTCGAATGAAAACCCCCCCGAAAAAAATTTCTGGCTACGGCCCTGTCATCTTCCACAAATACCATCGAAATACGTATGCTTAACGGCTTTGATAACCACTAACAAATAAAATAAAAGCTTAAAATTACTCTCCACTCCCGTCCGTCCATGGACTAATCCCAATATTTATGGTCATACGTTGACCACTCGTAAGTACTTTTTCACCACTTTTGGAAGACTAGACAATAACGTAATAAATTTCTATAAACAATATATAAAAATAAGTTTTAAATAATAAAAAGTAATTCCAAATGATTTAAAACCCAATTTTAAATCATTAATTTTGTCATAAAACTAAGATCTCTAAACACTACATAGATAAAGATTTGATTACTAAAGGTAGTTGTATTGTGTAGCACATAGGCCCAGCGCTAAGTTTTCGCAACGTACCCTATAGGACCCAGGGTTCGGGATAAGAATTTTTTTTTAGATTTTTTTTTTCTTAGTTAGGTGAAATGTAAACTCCCTGTGAAGTTTCGTCAATTTTGTACCAGCGATTATATGCTCAGGCGTTAATGGGTTAAATAAATTTTTATTCAATATGAGCGTTACATAATATTTTCTGACATTTAACTTAGAGCTTATATGATAAAAATGCTTGAATTTGAATCTTTCAATAGCACAGTATGGAAAGAACTGTAATGGACAATTTTATTCGGCACAATCCTTAATCTCTCGAAAACTAGAAACTTCTAGTGTTGGTTCATATGGAAGTATACTGTGCTGAACACTTTTGGGGCATGGGATTTAAGTTCAGATTCTGAAAGAAGAAAGGTTAAAAAGTAAAGGATTTGTTGATAAGAAGTTTTTGTCTGGGGATTAAAGTTTAAACTTTTTTGAAAGGTAATAAAGTGTATAGTTTTTAGCAATTCTATTTGGATTTTTTCTACCACCAGATGTTTTCGGAGTAGAAGAGACTTTTTAGTCTACGTGCACCTCGCTCTTTGGCGGATTTTAATATTATATAAAAGCCTCAAATGGCGTGAATTGTATCTATTTTTTTGGATATATTAAATTTACTGTGCTTTAATTCAATTAAAAAAATCTAAACAGTTTTCTTAAGGACGAAATAGGACGAAATTTCGCTAGCAGCATGACATTTTTTTTTTTTTTATAAAAATCGCATGCCCCCTTTTCCCTCATTTTTTAATTTTAACCATTTCTTACGCATCATCTGATAATGGGAAAACTCTAAATAAAATTGCTGAAAATTGCACACTTTGTTACTATTCAAATTCAAATTTATAATGAAATTTTTGATTTTGTTTTAACTCCGTCTAAGAAGGAATATTCCATAAAAAAAAAGTCCTTAACTACTAATCCAAAAAAACTGTGAATGCAGAATGGTTCAGCAATACTTCCAGAGATGCTTGGAAAACTGGAAGAACTGATAGAAGTTTCGTCAACTTAATAAAATTCATCAGACTAAACGAACAAGATTATTCAAGGCGGATATATAAGGGTCTAGAAATCATAATGCACCGATTTGTCGGTCCCCATGGACACTGTAATTTCCAAAGCATTTTGTTTTTTACTTAACTATTTTGAGCTTGATCTTCATCATTACAACTAAAATTCTTTTACTCGTGTGGGCACAAAGCTCCAGAGCCCAGATATATATGCTGAATGTAGAGTGCTTAAACTATGGCATGCCGAAAATTAACGCAAGCATTAAGGGGTCAATTTCTTTGAGTCTTCTTTTTGAAGTTATTTATATTTAAGAGCCTACTACATAGTTATGTGTTTGTGTGTGTGTGTGTGCAAAAAAAAGAAAGAAGTTACTAGATAGATGCTTAAAAAAGCATATGATGCTAGTCTTTGTCGTGGTTGTTGTTTTTGTTACAATGATGGTAATTGTGATGAAGGAGGCGGTTGCGGTAGTGGTGATGTTAGTGTTGGAGGTCGGTAACATATCTACTTAACAATCTAAGTAAACGCATCGTAAATCATTCATAAAATCATGACACGTTCATTGCGGTATGGTTAAGATAAAAAACAACAGCAACAACAGCAACAACAACAACAATAGACAACGACATCAACAAAAACAAATTGATTTTAGTCACGATACTGTCAATTAGTTAACCATGGGTCATCCACATCATCATCAGCAACAAACAGCAACAGTAACAACATCAAAATCAAAATGCGATGATGACAACATCGTCGGTGGTGGTGCTTTGGCTGTTGGCGGCAGTGATGACGATGATTATGATGGTGACGATTGCTACAATCAAAAATGAAAACAACCAGCAACCAACACTATGACTATGCTGATCATTGATGGGACTCTTTGGTTGTCTTGTTTTTTGACCTACGTTTTTAAGTTGAACATCATAGTCGCAAATATTTGGCATCTCTCGCATACTTAGTGGTTGCAAATAAAAGTAGGTACCTTTAGCTATGTACAAGTATCTTGTAGTTACTTGTGGGCATCTATTAAGTTTCTGGTTTTTTTTTTTGTTCCTTCATGTATAGTTAACTAGTATTTTACGCGTATCATTTAGATTTAAATTATTATTATGGTTTGGCTGCCTATTATCTTAAAGCTACTTTATTAAATCATCTCTCCATTGTACGGCTAGGCATCTGTATGTGTGTATTTGTAACTGCTGCAATATCGCTGAGAAGCATTCATTTTCGCTACATTATCACGTGAGTTGGTGATAATTTTATCTACTTTTGGGTCGCGCATGTTGTGCGGTAGTAATTTTTTATAGATACTTTTTTTTTGTTGTTGTTGCTGTTTTAAGGTATTTTAAGGTTATTATTTGTAATTTTCCTTAGCGTTTTGTAGTCCTAATGGCAGTTTTGGAAAGTTTTAAAATATATGGCAAGCATAGTGCAATATTTTATGTTTAACTACATATGAAAGGAATGGACCTTCGTGGATAAATCCTTTGGTATTTGACCCTAGATTTTTAAAGTATTCATATATTATTTGTCACATTTGCATCAAGAAAAAACTGTCATTGAATATAAAGAGTCCTGTGAATGTCTTTATTATCTGGCAGAAAGTGATAAGAATTAACTTAGCGAGTGATTAGAAAAAGGACAAGATGCAAATATGTCAAACTAAAGTAATCTGCCATTTGACTTATATTTGTGTAAATTATTCGTTTACCGCATGAAGAAACCAATGTTTCTTTAACCCATTTTCGTTTGCCGTTGCGTTTTGGCAACACCAACTTAAAACATTTTTAAAATAGATAAGACTATCCCATTTAAGTATTTATTTAAATGATGATTTGAACTCTTGGCTTCACCATTTTTTTTGTAATTTTTTTTTTTTTTTTTATTTTTACAATTTTACACCTGCGCTTTTACCTTAATATTTGTATGTTAGAAAAGGGTCTAAAAAAATTCATTTTTTAAAATGGCTCGTAGAGTTATTAAAATTTTTTTTTTATTTTAACAATCATATTCGTATTACTGAAATACCAAAATGCAAAACTAAAGACTATCTGATTGATTTTACCATTTGAAATATTCCAGGTGTACCGGTCGTTGCTTTTTTGCAACAGGCTGCCCTTGATAACTTAGACGTTCTAAAATTTTCTCAAGTGGCTAAAAGTAATCAGTGGGATCTCAATAGTCGCCACATAAAAAATCACGAAGTTATCTCAACGATTTCGATGATTCGTCCATATTGGGTTAAGTAAGCTGTAGAAAGAGAGACTTGTGATTGCTTGCTTCTTAAAAAATCTATTAATTCAGGTGCAATTATCATAATTGTTGTGATATCTTTCGGGAAAGGTTAAGGGGTTAAGGTTGCTAGTGACGTGATAGTTTTTAGTGAATTCATAGTACTTTGTTTAGATGATCATAAAGATTAGACAGATCAGGATAATTTTATTACCGTGAAGCCTGAAATTTCGTCGCAGCCTATCTTGAAGTCATTCTTTGAAAACATAGTATTTTTACCAACACAGACCCCGCTACGATATTAAGGCAACTTAAGCGCTGAGTCTGGTCCGAAGATAGAAAAATTCAATCTCCACAACAAAACCTCCGAAAATATTATGAGACTGATCGCCTTCGCCGTGGCTTGACTATTGCCTGATGAAAAAACAATGAACCTGGTGGATCATGTTGTGATTCAGTGTACAACATGTGTGCACGATACCTGGTGCAAACATCGACTCGGCCAATATTTAGTTACAGCAAAGGTGCTTGACCTATGCAATGAAACGCGAATGTATGTATGTACGAACGAGTTCTAAGGCTATCATTCCCGCTTGTAATAGTTCCAGTGGCGAAACATGTGCACGAAATCGATACGGCTAAATGTAGGTGAACAAAGATATGGCCGAAAGGTTTTACTATCTAGAGCAGTAACAAAGGAATACCAAATGAAACTGTCACGGATATACATTCTAAGAGCTCTTAGAATAATGAATAGCTTGAAGCATTGAAAGTCAAAGTGAGGCTTTCCCCCGCTAAACAACTCCACTCGTCCGACGGAATGTTTCTCCCGAAACCACCGTTAAGTATTTCGTCATGAGGCCATCTAGAGCACTATTGCTCAATCGTCTGTTTGTTGTCGGTCTAGTTCGTTACCGTCTGCTGTGGGTTAGGATCGCTGGTACCCAGGTTTCTACGTTTCACATTTAAAAACTGCTACTTTCCAGTCGCCATCTTTGATTAACCATGTGAGTCATAATTGGTCAAGCAACGAGGCGAAGAGGAGGTTGGAACAAGCGCGAGAGCAAATTTTTATAGACGGAAGACTGCGGTTTTAAAAAAAAGCATTTGACATCTTCCCATCTTGTGGAGATTGGCGTGGTTTCATTGTAGTCTGAAGCACCGTTTCGTATAAACTCCCGCGTTTATACGACTGAGTTCCCTTGGTATTTATTCTTCTTTTGGGCCTTATTGCTTCAACCAATCTGGAGAATCGGCATAGTCTCATTGCAAAATAAAGCGGCCCCATTCATCAGGATGGGTAACAACTAATTGTTCCGCAGAGTTCTTTTTTTGTTTTTGTTGGGCGTCATAACCACACCGAAGACTGCTGCTTTTCGGCCATTAAACTCGATAAATATGCATGCATAGTCCAGCAACGGAGTGAAGAGGCGCTCGAACAAGCGCTGGAACAATTTTTCATTGGTGGTAGTTTGCGGTTTCAAGCACGCATTGACTACCCACAGCTTCAAACCTTTTACTACTTCTCTATAACGCTTTATGACATTTTGGCCACTCCCTCCATCTCTGTGGGGTATTTTTTTGCGGTATGATACCGATCGATATACTCGTGGACGAAATTAAACGAATCTTTGATAGAAGGAGCACAATTCAAACATATCCTGATAAACCAGAGCGTATGAAAGAGAAAAGGCTAGCTTCATTAGAAATATGACAGAATAGCAGGAACTTGGATAAATAAGAAACATGAAGAAATCAGCTGCGATATAACACTGCGGCAGTTTTAACAGGTTTCACGGGTTACAGAAAGTACCTGAATAAAACGCAACAAATGATCCTTCACTCCATCCTATCTATAGCGGCCAGGAGAAAAACTTGCGACGCCAACAAATATATATAGTTAAACTTCTCATACGAAACGAAGTAAAATCTTACGGCAGTACCACAGAGACGACCTCGATAGCCTAGTGGATAGTGCACTAGACTGTCATCTGGGAGGTTCGAGTTCGATTCCCGTCTTCGTCTGGTGGTTAATTTTCATTACTTTCTTATATTCACTATCAATATGAAGTGTATGAGAATTATAAGATAGTGTACAAAGGCACACCTTAGTTGGTAATGGCAAAACCACCAAGCCGATAAAAAATCGCCGTTCGGAATCGGCGTTAAACTGTAGGTCCAACTATGTGGTATCACAATGGGCCGTTCAGGCCTAAGTGTGTCTCTCGACAGCCACTCCAACCTAACCACAGAGATAATGGTTGACGAGGGTAAGGTTTAGTACGGAAATCAATTACTAACGAGATATAGCCACTATGAGAGCGTGCCAATAGTGCAAAAGATTCCTCACCTATGGGGCGCATCCAAAAAAAATATATATATATATATAGGAAGCTGGATAAGACTAACTCCCCCTTTCGAAAGGAGGAGATTTTCAGTCACAAGAAAGTAAATGCAAAAAGACGTAAATGCGATGATATCGAGATATTTGGCGACAGGAATGAGGTGTGAAAATTATTCGAAAACATCAGACACCTGCCAAAGACGAAGACGGAAATCTTATGACTGATAACCAACCTATGATCGTAAAATTGGAACTGACCTCGCCGCTTAATTGCATACAAATTTTCGGCGGACGGAGATATCGCTCTTAGACACAATTGCATCAGAAGACAGGAAATCCATTGACACACTTTTAATCGTACGAAATGGTACAATGTTGCGGCGGGGACGGATTTCCGGCCAACGGGCCATCAGTCTTATGTGATTGCCAGTTTATTATGCTGTGCTCAAAACGAAAATTTTTTTCGTGATAACGAGAGCACCCAGATGATAAATCTAATTCGAGCACCTGCTTTGAGCAATTTAAGAGAGAATTTTTGGATCTATTATTCGCAAGAAATCAATAATTCTGTGGTCAAAAGCAATAAACGCTTAAGTCGACTTAAAACAGAATTGAGTTATAAATGCTATCGTGTTCTTCTTATTCCTATGCACATGCACGTGAAATCCCCGATATTCTATGTTTTTCAAAACAAAAGTTAAAAAATAAGAAACGTATTCGCTAACATAGAGTGGCAACCAATCACATTAACTTCAAATCGTGTTTACTCGAAATGAATTTTTCAGACTTAAGAGTTTACTGCTTTTGACCACAGAATTTACTCCATTTTTTTAATTTTCATTCCCAGGATTTTTCGTCACCCGTCCCAATTGTGTTCAGGTCATAATTTATGCCGCTGAGATGAGGACGATGACGACCAAAGATTAGAGACTGTTTGGAGTATTCGAGAGGAAAATACTTCGCAAAATCTATGGTTCAATATGTCTGGACAATTTGTTTCAAATTGATAAGCTGTACGGCGACACTGGCGTAGTCAAATGCATAAAAATTCAGCGACTTCGCTGTTATGTCATGTTGAGCGCGCGGAAGAAAATGCTCCGGTTAGGAATGTATTCTATTCGAGCCACGGAGGTGGAACGCAAAGAAGAAAATAATCTAATCTTCTTTGGAAGAACCAGGTACTGAAGCACTGGTGCTAGCGCACTCATAGCAGAGATGAAGATAGCAACTGATGAATCTTTATAGATGCGGTAGTGTCAACCATTTCAATAACTGTCAAATGGAAGTATGTCTGGAAATTGGAATGTGGCCTTATCAAAAATTGTAATTACTCGCAAAATTTAATATGAGATTTTTTATTGTGACGTTCTTTGTATTGAAATTTTTGCAGACTTATCATCATCACGGAATAGGTAGTTGGTGTTAACTGAAATATCTCATTGAAAAGTAAATAATGACACTATCAGAAATTCTTGTCATAAGATTCATTTCATTTTCAAAATTCTTTCCAACTAAGCAATGAATTTCTTTAGATCTTTGCGATATATTACATCAGTTCCTATTTATTTTACACTGTTTTCTTTTTTCTAAAGTTCCATGTATTCACCTTCATGGCTCCTAAGAACAAACTAATTAGGTGCACATTGTATAGTGTGGCACCAAGAGCTCATCGTAAATTATACTACGATTTCTGCAGTAAAAACACAGCACAAAATCCTTGAAAATATTTAGATAATTAAAAGAAATGAACATTTGACCAAAAAAAAAAATTCATAGATAAAACTATAACAGTTTTTTGTTGCTGATGCTTTTTTTTTGTTTGTTGCTTGCCAAAAAGATTTACTTTGAACCTGTTGTACAGTTATGTGTAGAAACTTCAATATCGGTGCACTTGAAAATCGTGATTTAACAAAAAATACAACAACCACAATGCCATATAACAAGTGCAACAGCAACAACAACAACATTGAGCAAATGAATAAACTGATTTACAATCATCACCAACGAAACCAACCAAAGAAATACTTTTTAGACCTACCTAAAAAGCGACCAAAAGACCAATCGGGCCATGGCAGGCACAAAGAAGTACAACAGCAGCGCAATAACAACAACAATTGGCACAAGATTGGCACACAGAGGATGATATGGATGGCATTGGCAGCAACAACAACAACAACAACAACACCACTATAGCACATTGTACAGATGCCACCACAGCACAGCGCAATACTTGAGATAGTCGTAGCTTCAAAGTCTCAAAAAATTTATTGCAATAGTTTTTCAAATGCAGATTGCACGAAAGAGGAAGGGAGAAGAGAAAGAGAGAGAGAGAGAGACAGAGAGAAGAAGAACTACAGCAGCAACAGCAGGTAGAAGAGCTTAAAGCTGAGTGAGGCAGGAGTCTTCTCATCTCAAAATCAATTGAAGTAATTACAAAATGAATGCACGAACTAATAAACTTGGCAAATATACAATCGCGACCATACCTGTCGATGATGTTGCCAAAAAAAAAAAAAAAAACAAAAATTAAAAGAGCCTTTTTTGTTGTTGTTATTGTTGTTGCAGGCAGCCATCCACATTACAGCCAACAACAATCGAATTAGATTAACAATGTGCAATGAAATAAGTAGTTGTTTCGCAGTTGGAATAGAAGTACAGAGAAAGAAGATGATATAGTAAGTGCAGCAGCAGTGAGGAAGAAAAAGTTACAGCTTACAAAATACACCAAAAAAAAAAAACAAAAATAACAAATGAACCGCACCCAAAATGTAATTTACAGTTAGTTTAAATTAATTAATTAAATGAACGTAATTAGACAAGGCATCGAATTGTAATCGCCTTTATACACCAATGAAATGAATTGAACTGAAAATTTAGAAATTACCAATAACAACAACAACAACAACAAGAAGTGGCTATTCATTAAACTCTTTTCCTCTTTTTTTCTCTTTGATCTCACGACATTTTACTTGTTATTATTGTTGTTGTTGGTCAAATAAAATATACCTTGAGCCTTCTTATTTGATAATATCAATTTAACAGAAAATTGTAGTAAAACAAGTGCACATACACTTGCACACTTTAGAGCCGATGGTTTCACATTAATATACACTCAAGGAAAATCGCAATTTTTTTTTTTGGATTTTGACCATGTTAAAATAATATAAAAAATTTATGGAAAATAATTTATTAGCTTAAATACCGTCTCTGTATTTCTTTGTATAACATCACTGTGTTTCTTTGTTATTCTTTTTTGATTTTTTTATCTTAACCCTTTAACCTGTAAGGCCGCCCTGAGGCAGCCTTCATTCTTTTTCAATTAATAGATAAGTGCAAATTTATTTTTTCTTAAAATTAATTGCCAGCCCTGAAGAAGGAATAAACACACAATTTGTGCTCAGTTTGCACTTTCTGCGATCACACGATTGTTGTTTATAGCTATTTTTATATGTACAAAGTGTTGTTTTGTGACGAAAAATTATCGCCCATATTAACCCTTAAACGCCCAATACGTCCGATTTCAATTAAAAATATACCCAGAGGTAGTATTTGTGATTCCCAACAACGTTTGTTCTACTTGTTTTCAAATAAATTAGTTTAAGGTGCAGTTATTTTAATTTACATGGTTGACCTCTGTAGTAACCTTTGGCGATTATCTGGAGAATAAATTAAAATACATTCGCAATAATTTTTAAAAACAGTTGTTTGGTGTTATCCCATACCGTCTGACACAAATTTGTCCACACGGCAATATATTTATTACACAAAATTCAAAAATAAAAACACCTTTTTTCAGTTAGTTGTTTAAAATTTTTGCAAAACATGCTTTTCGAGCTAAAAATAACAGTAACTGTACGACAGCTGTCATTTTTCCATTCTTATTTATACGTATCGATAAAGAAAACTTTAGACAGTAAGATCAGATGTTTATTTTAAATGGCGAACGAAAAATGGCGGCACAGGCAGCCGCGGAAGTGGTTGGTCACTGCAGTGACCAGTTGGTATTTAAGGGTTAAGTTTTTTATAAAAATTAAAAAAAAAATATTTGTAAGTTTCCAATTTTGGTGGGAATTTTTTGGTAAGTAGATAGACATATTCACTTTCATAATTGGTTACTGTTTGATGTAAATAAATAGTTTTATGTGGCTTACGTAATATTTTGTTAAGGCAGCCTCAGGGTGGCCTTGCGGGCTTAGATCAAAATTTGTGTTTTTTTTTGCAAATTACATATAGAGTGTAAAATTATTTTTCCCTAGATATAATATGTTTACTTTAGACTTTTATAGAAACAATGGAAAGTGATAATTACAAAAAAAAAAACAAAATTGGCAGCTCGAGTACTTTTCACCTATCATAATCGTTACGTTGGGCCCGAAATTGTGTTGCACAGTGTTATTTATTAACTTTTTTCTTTTGAATAAAGAAAAAGAAATTTCAATCCTAATTATTTTTATTTCCAATTCTTTTAAGTTTGTGTTTAATAAACATTTATAGCAATGAAACAATGTTCTGTATTCTTTGGCTTAAACCCGCAAGACCGCCTCAGGGCAGCCTTTCGTTTTTCTCATCTAATTGCTTAACCCTAACACTAATTAAAAAAATGGACTTCATATTCATTTTTCTTTCATCAATGTTAACTGGAAACAAAAACAAAAATTCTATTGTTTGTTTTTTTATTATTTCAATCTTGCGGGTTAGAGGGTTAAACACAATTCTCTGTTTGCTGCTCTCATTACACCCAATGTTTCTCTTGTTCTCTTTCTACGATTATGGCGGATTTTTTCAGGCAAAACCCCAGCGGGATTACAGTTGTGTATTACTTCAATCATTAATCAAAAATAGCCTTTCCCACCCCCTTTAGGAGTAGGGGGGTTGGCCTGTTTTCTCGCAGTGTGCCTCAAGGTTATACTACAAACAAAAAGTAAGCTCGATCGGACATCATTTACATTTCCACAGATTTTTCGTATATCTATTTCGAGCAAAAGATATTGTCCGATTTAAATTTTTTTTTACTTGACGAGTGGCAACTTTTCTGCACTAACTACTATTCAATTCGGAAACTTTTGAGTTTTTTGCTCCAGTCTTTTAGTCAGGGCTTAGCGATTCGACCATGAGTAGAAAATAATCCACAAATTCAATCAAAACTGAACGATGTTGTCTTGTTCAATAACGTGATGCACAATTATCGCATTAGGGTCAATGGAAAAAAGTGGTATTGATCTCTCCTTACAAACGCATTGGACGTCGCCACAGTTAATGCTTGGAAATTGTAATGCCTGTGTGCAAAAGATGAACCAAAGCGCCGATGAATCATCACGAATTTCGCTTTGCTATCGTTGAATACATCCTTATAGCTATGGGTATTTATCACAGTGATGTTCGGGTACTTTCCAGGTGTTTTATAGCATGACATCGGTCTTCGGGGCTGTCAATTCTATTTTCGAGCTATTCATCCAATCATACCACCTATAGTTAGCCAAGGTGTTTGCTAACTGCTACGAACGTAATGTCATTGCAGGCAATTCAGCTTTAGCAGCTTCTGAACTTTCAAAGTAGGGTTCATTGGCTTAATACACAGGGCCCTATCGATTTTTTCGAACCGTCTGGACTTTTTCCAAATCAATCATAGAGGCATGGGGGAGAGTGGAGTGCCTATCTTATTTTTAGACTTAGACAGGCCAAGGAGCTTGTCGCTCCTCTAGCTCTTCTTGAAGGGTATCCTTGATTTTAAACAAAACGGGTCTCAGATTGCTAGTGGACTTTCTAGCAGCCCATTATGTGGTCAGATATAACTTAAGTAAATTAGTTGTGTCAAACAAGACAGAGTGTCGTTTATGTATGAAGGATGCTGAAATGACATTGCATATTCTGTGTGAATGTCCAGTGTTGGCTTTGAAAAGAATTGGAAATTTTAGTTTAGTGGACTTCCCTCGAAACTAAATCTTATTTGACTAAATTGATAAAAGTTCAACTTGTTCAACCTTTTCGCAAAAAGTGTTGTTTTAAAGTCAGCACTTAGGCTAAAGCAATCTAGCGGTTTTAGACTTAAACCTTACGGGAACCTAAAAGAGGTCAATATGCAGAAAACCGACTACATAAAATCACAGCTCAGGTTCGACAGAAACTTTAAAGTAGGGATTCCGTCAAGGGAGCGTTGGTCTATTCCGATAATTAATGTACAACACAGTGTCAAGGTTTATACCGACGGGTCGAAATTTACCGGAAATATAGGCTCAGTCATCTACATACAACATTTTGATATCCAAAAATGCTTAAAACTACCGGGAAATTGTTCAGTTTTTAAGCTGAGCTTAAGCAATATTGCACGCTGCTGAAATTTTAAAAGGTTTGGCTGAAAATGCCGACATAGATATCTTTGTTGGCAGTCAGGCAGCACTTAAAGCTTTAAAATTATCGTCAACGAATTCGCATGCAGCAAAAACACTAGTTTCGCTATCGCAACTAAATAAAGTCAGTCTCCCTCGGGTTCCTGAACGAGACAGCAGATCACCTGGATGGAAAGGGAGCACTTTTAAAGGAGGAACTAACCCCTTTATGCTGCCCAACAAACTTTTAGATATCGCGGATAAACGGAGAAAAGGAATAGGTACAAGTAGGACTAGTAAAATCTTTTGGCCCACTTTCTCTACAAATAAAACTAACTATTTACTTAACCTCTCTTGGAGGTGTACACGATTGTCTAATAAGCAGGCATGCCTACACGGAAAACAATATTCTGTAATAATTCATTGGATTTCTGATAATAATTACAGTTTTCCCTGTCTTGCCCGGATAGTAAACGAAAAACTGTAATAATTGATTACGATCAAACAATAATTCCCTTGAGTTTAATTTATAATATCCAGAATGAATCAATAAAATTTACGAATTAATAAGCACATTGTACTTCACAATACAGTTACAATTATTGGAGTTTCAAATCAATTTTTACAATTTGATTTTTTAAATTATCAAATTGGAAATTGAATTTTTACTAAGCATAATAATAATTTTGATATCAAAAGCAATAATTGAAGAGTTATAGAATATTTTGTTCTCTTCAAATCGCATAGATCAAAAGCAAACAACTCCACTCTAGGTCAACTCTGATTCTAGGGTAATTCAAAAAGAGATGGTGTTTCAGTTTCAATGGTTTTTGGAAAACTGTTCGATACAATTATGAAATATGAAATGGACATCCAATGCTAAAGACTTTTGCTAATAAAATAATAAAACTTTCATTTAATATAGTGTAAACTTCCCAAATCTTACTAGCTTCAGGTAAAAGGTCCCGGATAAATAATCCAAAATGTCTCGTTACAGAAAGAAGTAAATCCAGGTGCCAACCAATGAGTTTGAAAGTTATTTTATTGAATGATAATATAGAGAAAAATGTTTGATATATAAAACAAAGTAAATGTGTGATTTAAAGAATGACAGCAATGAAACAAATTTATGAAAATATTTTCATAAATTTTTACAGTTTGTCCCGTAATTTTTAATTGCCGATCATAGAATATTTCAATAATAATTCAGTATTTTTTATCAACACAATTTTTTCCATGTCACTTTGAATATTTTCCTTTCTGAAACTGTAATAATTAAGTTTCGGACTGTAATGTTTGCAGTTTACCCATAAATTTATATTGAGTATCTCATGAAATTTCTAAATTACAGGGCAAAATGGCATTTTTCCTGATTATTCTGCTTTTTTAGAATGTCACACGTTATTTTTCACAAATATTTTTTTTCCGTGTAGGACTGGCGCTAGTTGAGTCAAACACTTGTAAGCACTGCATGGAAGCCGATCAGGGGGAAACCTTTGCAAGATGCGGGTTGAAAATTTTTGGCAATGCCTTTATCAGTTCTTTATACCAATTGGGAGAAAATCTCTTAAAAGATTTAATACTTTTCGCAAATAACAATGGACTTAAGTCCAGAAATGACGAAATAGAATTAGACGCATGCGGTAGTACTATGGACTTTTGAGTCTATATGAGGCATTACTGACACCGCCATAACTTAACCTTGGCAAAGAAGGGGTATTTTTAGCAAATCTCTTTCTCAAAAGATGCTCTAACCTTTAACAAGGTAAGCAAATCGTCATTTGTCTTAATTTGGGGTATTGATATAAAAAATCTTCTAGGTCGCAGTACTTGACTTTCGGGTCGTCTCAACTGTACCAATAATGATAATAATGTCATCTGCATAGCTGACGAGGTTGATATGTTTGAGAGATCTAGCTTAAAATTTGTCGATCTATAGTATAATGCATCCCGTAATATTGTGATGAGTATAGAGGTCTGTGGAATTTCTCTCGTGACCTTGTATCGCGTCATGCCATCGTTGTTATCATACAAGAGTACCCTGTTATGAAGGAGGCTTAAACCATTTATCATTCTAAATGTTATTCCCTTTTATATTGACCTTTGGAGAATTGAATTGTATGGGAGATAGGCATGGTTATTGATTGATATTCGCTATTTTTACAACGGCTACTTTACAGACAACTATTATCTATTCGGTAGACATCGTCAGTTTCGAAAGAGGACAGTACACAGATCTATCTAATCTCGTTAGATCAGATTTCGCGTGTGATTATGCTAAGTTCTTTTTAGTAGATAAACCATAATTTCCCCCGAGTGTACAAATATTCACTTTTTGGTGGAAATGCACACACACACACACACACACAACAAACACATCATAGGTACAAGGCATGACTTCTTGGTTAACCTCCAACCAACTAACAACGGCATTGTGCAGAAATTTTTTAATTTAAACGAAATCAATTGCATTATTTGGGTCAACAAATAAATCAGGCACAGGTACAGATACCGATACAGGCGTGCAAACGCTCAGACGCAGCACAGCAAGTGCCAGAAAGAAACGAATGTAAAAAACAAGTACAAAATTAAAAAAAAAAAAAGAAGATAATTTTCATTTAAGCCATGTTTAAAATGCAAGCAATCGCGTTTGTGAATAGAAAACGAAAACATTATTATCAATATACCAGTAAGTAAGTAAATATTATAATCATCTTTGGGTACGCTTAAAAGATTTTTCGCTTTTGTTGAATAAAAGCGGTAAAAAATAAAAAAAAAATTGGAAATGAAATGAAATAAAGTAGAAAAATCAATGTAACATCACAAGTTGAACTATACTGACCAATATTGTCTAATTTCTGACATCGAAGGCAAATAAAAGATCAAAGAGACGCTTTGACCGACGAGCTCGACGAACGAGCAAGCGTTCGAACCACTCCTGTAATAAAAACAGTTTTTATAACATTAATGCCAGCATTATTTTTGTGATGGCGGTCGTCATCATCGCCATTGCCTTCACCGTTGTAGTCGTCGTTGTAATCATCAACGGCATTGACCACGCTGTCAATTGATTGCTGCTGCTGCTGCTGCTACGATTTGCCTTGCGAATAGAATTCGCGCGTGCTCAATCAGATTCGCTTTACTAAATTCAATATGAACTTAGTATTAGAGCAGAGTGAGCAGGGGCGGTTGAGGGGTACAGTAGGCGAAAAATAACATGAGTATGCAAAAACTCTTTTTGAGTATTGACTCTTGTGGTCATGGGAAGACGAGGCAAATTAAAATTGTCAAGTCCAATAAGTTTTTGTTTACTTTGAACGTTTCTGAATCAGAGTTAGAAAATTTGGGACTAGTCAGAGCCAGAAAGTTTTATGTTGAAGAAGTTACTGCTAGAGAGTCCTATGTTTTTTGAGTTGGAGTCAAAAAACTTTTTGTTGAAGGAACTGGAGCCAGAAAGTTCTATATTGAAATGTTCAAAGTCGTTTGACTTTTTATTTGAAAAGAGTCAGAACTAAAAAACTTTTAGCTGAAGGGTCGAAAGACAAAAATTTCTGTGTGAAAAGAGTCAAAGCGAGAATATTTTGGGATGAAGGAGTCGGAAATGGAATGTTTTGCATTAAAGAAACCAAAGTAAGTTCTATGTTGAAGGAGTCGAAGTTGAAAGGTTCTGCGTAAAGTATCCAGAGTCTGACAGAACTGTGCTGAAGGAGTCGGAGTTAGAAAGTTCTGTGTTGTGGAGATCGAAAATTAAGGATTCTGTACGAAAAAAATCAGGAGCTATAAAGTTCTGTTTTGAAGGAGTTAAAGTTGAAATGCTTTGTAGATTTTTTGGAAGGGTCGGAACAAAAAAGATCTGAATTGAAGTATTAGAAGTAAAAAGGTTCTGTATAAAAAGAGTCGAAGCTGAAAGGCCCTGTGTATAAGAAATCAGATTCAGAAAGTTATATTCTCAAGTCGGAGCTAGAAAGTTTTATAGGGAATAAGTTGAACTCGAAAGGTTCTGTATGAAAAAATTTAGAAGGTTCTGAAATAAAGGTTCTATATACTAAGATCCGGTGTCCGAAATTTCTTTTCTGGGGTAGTCCCAGTAAAAAAGATCTATATTGAAAAGGTAGAAGTCGGAAGATTCATTATGAAAATCGAGATAGAGTCGAAGTTGAAAAAAGGTTTTGTGCAATAGAATACAGGGTCAGAAAACTCTGTGCTGGAGGAGTCGGGATTTGAAAATTCAGTATTGAAAAAGTCGAAGTCGATATGTTCTGTATAAAAAAGTTAGAGCCCGAACTTTCTATGTTGAAGAAGTCGAACTGTAGCGGTTATGTGCAAAAGAATTTTATGTCAAATAGTACTGTGCTGGAGGAGCTTTGAATTGAAGAACATCCATGAAAGAATTTTGGTGGCAGAAAGTTTCGTTCTGAAGGAACCCGTGCCAGTAAGTTCAGTATTGAAGAATTGAAAGGTGGTAAGTTCTGTATGAAGATCTGTAAGATATAGAAAGCTTTGTATTGAATGAGTCGAAGTTGTAAGGTTATGTGTAAATGTGCTGAAATCAGCGGAGCGAAAAAATGAATGTTTTTGCATGAAAAGGGACAAAGTCAGAAAGTTCCATACTGGAGTAGCCAGAGTTTGAACATTCTGTATGACAACAGTTCGAACCAGAAAGTTATGTGTTGAAAGAGGTGAAACCGAAGGTTTCATCCACAGTGATGAATAGGGAACGAAAAAAAAATGAAAAAAATTTCCTATCTATAGTTAACATTGATTTTGAAATTTCAAATTCCAGATTGTCGTATTATGAGAAAGAAAAAGATAGAAATAAGAAAACATCAAATTAGAAAAATTGAGATTCAAACAGTTCTTTGCTGGATCAATTGAAGTTAAAAATTTTCGGTGAAAAGCTCGTGTTAGAGCATTCTGAACTGATTAAGGAATTAAAGCAATTAGAGTCAGAGAGTTATATATTAAAAGAGCTGAAACTAGAAAGTATGTACTGACTTTTAGGGCAAATTTTCTGCTAAAACAATTAGAAAGTTCTGAGTCGATTTACAGCCACTGAAGGAGACAGCTTCTTAAAGTGAAGAATTAAGTAATCTGAGCTCTGAATGAAATATTTGTTAGTTTGTTTCAAAAACCTTCTGAAAGCTATTCGAAACCTTCAGTTTTTGCATTTACGAAATTGCCGCCCCTTAATTCCAGTCATCAGTTTATCGTCGTTGAAACGCTCCTGGCCACAGCAATGAAAAGAGATCTTCAACATTTTCATTTGCGATAATATCAATGCTGAATGTAAGCAGCAATTGTTATTGCTGCTGTCGGTGTCAGTTTTGCAGTACGGTGTAAATGGGTTGGGTTCGTCTTGGTAGTGATTGTTGTTGTTGCTGTCTCTGCTGGCTATGCTTTTAAAAACTTGTGTGCAAATTTCTTTCAATTTTTTTTTTTTTTTTGCCTTTAATTTTTTTTTCACTGTACCTACTTTGTTGGAAATTGTGCACTCGATATTAACCTGTAATTTGACCTTTTTGATGTAGTTTACGTTTTGCTACTCTATTTATTTCATTATTATTTTTGTATTTCTTGCATTTTTTTTTTAACTTTACTTTAATTTTTACCTTTTGCTTTGTTGACTGTTACTAATAAAGTAGTTTAATGAATTTATTAATATTAAAGAAAGTAAAGCAAAAGTTTAATTTCTATAAATTGAATCGGCGTTCAGCTATAAAAATTAATTGACTTTCAAGGATATTGCAAGAAAAGTAAATTATATGATATTAGGTCCTACGCATAATGGTCTATAATTGATACTAGTACTAAGTTTTTTCGATTGTTTTTAATGGGTTTCAACGGGTTTTTTTCAGTAAGGGATTAATCTAAAGTTCGATAGTAGGTAAAGAAATTCAATTCGTTAGAGAATTAACTAAATAAGTTTTAATAGTGGTCACCATTTTTTTTTTTTTTAATATAAAAACCTTCGACCTTGGCCTTCAGATAAAAACTTTGAGTGAATGAACCGATGCTGATTAAGCATCGAATGCTAGGGGGAATGATTTTTGCATAGTTCATACATATTTGAAACGATTCTTGCATACCGTCGCCTTCTGTTTCAGCCAACTGCCTTCGAAAGACGGCGAAAAATATTATAACATTGTTGAGGAATGCGGGATCCGACAAAGGCGGACGACACGTCGCTATAAGAATAACCGAGTAATAGCATAACGCTGAACCAGCCCGGAGAAGTAATATAAACTGGAGTGGTAGGAGAGGAAGAGGTGATGGATCTCTTATTTTATCCCAACCCATTTGGTGAATTTTTTCAATGTTTTCATTGGTGGTTGCAGTTTTTGGTCATCTCGAACAATCTTCTTAACCACATACTTAAAGAAACTGGCAACTGTTCTATTAGAGATTTTAAACATTAAAGCATTTATTTTGATTAAGGTTAAAAGATTTTCGCTTTTTATCATTGAAATCTCATGATGAAAAATCGCAATGTCATAATCACATTTGTGAGAAGTTTCTCATGAATAGCAATATCAAAATATCAATCATCTTTTATATAATTGGCATAGATATGTACAAACTTAAACTCACAAAAAAAAAGTTTATGCATTTTGAAGTCATATAAAAAGGCGTGGCTGGCAGCACTCAACTAAAAATTTATTAACAATAACTGGAAAAATATTTTTATTTTCGCGATCAAAATAATCAAATTGCATATCAAATTTCTATACATATATTTTCTGCATTACACTGTCTGCAATAGGCGGTGTTGGCAATTATTTTTCCACCAACAACAACAACAATCAGCTCAAATGAACATTTATTTATATTTTATTGAAATTGAAATGACGATAACGAGTTGCCAATCCACATGTCAAAGCGATTTACATATATTTGACAAGCATATTTTCACATAAAGATACCACCAGCAACAACAACAACAACAACGGCAAACAACAAAATAACAACATTAACAATAACAACAAATCAGGCATTAAAATGTCTGTCAGTCAAACAGTCAGTCAAGCTACAAAGAAAATTAAAAGAGAGCATAAGCAAAGAAAAGTTAAATTTTGATATATTTAGTTTAAGGATTTTTGATTTTTGATATTTGTGAGCAAATTTTGTCTGTAATACAAATTTGGTAATTGTTGTTGCTGCTAGTCTGTTGCAGTTTCAGTTGCTCTGTTGCAGTTGCTGAGCCTGCATACGTAATCGGCTTTGATTAATCAGCACCGATATAATACAATAATAATAATAAGGCAGAATGCAGCATTGTTGCACTTCATTTCGTGCATCGCTTCTCCTCTTCTCTTTCCTCTTCTCAATTTCTCTCCTCAGTGCAGCGGTTAGCTGCTGATGAATGCGTTAATGCAATCAATGCTTTAAATTTTCGGTTCTTGTTTCGGTTTCACTATGACGAATATGCTTTTTGGACATAGCCAGCGCATCGATGTTGCTGTTGTTGCTTATTTTTTGCTGCTGCATTCTCTTGATGATGATGTTGTTTGTGTTGTTGGTGTTGTGGTTTGCTGAAAAATAATATCATAAATTTTTATTTTTATTTTCAATTTAATTTTGATGCGCATGTTAATACATAATAAAAACGCCCCAAAAAATAACAACAACAGCAACAAAAAACTAAATTTAATACTTGACAAAAAAAAAAAAGAAAACAAAACCATGAGCAACAACCACACTAACATTAATAAGAGAAAAAAAAGTGCAACAACAAAAATTTTAACACAAAACCCAAAAACCTTAACCGCACTCAAGTGCCTCAATTTCAATTCATTGGACAACAACTTGATGCCCTTCAACCTTCACACATATGTATTTGTTGTTGGATGTTCATATGTATGTGCATGTGCATATGTGTGTGTGTGAAATAGGTATATGAAATATGTCCCAGTTGGAAATGTTGTCAAACATTGCCATTTCCATTTTTTAATCTTAATTTGTAATATGTTGTTCGCTTCTATGAATAAGAAAAATCAATCTTCTTGATTGGGGAAAATTTCTGCACTCAAAACCAAGACTTGTACACTGTTTGTGCGTAGTGGTTGCTTGCCATAATCTGTGACATGATAGTCAAATTAATCTATAAAGGGTACAAATCAGTATAGACTTGCAGTGCTTTGAGGACTATTCCCATAATATAACCCTGGGAATATAACCCTCAAGCTGAAAGCAATATTTTAGTGAAAATAAATTAATATAGTGGCCCATTCTTAACCGAAATGTTTCAGAGTTGCATTCAAGAGTCGCTAGATTTCCCCAAAACTCTTTTTCGAAAATAATATCAAAATTTTCTTGGGAAGGTTTTGAACTGACATAAAAATCTCTATGAAGGGATTCAAGCTTGATGAAAAAGTTGGTGAGACGTTAGCCTCGCAGTATCTCCAGGCAGAAGTCTTTCTTATTTTTGGCCGTCAAGCCCTCAGATACTCAACGGGATCAACATATACATGAGGACATGTCGTAATTGATTGGTCTGATGGAAGTGTGGGCTATCACTCTCTCGTAGTGGAGGCTGGAAACTATTGCATGCCAGTAAACTGACACAACCTGCTAATGGTAACAGTGTGTGTTAATTGGCTGGCGTGGAACGGGCTAAAATAGCCCAGGCGGAAGGAGCAAACCCTCTAAAATAAAAACTCCCCTAACCCAAAGGTGTTACGCGACCCGTGCCAATTGGGTGAGTCTGCCAGTCAGGCAATTAACCCGTTTTTTCGGCCAACACACGGGCACTCCGCGGCCGGTTTGATTCCACATAATATATATGTGGAGTCAGTATGGTAGTTTCGCGTACGTTGTGTTTGAAAAACGGGTTAAAAATCAGGCTGTCTCCACACGAAGCCACTTCGATACCGGGTTGCCTCGGTGGTCTTGCCATGGTATATGGCGCTGCCATGGGTATTTTCCTTTTTCCGTTAATCCTCATTAGTTACTGTGCACACTGACTTGACAGCGTCACAGCTTTTCCTGATCTAGGATCAGGTGGAGCGGGTAATCTTAAGACACAGATGAAATAAACAAAATAACAACGAAAAATCGGATAGAGGCGAAGAACGGAAAACGAACACGACTACAGGACTGATTTGACTAGAGGACGGAATACGGACGTCAAAAGGAGAAGTTTGAAAACCGAATCCAAAGATGAACTTCTTGCTTCTAGCCAGAAAACATCCAGGGGCACCGCTAAGGCTGTGAGACAGAGCACATAGGTGGTCCCTGTCATAACCGCTGAAGCCACAGGGCCTGAGCGTGCAACAGCAAACAAAGGCCTGTTGAGGTATAAGCAGTATCAGAGAGCTCTAGCTATCCTCGGTAGAATTAGTAGGAATGAGGCAAATGGTATTGTGAATATCAAAGACGCGGCGGATAAAATTCGCTTCCAGCCTGTTGTCGACGAACACGGGAACGAGTACGGGCGACACATGCAGTTGAAATGGAGGCAACAAAGCGTAATCGGTCACAAGATGGAGCTGGCATGGCGTCAAAAAAGAGCAAGGTTTGTGGTGCAACCAAAACTTCTCCTGCTTCGACTGATAATACCGACAAAACCACCACGCGCATATACGAAGATGTCATTAGAGACCATCTGCAGGTTGCGCTGCTAGACGAAAACAACCGCGGTAAAACTGTGACGGAGAAGCATGGCAGACAGACCTGGAAGGTTAGTTGCCCTGCTTTGACTCCGCAGAGGATGACTGCGGTTGCCGGGTCATCAAGTGTGATGATCGATTCTCACTGGACTACTTGACGAGATCCATCCAACAGCTTCACGATGCGTGGAAAGTCTTAAGGATTAATATAATTCGGGCCAGTGAAATACCCAAGAGAATCAGGGCACGTATCTGTATCCCAAATATGAAGGTGGATAGGTGCCCTCATTCCATATTTGAGGGCACACAACCGAAACATCCCGATGAACGACTGGTCAGTCGTAAAAGCGGAGTTTCCGCATAACAACAGCACGTCATATCTTCTCCAGATTTCGAAAGAGAGTATTGGGCCTCTGGAGAAGGACGACAGTAAACTTCAATTTGGAATAGGGTGTGCCAAGTTGAAGGTATTCTGCTCTGGGAATCCGGAGGATTTATTTTGTATTAATGTCTTGACATTGATCCAACTTATTTTCTTGGAACAAGCTTCAGTTTCAAAGAGCCATCTACCGGTATTCGTTGGTCAACCTCTGATGTAACAGTTTCGAGGAATCCAGTCAAGACTCATGACAGAAATAGCATCACTTCCTAAACACTTTTCCTTATTATCATCTAAAGTGCCAATGATTTTTTAATATTTTTTGTATTCCATATATAAGAATTTGTGGGCTGGAATTAGCGACTTCAAATTATTCATAAAAAATTATTCAGTAGTCATTTGATTTTTTAAGATTGTAAAATTATCACATAGTTTACAATCTTAACCCAATGACTGACGATAGTGGTAATTGAGATACTGAAAGACAACCGTTGGCTGCCGTTCCCGTTGCCTTAATGAACTGACGTAATATGGTTTGAACCGTAAGTCAGTCATTGAGGAACAAGTTTTGATTTCCTCATTACCTTTTCTGAGGAAAACTTTTATTGAAGACAAAACGTAAATAATCCAAAAGTTGGAGGGCTAGGGTGGAAAAAGGAAATTTTCAAGTTTTTATAATGCACTATTTTGCTTCAGATGCCAAGTTTCAAGGAATTCAAAATAATATTATGATAAGCTTATTATTTTGAATTCCCATTAATTCACCATAGTACCATGAACTCCATGTAAAAAAAATTATTATTTTGCTATCCATATGTGTCTTCGAAGGAATTGGACACAGGCGAAGACAGTCTACAAAATAAACATGAACGACTTGTAGTTCACTTAGCAGTTCAGCGGTCTGTGTTACCTGCTCTCATTGTTTCACGTGCTTACTTCATTTAGCAGTCTTGTTCTAGCTGCCTGGACGTCTACTTTTTCTACTGGGATATGGGCACGTACAAATACGTGTATGTATGAAACTTCCAAAAAAATATACAGTATTTTTAACTTCCTTTTTTTTTTTATGTTGTTTTTATTATGTTGTTGGTCAGGCCATTGTCAGGGTGAAAATCTGATAAGGCTATATTATAAATATATAAAAACACCCAACAAAAACTGCACAAAGAATGAGATTGCAACAAGATACTTTACAAAAAAAAAAAAATAAGTAAAGGATAAAAAGTATCGAAAATTGGCTACGTGTGTTTACTTTTGAACAAGATTTTTAAATACTCTCAAGTAAAGACAAAAGGAAGAACAATGAAGTTGGTTGCAACCTTAATAACGTCGTTTCTTGGTTTTTTGGAAATTTTTTAGCGCAACAAAAATGTTGCAACATTTTTTTTTGTTAAAGCTTGAGGCGCAGATACGCCAAGGAATACTCATATGACGAGGACACGTTGTTCCAGTCAGATACTCATTAAACTCATGTTGTGTTTGTTTCAACGGTTCAAGTTTTTTTTTGTGCCTGTACAAAACTTTGCTGTGTGATGTGTGCTTCAATTAAAGCCAAAAAAAAAAACTCATGCAACCACATATTGGAAGTTAAGAAGTGTGCTGCTGACGTTGCTGCTGTGGCTGTTGCATGTGTGAAGTGAGTGAGTGAGTGAGTGAAACTGTAGAAGGGGCACACTTTTTATTACTAAGTTGAGATCGTATTTTTTGGTACCAAATTATTTGGTAATTTATTTGATTGTAATTCATCCAAGGTTTATTTATTTTTAATGCGCAGTTTCCTCCTAGTTAAAATTCATTTAATTTAATTGCCGTCAGTTTGAGGAATTAACTTTTGGGAAAACTATATATAATATTATGCAGCAGCAGGGCCGTAGCCAGAAATTTTTTTCGGGGGGGTTTTCATTCGAAGAAAATATTCATAAATAATTTTTATCAAACTGATTTTTAAATACAATAAATTAGATCAATGATACATTTGATGGACCCTATAAAATTAAAATTTTAGGAAAAATTTTCCGATTTTTTTTAATCTTAACCTCAAAAAAGTGGCCAAAAGTGACAAAAAATTTCCAGAATAATCAAATTAAATTTTTTCAAATAAATATTATTCAATGTGCATTCTAATGCATTTTTTTTTTTTATCGTGAGGGACATAATTTCATTAATTCATTGACTTCCCACTACTGATGATGTACCCAACCTCAAAAAAATTACCAAAAATAGTAGAGGCTCATTTTTTTCAAATGATCATCATTGGGAATTTGAGCCATTACCAATGATAAGGAACCCGGATGAGGTTGGCTTATATTCCCTAAATTCGTGAGGTCGTAGCATTGAAAGAGATCTTTCTAGTCGTGGTGCTCTGAGCAATAATGCGTTAAAAAATTAATTTTAAGATGGGTTTTGCTAATAAGATGGAGTTTTTGCGAAAGGATTTTTCACGTTGAACACGAATCTGAGGTCAAAAACTTCCCATCACGTAACGTTTTAGGAAAAAAATGGGATTCAAGCAAGTCTTGTTTTACAAGGATCCGATAATTTTTTCTATTTTTATTAACTTTTAAACTTTTCAAACTGATTCAGGACGAAACCTTAAATCAAAAGCAGTTACTGACCTAGAAAAACTATGAATGCAGGAGTGCTCATTTTTGAATCCGTAGTCAAACCTTATGTCGAAGAAAACAAATCGGATTTGATCGCTTAGTGTAACTAAGATTTCAAATTTATTTTTTATATTTGACTTTTTAGATAAAAAAAATCGATGGAAGGTAAAAAAATATAATTAAATAGATTTTATTTTGACTTTTTTCCATCCATTTTCAAATAATCTAAAAAATTAGAATAAAGTTTCCACATTTCGGGGGGAAACCCGCCCCCCTACTAGCACTAGCTCCCAGATCAATCATATGCAATTGTTTGGCCCAAGAGAAATGACCTGTATATAATCCCACTAGCTGCCTGCAGCTCTTTCTGTTAACTGATAACAAGAAGTCTGTTAGACGCTTCGAGATAACAGGTAACATGGTCTTTGTCTGTCTAAAGCCCCTCAGGTCCTCCCATTTACGATTGTGGGTCAAGTCGACCCACTCATAAATGGTGGTCTTGATGGCTGTAGACGACAAAGAGAGTACAGGTTCTGGGCCCAGGAAACCAGTTTCCGAACCCTTTCTGGCCAGAAAGTCAGCCGATTCATTGCCTGAAATTCCTGAGTGTCCAGGAACCAGTAAACCATATCAATAGCAGGCTATTGTGTTTTCTAACACAATCAAGCCTGGATCTACAATACATAATAAGTTTAGATGTGGTTAGAGGATTAAGCAAGGACTTAAGCGCCGCTTGACTCACTAAATACACAGATACTCCTTTCTTTCCAACCATTATCAATGACATGGTCCATTGCCTTGATGATTCCAAAAATTTCTGCATGAAAAACAAAAGCATCATTTTCAGTGAAGGCCCCAGAACCCGAACTAAATTCTATGCTGAAGCTGTCAGTGAAAATACACTTACAATCAGCTCCCAGCTCAGGTCCCGGCAAAAACCAAGTTTGGGCCTCTGGAATTTGTATTGTATAGCGCTGTTTTAAAACTGGAATTGTTGGCATTGTGTCGGATGACTTTGGCAGAACTGTTAGGTCCAAGTCAGTATCTTCAACAATGTCACCAATATCCCAGCAAGTGTCGTACCAATACCCATTGCGATTAAACCTACAGATGGCTTTGACAGCCTCGCATTTAGCAATGCATCCATGGTTGGGCAAGGTCATTAAGCAGACAACGTCATCAGCATAAGTCTGTGTGCAGATACCTGACTCATTCAGGGAATAAAGTAGAGATTGCACCAGCAGACACCACAGCAATGGAGAGAGTCACAGATTAACCACAATCAACTTGAGCCATCATAAGTCTATGTGACAGCATTGAACGTAACCAGTTAACAAGAACCGGATCCACTCCATGCTGTCCTGGTGCATTGTACATACCGGCAAAAGTCGCGTTGTCAAAAGCTCACTCAATATCAACAAAAATACCAATAGTGTATTCTTTTCTGTTGAGGGTCTGCTCAATCCGACCTACCAGATTTTGCTGGGCCGTCTCACAAGATTTTCCACATTGGTCAGCATGCTGGAATGAAGAGAGAGGATGTAACAATAACGACTCACTACGGATGCGGTGTTCAACACAGCGCTCAAGACATTTTAGTAAGAAATACAACATATTTATTGGTCTAAAGCTTTTGGGATTGGAGAAAATACATACTTGCTTTCATTTATCCAATTATAATCATTAAATGAGAGTAAAATTCTCTCAATATAAGGAGGGAGACTGAAAAAATCTTAACACACGTTTTTTGGATGTAAAATTTAAAAATTTCTTTGATCTAGTTATCTTTGAAAAATATGTCAGCTGTTATTTTTAATGACAAACATGTTGATTTATTGTGACTTTGATCAGAATGAGTGAAGAAAAAGGAGTACGTCCTACAAAAAATTGGCCAAGGAATTGAATGTCTGGCATCAAACTGTTTCCAATGTTATTTAATAGTTTTAGGAGAATTTGACCATCGATAGGAAACCTGTTTCGAGAAGAATACAAGGACCACATGATATTGGGAAAACCAAGAAAATAGAAAGCATATTGAAAAGATCTCCAAACAAACCTGCACGGTGAGCCCAGTGCTCTGACTATTTGGTGCAAAAAGTTAAAGCCAATGCAGGTTTGAAAACATACAATGTCCAAAAAGTTCCAGACAGGAATGATGCAAAAAATTTAGACGCCAAAAGTAGGGCTCGGAAATTAAAATCGAATTTCATACAAAAATATTCATGATGTATAATGGACGACGAAACGTATGTACTGGCAGATTTTACGCAGCTTCAGGGTCAAAATTTTTATATTGCTGATGCTCGAGGAAATGCCGCAGAACAATTTAGAATCCAAAAGCAAACAAAATTTCCTAAAAAATTCCTAGTATGGCAAGCTATATGCAGTTGCGGCAAAAGAAGCAAGTTATTTGTTACAGTGGGCTCTATAAATACCGAAGTATACATCAAAGAATGTTTGAAAAAAAGACTTCTTCCTTTCATAAGAGAGCACAATGTGTCCACATATTTTTGGCCCAATTTGGTATCATGCCACTACTGCAAGAAAGCTCTGGAGTGGTACCAAAGTAATAACATAGTTTTTGTACCCAGAGAGGCCAATCCTCCAAATTGTCCGGAGCTAAGACCAGTGGAGAGATATTGGGCTCTTGCGAAAAGAAACTTAAAGAGCACAAAAAAGGTGTCCCAAAATACCGAAGATTTTAAAAGGAGATGGGCAAACTGTTCCAAAAAGGTGTCTGAAAAAACTATCAAATCTCTAATGGAAGGCTTACCAAAAAAGGTCCACGAGTTCATAAGTAGTGGTTAGAACTATAAAAATTCTAGCCTTGATTACTTAGGCAGTCCTTTTTGGGGCACTAAAGTCAAGACCAAGACGGGAGTGAGAAGTGGAGAAGAAACCAAGTTGGGGAGTTTTGATTACCTTGGTTACTTTCTCATTTTAGCTTTAATAGGTATTGTTTTGAAACTGTGTTGCCTGGGTGCTTGTTTGCTTGCTTGGAGAGGCTGTCTTTTCCGTTAATATTAAGAAATTCCGTTAAGCAAATAGCGGGCAAAAAGAAGCCATATCGACTTGGCCAGAACTTAACCATCAAGTCATTTAATTTTAAAGTTTTCAAGGATTTCGACAATAATACCACATTAGAACTGTGAAACGCCAGTGATTGAGTTAAGAAAAGTAATACACCCCATCAAATGTCAATGAGGCATGCGTCCAAAATAGAGGAGAACTGTCGAACTAGTAGAATTTGTTTTTTAGCAACCTGATGGCAACAGAAACAACAGCTTCCGTATTCATTCAGTGAGAAATTCCGTCCTTCAGCTAAAGAAAGCATAATAAAAAAAGTTATAAATCGATTTTCTAGTAGAATGATGGCGAAACATTTTACCAAACCAAAGCAAGAAGAAGAAAGTGGACCTTGATTACCTTGACTGTTGATAAAAGATCAAGAAGCTCTCCCTTTAGTCTGAAGAGCTAGTATTTTGTGGACGAAGCTTTGGCGGACCTCATTTTCTAGATGTTTATTTTAAGGTAAAGAGTGCCTAACATAATCTCTCATATCTTCAAAGAGACCAATACTATTGCCTCTGTAGTTACTTTGAGTATAAGCGTGTGAAGTTGATTGTAAAGCAGGGCTTTGGAGCGGAACGTGGAGCTGGAGTAAGGAGCTGTGGAGCACACTGTTTTGACCGGAGCTAGAGCTCGAGCTGGAGCAATGAAAATGTAACAGCTCCGCTGCTCCGATTAGTAATTTTTCCAACTACCTATTGTTCATTTACAATTCATTGTTTTTGAACTCTTCATTGTCATTTCCATTGCAGTAATGAAAATGGTAATTGAAATATTCCATTGCCATTAACCCTTCTGTTGACACCACTTTTGTTTGTCACATTGCTATCACCACGGTCCAGCCATACCGTCATATATTTATACAGCATTTATTTGAATTTTCAATGAAAACTGTACGAAAACACTACATATTATGTAAGAATAATGTACTTATATGTACAGTTATTGAAAAAACTTTGTTTTTACAATAATTTTTAAAAAATTTCACGTTTGAACCTGAATATTTATTATGGGATATCTCAAGCACCATTTTTTGTCTGGAAATATACTGGAGTTTCAGATCTGAATTTGTGTTCAAATGGGCGTGGCACCTCCCATGCAATCTTAATACTATTTTGAGTTTATCTCCGAAACCACACATATTATAGTACTGAGATCTGGTGCAAAGGTGTTGGTTGACAACGCCATGCTCTAGGAAAAATTTGTGTGAAAATTAAAAAAACGGTGTGATATTTTTGGGGCAAGTGGACACGGCAGCTCTCATACAAAGAAAATACTTTAAACGGTATATTTCAGGAACCAAAGCAAGAAGATGATAAAAGTTTTCTTTTCTATAATCATTTGTGGTTTCTAATTTTCAATTACATTTCCAATGGTCGTTTGTGTAATGGTGTGTGTTGATTCGAAAGTTTTGTTTTCATAGTAAAATAAGTTTATATTTCAAAAAGAAAGGATGATAATGTTTATATATATACAAACAATACGTTACTTACGCCGATGTAAAGCAAAAATATCGGAAAAACTATGAGAAAATGCATGCGGTCTGGCCAGACCGTGGTGGTACCAATATGACAAAAATTTTTAAATCAGCAAAATCTCGCCTCCTTCATATCTCAAGACTCCGATTTTATAAATCTATTTAGAAATAGTGATTTAAGGATATCATGGATTTTGGAGGTCATAGTGATATTACAAGTAATAAAACAATTTTCACAAAATTGAAAAAAGTCTGGCCAGACCGTGGTGCCAATGTAAGGGTTAATGGTTATGGCAAGAGAAATCATCAACGAAGCGGTTTAGTTCTTTATATATTTACAAAGATGCTTGAAATGTACAATTACCAGGTGTGAAGGGGTAAATAATTATTAGTTTTTTCAAAAGACGCCATTGGAAATAAGGGGTGGTTCACTATCTGGTTCTATTGCTATAACAGCAGCCTTCAAAACGTTATAGTTGTTGTACAAGTTAGTATCATATTTCTTGCGAGATGTCGAGTTTTGAGCCAAAATGATTTTGCGGCAAGATAACGCCTTGACCCACTCATTTGTGTCGAAAGTTTTGAAATCATGTACCCAAAACTTACGATTTGTTCCTTAAATTAAAATTTCATGAAACAGTTCTCCAAATTCGAATAAATAATGGGTATTAGGGTAAATTAAGGTAACGATACATACATATGAATTTAAAATAAAAAAAAAATATTTTTATGAGGAAAACTATAAGTAGTTGGAGCTCGGAGCGGAGTACGGAGCGGCCCCGGAGCTATACTTAAGAGGTTGGAGCGGAGCAACCCCAAAACCTTTGGATGTTCCAAAACCTTTGGGTGCTCCAAAACCCTGTTGTAAAGTGCTGCCATGCTCTTTATGGAAGCAAAAACTACTAAAAATTATTTTTGTTCATCTAGCATCACTGTGCCTCGCCTCGCGTGCTCGAAGTCTGATTTGAAATATGAAAGGAGTTTATTCTAAATGGTTATGACTGGCCAATTGAAAGTATAGTGGGCGATATTTTCTATCTGCGCATGATTGCCGATATCAATTCAACTCAAACAAACTATACATACATACATGTTCCATTCTACCAGTAGAAACCTTTTTATATTAATCGTGCATGGAGCTCATTTCAACGTTCAATTCGTAAAAATCATATTTATTAAAGAAATAACTGTTAGTTCATCGTGATAATGAGTTCACACTTTCTATGCTATAAATCGACATTTTAAATTGTAATTAGTTGTAGGTGCTAACTATGGTTAGTTTAAATTAAATACATTAAATACATTATTATTAAATAACAAATCATATGAAATAAAATCGTCAAAATTGAACCAAAAATATCATAAAAAAAAAAAAATAAAAAAAATTTTAAATTTTCAAGTACCGATAATTGTATTAACTATAATTAATATCCAAACCAAGCGAGCACATTCAACAAATTGCAGCATATTATTGCTGCTACTTGTAGCAATTACTGGGCATACTACCATAATCCAAAATTAATTGGTTGATTATTAAGTTTACAAATAGATACACCATACAGCTTGATTGCTACTTTAGACTTTTTCTTACTGAAATAAATTTGGCATTAAAATGGCATTGTTTTTTTGTTGTATTTTTAACTGAATTCGATGTGAAAATGTGCGCTATCTGAATGCTACCTAGTGCTGGAATAAATTGCCAACTTTAATATTTTTTTTTTTTTTGCAACATTTAACAAATAAAATTTCTATAATTTAAATGTCATAATACTTGATGGTACTCAATTAAAACTTGATTTACTTATACTCGTATTTAATTCATTTTTAAAGTATCTAATCTCAATAATTTTATGCTCTCCTCCAACTTTAAGTATCCACTTCTGTATATTTGTACCTACATATATAATTACAAAACAAACTTTTTCGTAAACTTAAAATTTTGTTTATATACTTAATTCAAAAAAATCTAAAAAAATAAGAAGAAGCTAAAAAAAAGACGATATTTTTAATTTATTCATAGCTCACTAAATCTCCTCTCATCACTTGATCGTTTTTTGGCACTCTTGAGACTTTCCTTTCGGCGCCATCAATCAATATAAAAGTGTAATGGCAACTACTAAACTCATATTCAAACTAAATAAAAGCGAGTAAGCCTCTTTGGATTTTTGTATACCTAGTGTGAGTACACCAGCATAATCAGTTTATTGTTGTTGTTTTTGAATGATTTTCATTTGAGCCATAGGCTGTTTTGGTTTCTCTCGCAAATACAACAACAAATACAAATCAAGTTGGTACTGTGAACTGCGCCAAAAAAAAAACAAAAAACAAAAAAATCAAAACCCATAAACAACTACATCAAAAAATGCCCCAAGTAACAGCAGCGGCAGCGTACTTTGCATTTATACCTTAATAACTTCAATATCAATCACTTTTTCTGCCATATATACAAATACATAGATATTTAGTTAGGGTGAATGATATAAATATGCGCATCATAGTCGTATGGACAATAAATCTAGCTGTGCAAATTGTCCAAAAAAAAGTATTCCAGTATCTTAAATTTTACTAATACGTAGTCAAATATGCATAAAACTAAATAATCCTAATATCTTATGACAATTCGACGGTGCTAAGGAGTGAGATCGAAAAAATCTTAACATATATAAAATTCAATAATTTTTAAACGGTTGATCTTAGAGTTTTGATTTTTTTTTTTTATTTAATTAATAATATTTTACAAATTACAGAAAAATAAAACTTTTATAGTTCTAATCGCTATTTATGAACTCGTGGACCTTTTTTGGTAAGCCTTCCATTAGAGACACCTTTTTGGAACAGTTTGCCCATTTCCTTTTAAAATCTTCGGTATTTTGGGACACCTTTTTTGTGCTCTTTAAGTTTCTTTTCACAAGAGCCCAATATCTCCCCACTGGTCTTAGCTTCGGACAATTTGGAGGGTTGACCTCTTTTGGTACAAAAACTATGATATTACTTTGGTACCACTCCAGAGCTTTCGGGCCAAAAATATGTGGACACATTGTGCTCTCTTATGAAAGGAAGCTGCGTAAAATCTGCCAGTACATACGCTTCGTCGTCCATTATACAACATGAATATTTTTGTATAAAATTCGATTTTATTTTCCGAGCCCTACATTTTTTGCAGCATTCCTGTCTGGAACTTTTTGGACTTTGTATGTTTTCAAACCTGCATTTGCTTTAACTTTTCGCACCAAATAGTCAGAGCACTGGGCTAACCGGGCAGCTTTTCTACCAGATGTGTTTGGAGAACTTTTCAATATGCTTTCTATTTTCTTGACTTTCCCAATATCATGTGACAGGCTGAGAGGAAAAGCGGGCTAAAAGTTATATAAGAGCAAAAGTTAAATAATTTATATTGCCAGTGCAAGAATGACATAAGTAATACGGTTTAGAGTGAAAATGAAACGCCTTAAAAGTAAGAGCAAAAATTGTATAACAATTCTTTCAGAGCAAGAACAGCATAGTTTCTGATTCCGTTTTCGCTCTGAACATATTTCGTTTCACTTTTGCTCTGAACATATTTCGTTTCGCTTTTGCTCTTAAGTAAAATTATTCCACTTTTTTCTGAACGTTTTCCTCTCAGCCTCTCATGTGGTCCTTGTTTTCTTCCCGAACCAGGTTTCCTATCGATGGTAAAATTCTCCTGAAACTGTTTAATAACATTGGAAACAGTTTGGCCAATTTTTTGTAGGACCAATTTGGATTTTTTTGAAAATTTTAAATAATTTTAAGTAGTTTTGCGCCGCTGAATCCGAATCTGTCATCACATTTGTCATTGCTACTCAAGCTTTCGAGATATGGCCATTTTTTTGTTTTTATTTTGATTTTTCGGGCATAGAATGCCATTTTCATCAAAATTTCCATTTTTCTGAAACGAAAATTAAAGCTTCTTTATTTTTTCTAATAGACGACAAATTGATTGTTCCCACTAAGCCGATTTTCGGACCTTGGTCACAAAAGATTTATAAATTGTCTATTATTCTTCTAAAACAAAACTCATGACTTCCAGATTCTGATTCAGCGGCCTAAAAAACAATGAGAGTCTTCAACTTTGGCAATGATCGTTTTCATTTTAGTGTATAGTGTAATGAGAGTTTGTCTTTTGTTAAGGTGATTAAACAAGCTTTCTGTTATCCAATTAAAATTATTTGAATCTCATTCTTCGTTTTTTGCACGTCTACATTGCCTAATGTTGATATTATTTAATAATTTTAATTAGGAAAGAATAAACTATAAACTAGGATAAGAGTTTCGAGTTGTAGGTGGGCTGGACTAAACCAAAGCACCCAACGATAGAATCAGAAGAATAGAGTAGAGAGACAGGAATGTTATGTGGGGATAAATGGGAAGAAGAAAGGTCTGCGGTCTCTTAGCCTCGAACTTCTTTGTTTCACTGATGAACCATAGAAGCTCAGGAAGAGGGAAAGTATGGACATTATTCATACTCAAGACATCACTGCCCAACAGCTTTAATCTGATTCTCACAAACGCCGGGCAGCTACAAAGATAATGCTCCGTAGTATCGTCGTCCTCAAGACACGATTGGCAGGTTGGATCGGTGATGACGCCCATGTTAGTCATATGCTGACCACATGTGTTGTGCCCTGTGATGACACCCACCAGTAATCTCATGTCTTTTCTTCTCAGTTTGAGAAGAAATTCCGCTGATTTCCTGTTAGGTTGTCTCACGAAGCACTTTGCGGTTCTGCAGGAGTCAAGCTCGGACCATCTTTCTCTATGGAGATAACCCACGAAATCGTTGATCCAGTGCATGATCTTCCCAGAACTTATGTCAAGGAAACGTTCCGGACCCCATGGTACAATTGCAGAACCTTCATTAGCTAGTTTATCAGCTAGTTCATCCACTCCAATTCCACAGTGTCCTGTAACCCATATAAGGCATAATTTGTTGTGTTTTGCAACACTATTTAGCTTTGCCTTACACTTGTTGGCCGATTTTGAGGAGCTGACAGGGTTAGCAAGGGCTTTCAGTGCAGCTTGGCCATCACTGCAGATACCTATGCACTTCCCACGCCATCTCTTCTCAATTATCCAGCCCGCCACGTCTAGGATAGCGAAAACCTCCGTTGGGAAGACTGACACCATCTGTCCAGTGGAAAAACAGTACTTGGTCTCATCGTCCAAGTACCAACTGGATCCAGTACCGGTTGAGGTTTTGGATCCGTCAGTATAGAAGACATAACGAAGACCCTGGAGTACGACCTCTGGACTTAACCATTGAACACGTTTCGGGAACATCATATCTTCTTCCGAAGCGGACGCAAGACACATGATTGTCCACGGGCATCAAGAACAGTGGGCACTGTACTGACAACTGGTGGTATATCATACTGTGCCGTACATCCGCCTCGACATGCCAGACCCCATTTAACCGGAGTCTGTAGGCCGCTCTCATCACTTTTTTACGGATTTGAAGATCCAGAGGAAGCAAGTCAAACAAGGCATTGAGGGCATCACCAGATGTAGTACACATTGCACCAGTGATACCCAGGCACACACTTCTCTGAAGCCTGGTCAGAGAGAATACTGTGGACTTGACCAAAGTTCGTCTCCACCATACTACAGAGACATACGCGACAATAGGTCTCACAAGAGCAATGTATACCCAGTATACCAAAGCTGGATTCAGACCCCAAGTCTTGCCGAAAGCTTGCCTGCACTGCCGGAAAACCTTTAGTGCACGCGAGACCTTCAGCTCGACGTGCGTCTTTCATAACAGTTTGCAATCTAAGGTTACCCCTAAATATTTAACTTCAGAAGACAACTGCAATGTTACTCCCTTCATTTTTGGTAGTAACAGGCCATCCTCTTGCGTTTCCTGATGAAGAGCACTAAGGTGCTTTTACCGAGATTCACTGAAAGACCCTGCAGATCGCACCAAACCTCGATCTTGTCCAAGACTTCGTGCATTTGATGCACACCGTCTGTCTGTAAGGACTGTCCCGAGATTAGTAGGCACACATTGTCAGCATACGCTTGGATGTAAACTCCAAAATTTTGCAAATCATTAAGAAGGGAGTCCACCACGAAGCACCATAGAAGAGAAGAGAGTACGCCCCCTTGGGGTCATCCTTTCTCAACCTCAACCGTAACACTGTCTTCGTTTTCTCCCCCCGTGATAAGCAGCCGTTTGGATGGCATGGTATGACTCCACCGAATGACGATTTCTTCCACATCATATTGTCTGGCCGAAGAGCACATCAAGTCGAAGGTAGCGTTGTCAAAAGCCCCTTCGATATCGACAAACACTCCCAGGCTGTAGTTTCCTGCTTCTAGTCCTTGTTCAACTGTACTAATACAGTCGTGAAGAGCTGATTCACAGGATTTTCCACTCTGATAAGCATGTTGTCGAGAATTGAGAGGGTCTTGGCTTAGAACCTTCAGCCTGATGTGCTTCTCAACCATGCGTTCCACACTTTTAAGTAAAAACGACGTCAAGCTACTAGGATAAACTATACAATAAATAAATAAAAATAATTATTCATACTACTATTCCACAACCGTTTTCGATGTTGAAATTATCTGTTGCATAATTTTGGGCTTAAAGTAAAATACATAATAAACACACATTTATAACTGACAGATACTATGAAACCTCACACGACACCCACGTGACATTTGACTTTAATTTCTATAAATTCTTTCCACTATAAATTTTCCTTCAGGGCCGAGTAAAAATGTTATCACATCTCTATTATTTTTCGAAAAATTTTCAAAGCAACCCAAAATGAGTTTACAGTTACTCTTTGAGGCAGATAGGTATCAGGAAAGTTCCTTAAGGATACAGATAGTATTTCATTTCGGCAGTAAATTTGCCCAATTGGAACGGGTCGCATAACTCCCTGAATCGGAGTTCGTACTCACCAAAAGCCTATCTAATATGGTTTACCCTACCAGCAATAAGTAATTCAGAAACTCAGATTCCCATTATCATCGGTATAACCAAGTTGAATCACCGCAACCAAGCCCCTACACCGCAACATTGTGTCTACTTTATTAGATTATTCTTTAAAAATCACTGTTATGTTAATATATGCGGCAGTTACTATATTTACTACTATCACGCTATTAATTATTTAGAAAAATCCTCAATTTATTATTATTATCTTTATCTGCATCGTTGTTTTTGTTGTTGTTTCCATATGATTGCGCTGCCATTGTAGATTATCATAATAAATTTTTGTATGTCGATTAAACTCATCATCAAGTCATCAACATAATAATTTTTTGATGGTGCTGGTGGTGGCATCAAATGATGCCGCACAGTGGGTGCACGCACATCATGTTGCTTTATTTTCTTTCTTCTTGAACTTTTTATAATTTTTTTTTGTTTTTTGTGAGTTCGCTTTTGGGATGTTTCTTACAATATAATTTCAGTTTCAATTAGGCCTGAAAATATCTCAACAAAAACATTTTTTTTTTTTAATTAAAGGCAATTTTTTTTTCTTTTGCTATTAAGATTTTAATTTTAACACTACGCTTATGCTCCCTGTAGGGTCAAACTATAATGTACGCATATTAATTTCAATGCGGTATTGTGTGTCTGCCTTGCCTGTAATTTTAAATGAATTTTCGTAATGCCCTAAATAAATTTGTAAGAATTGTATGTGTAGCAGTGAGAGTGGATTTCATTTAGCTGTAGAAATAAGGTTAGCTTTAATTTTATATGAATATGGGTAATTTTGTAGATTATGGCTGAGAGAAACTATTGGCAATGCAATGGAAGTTGTTGATATCTAGGTCTTGCTGTTAAAACTCTGAGTGCCGGAATTCGGCAACTTAAAAACGCTAATGGATATATTTTAAAATTTCTACCGCTCTTTCGTTTCTACTGCACGCTGTTAGTTTCTTTTTAATGCTAAATTTTTAATCAAACTATACCTATGACTAGGACGACCTCGGTAGTCTAGTGGATAGTGCACTAGACTTTCATCCAGAAGGTTGCGGGTTCGATTCCCGTCTTGGTCTAGTGGTTAATTCTCATAAACTTCTTATATTCACTATCGTTATGAAGTGGATGAGAATTATAAGAATGTGTACAATTACACACCTTGGTTGGTAATGGCAAAACCACTCAGCTGATAAAAAATTGCCACATAGCCGTTCGGAATCGGTGCTAAACTGCAGGTCCTACAATCGCCACTGTGGTCTAGTGGAAGAGTGCCAGACTCTTGTTTGTGGAGACCCGAGTTCAATTCTCGGCTTGGGTATGTTTCTTATCTATCTTTCTTTCTCTCTTCCTTTCTTTCTTTCTTTCTTGGGGCTTTGGTACCATAGATCTTATAGGTCGCAGTGCCTGACTTTCGAGTTGTCCTTCCTTCAAGTAATAATAAATACCTATGACTAAGGTATGATTTTAGATTCTTTGTAGGGTTCAATAAAGGCTTCGTAACAGCCAACATTATTAGACGAGAGAAGACTGACAAAAGAAAATTCAGGTAGAATTAACGAAAAGTACAGCAATGCTACGAAATTGGGGCCATAAACATAAAAATTCTCCAGGAGCTTCGAAAATTCGGCATTTCAAATGCAATCATCATCAACAAAAAGCTAGAAAAAAAAAACAAAACAGAATAAAAACTAATTAATATATTTCTATTGACATTTTAACTAAACTTTGCTACCACAAACAATTTGTTAAAATATAAAATCATGCACAAGATCAATTTCCAGGAAAAACATACTTATGCCACCTCAAAATAGACAGACATACAAACAAGCATACATACACACATACATACATATGCAGGTATGTACGAGAGTGTATGCACTCCTTCTTACATTTGTTGAAAAAGTTCACAAATGCCTGCGGTAATTATTAGTGAATTGTCTCATTTGTGCAACAACAACAACAGCAACTTAAATGCGTTGTCGAATATTCTCACAAAAAAAAGAAAAAGGTGCAGCTATGAACAACAGCCAAGAAACCACATGCAGCATAGCATTAATTGTTGTTAGTGTTGTATTTTCATACTAAATTTAACATTTGTAACATTAACAATAAATAAAATTGACAGATTTGTTGAACATTTTCACTGCAAAAACTGCAATTGTTCTTTGAATTTGTTTCGATTTAGAAAATTTTGCATATGTCGCAGTATAAAAGAAAAACAAGAGAAAAAAATTCGATTCTTGCTTACAAGGTGCTGTTTAAATGCTTGGAAAATAAGCGGCAATTAAACTTTATACATATGTGTGTGTTCTTATGTGCATTTGATGTTAATAGTTTTGGAATTGATTCATTAAAATCATTTAAATAAAGTAGTGAGGCTAAATTGACTTTAAGCACATCCTTGAATAACACAGTCCAACAAATTAGGACCTTTTGGCTGCAACAGAATAATCACCCTATAATCCTGAAAGGGAATGTTGTATAGACCATTTTTGTCAAACAAACTTATAGTCCAGCACGTCTCTGTTTCTTTTTTACAGTGGGTCAAAGTTTTCTTATTTTGATCGAAGGGAGCTGAATACTAAGTGCAAAAAGTGTTATAAGTTGATGTTTGAGGAAAATCTTATCGACGAAGTTGCATGGTAGAATCTTACAAGGGTCATTACTGTAGAACACTTTAACCCTTAAGTTCCTCTTTTTATGAGACAATTTGACCCTTTTTTTGATGAAAACTTGAAAAGTCCTTTCAAAAGAGACATTTAAGGATTAAAATATTCCACAAAAATATTTGCCGGAAAATTTCACTAAGGGTCACCGTAGACATAAAAGTCATGTATATAACGGTTAACGGTTACTAAAAGGAAATAGCAGCCTACCCACATAAATAAAATATACTATAATGTGAATCCAGCATTATGATTAATTTAGATAACTGTAACATTTTGACCAACAAGGGTTAATGATTTTCATAAATGTTGTAGGGGACGGAAATCTAATAGACACGTAGAGTATATCCAGCATTACAGTATTGCAAAATTTGCAGAAACAAAAGCATTTAAAACGCCAATATTTGTCTGCTAATCACGCATTTAACAGCAAGGGACTGTTGCAGCGACGCTCCTTCTTGCCGCTAATGATTGACCACCAGCCAGAACATTTTGAACGTTTTTACTTCTGCAAATGCTGCAGTAAAGCATAAGCGAACTTACGCGTATATTTTTAATCGGTGGAAAAACGGTTTTAAGTTGAGTTTCAACTCCCAAAGTAGGGGATGTAAAAGTAGGGGATGTAAAAGTAGGGGTTCTAAAAGTAGGAAATTTTAGAAAAAAAATGTTTGTCTAAAATTTTCATACCAAAAGTTACATGCACAACTTGAGAAAGTGGGATATTGACCTGATATAAAGGCGCTGACAGCGCATTGACATTTTCTACGTCCATGACTTGGATTGAACCGGCAGATCACATAACAAACGCGTGCTAGTTCTGCATAAATTACAATTTTGATAGAAGTAAAAAACTATTTCCTCTTATTAGCCGTTAAACATTATATACATGACTTTTATGTCTTCGGTGACCCCTAGTGAAATTTTCTGGCAAATATTTTTGTGGAATATTTTAATCCTTAAATGTCTCTTTTGAAAGGACTTTTCAGGTTTTCATCAAAAAATGAGTCAAATTGTCCTATAAAAAAAGGAAGTAAAGGGTTAAAATGTTCTACAGAAATGACGTTTGTAAAATTCTACTATACAACTTTGTCGATAAACATTTTCTCAGACATCAATTTGTAACACTTTTTGAACTTTATATTCAGATCCCTTTGACCAAAATAAGAAACGGCCGTCTGATTTGCTCGTCTCTATATACAATTTCACAATTGTTGTTGTGATAACTATATTTGTTCATTAAGCCTGTTTATATACCACCTTGATCAAAAAGTTCCCGGAATAACCACCGTGTGGCGCTCCCATCGTTCCCATTTGAGTTCGGTTTTTTTTCCGTTTGATTCCCTTACTTTCTCTTCAAATCCTACTTCTTCCACTCTACATATAAATTTCATTTCTCTTGGTATTTTTTTTTTTACTTCTCCTACTCTTTCGGTTAATCCTGATTTTCCTCCCACTCTTCCTTCTGCCTTTTCTCCTTCTCTCCTTCTATATATCCCTTTTCTTTACCCGCTTCTCCTCTTTCTCATCCTTTCCCACTTTATCGTCCTTTCCTCCTTCCCCTCTTTCTCCTCTTTCTTATACTTCTCGTTCTTCTCCTCCTTCGCTTCTTTTCCTTGTTTTCCTCCTTCTCCACAAAAACCATTTGCGTTTAATAATGTTTGAAGAATCGGTATTTTTTTTTGCTTCAACTGCATTTGCCTATTCTCGGTTCCTACTACAATTTAATATTCGAAAAATCTTTGAAAATCCTACTATTGATGTACCAGTAATTTTTTTTTAAACATTCCTCTCCAAACTCAAGGGTCAAACTCGTATATTTGGCACACAATTTCATTTAAAAAGTTTCCTATATAACTTCAATTCAATATACATAACTCGGGTATAATGAAATCCATTAGCACTTTCCATCACGTTTAATAATATCAAATTTAAGTACAAAAACAAAAATTACAAAATTAAAATAGAAAACAATTTAATAATGGCAAGTAGGTAAGTAAGTACCTACGAGCAGATAGTAGCAAGTAACAAGGAACAACCAAAGTACCAGCTGATCATAACTAAAACTCAATTTTCAAAATCGCAAACGATGCTGATGATGATGGGTGGGGGAGAAAAAGTGTTAAAACAATTTGCGAACAAAATTGCTTTACATTAAAATGCTTAAACGTGACCTCAACTATGGAAACTAATATTGTTTAGTATATGGTTGGAAGTTTGTAACTAAAAATGAATAGATGACCAATTTTCATTTGGTAGTATAATGGTAACTGCAATAACAACAGCAACAGCAACAACAACAGCAGCAGCAATTTCATAAATTCGGCCAAAAATGATATTGGCAAAGATGACGATGATGAACTACCATGAATGGTCACAGTGGCTAGCCTCACAGTATCAGTCAGCGCCAGGAGTGAGCACCAACTGTAGTCACAGTAGTGGATGTTAAAATTCATTTGCTGCAATGATTACTCTACTACCTAAAGTGGTAGAAAGATAATGAAGAAGAAGAAGCAAAAGAAAATGGGCATTTAGTTTGGCATTGGCGGTGGCCATTTGGCAGTTATTCGTTCATTGGTATTTCGAATATTTTTTGGCTTCGGTTTTTCTTTTAATTTAATACATTTTTTATTTTCTAAAGTAGGTTGTGCTCGAATGAGCAAAGTGGGGCTCAAATGTTTGAACGCATCCGTTAGTGTTGAGTTCAGTTAATCAAGAGTTTGTTTGTTACCGCAATTGGCGGTAGAATTTTCTAAGATGAAAGCATGCATTCTTCAATTTTTCTTCTATATTTTTGTTGCAAATTGACTTTGACTCTGAACAATGAGTGCGCTCAAGTAATTAGTTTAAGTATTTAATAGCTTCGATGAATTTGTGCAATTTCTTTTTATATAAAAAATCTTACAATTTGCTGGAAATAAATTCAACAAAGTTTTTGGGTGAGATTATGAGAAATTTAAAAGTAAAGCTGCAAGTAATTAAAAGAAGATTTTTATTTGAGTAAATTAAACTTTTTTTTTCGTTCAGATTAGTGGCTATTTTGATTCTAGGTCAAATTGATGATAACTGCTAGTGATAATATTTACGGCAGAGATGTGAATGAAGAATGAAAGATCAAGAATTGGACTTTACCTTGTAGAAATAAAATGCATCTCGCATTTTTTTTTTACTATCGTAGGTGTTACCGCCGATTTCTTCGCGGGCTGCTGAAGATTTCGGCTGTTGAAAGATTTTTGGACGTTGGCTAGGTATGTGGGAATATTTACGGAGTGCCATCACTTGTGAACGTCTCGAATTGGTTTCGGAGATTTCAGACCGGACATTTTTCTGTGGAAAACGGATCTCGTGATAGTCGCTCTGGTGAAATCTAAAATTGATGAAGATCCAAGATTGACCCAGGAAATGTTTGCTGGAGTAATCCCTCGGTTGTATCGCGAACATTTAGGGATCCTCTTGGATATACTAAGAAATCAGTACGATGTGCTCCTCGAATTCAAACTGTTACTAACAGTTAATGTCGAAGCTGCAATTCTAAAAAAGGACTGTATTTCGATGTGAATCTATGGGGTTCAAAAATGTATAGAAATTAATGGCAATTATGACGAAAAATTTAGAAAAGATGAAGACGAAAGTTATGAAAGTCAAATTATTTTTTTCGGCATTTTTCTTGTAGTCAACTAAGCAAACTTTAGTATTGATGATGGTTAGTTGACTGTCAATAGCAAGCCTGGGTCGCTAAACTCAAATCTGAAGCCTGTTTAGTTTCCGCCGCAAAGTAAGCTTAAAGTTACAATTTTCGTCATATTAAGCAAGCTATAATTGGAGAATGGGCGATTTGATTTTCAAGAAATTTATCTTACTTAGTTATATTGATATTGGCCTTTTCAGAAAGTTAAACAATTTTTATTGGTATCCTTTAATGTTGCAATAAAACTGATATTAATGAATGCAACTTTTGACTTTTTCCACTTTTAGTAGTTTCTCAGTATGATTGCATACTTCTAGGGTTAACAAAAAAGTTCAATTCCAAATTTAGTCGAAAAAAATCATGTTCAGACCTATTTTTAATCTGAATTATTTCCAGAGAGCTGAAGATAGCGGAGCATGTTTTTGCATGTGTTTTGCCTTCTAAAATTGAGAAAAAATCCAGGAACATATTATCACATATTTTCTAGATTTCTCTCCCAAAATTCGTAAATTTTCCGTTTTCGTATTTTCAAAAATGCTTAACTTAGAAACAATGCAGAATTTTTAATTTTTCAAATCTGGATTAAAAAATAACACCGAAAATTTTCTCGATAAATTGTGAATACAAAATTGGACTTTTTGGCAGGATGTCATTGAAAACTTACTTTTCAGATGCATTTTACTTAATGGACTAAAATCGAACGATCTCACATTTTAGTGGAAAATTTGGCGAATCTCAGTTGCTCTTGCACCCACTTTTATTTTTTCGCCAAGATTTTTTTTTGGCGTTTTCTTAGTTGGAGTATTATCTTTAAAATGACACCAAATTTGTTTGGTTTTGACATGGTGAATTTTTTGAATTTTGTCTATGCGACGAATCACTGTGCGCTGTTTGGAATCGGCACACACTTTGCCTATTCGTGTAATTTATGGGCAGAAATAATGACAGATGCAACAGTGTGAATAGTTTTTTAAATACTGCAAAAATATTTCATAACAATTATTGATTTATTCCACCATTTTTGATACATAATTATCTGTTGCATGCTTTTGGGATCAAAAAGAAAAAGAAAAAGAAAAAGAAAAAGAAAAAGAAAAAGAAAAAGAAAAAGAAAAAGAAAAAGAAAAAGAAAAAGAAAAAGAAAAAGAAAAAGAAAAAGAAAAAGAAAAAGAAAAAGAAAAAGAAAAAGAAAAAGAAAAAGAAAAAGAAAAAGAAAAAGAAAAAGAAAAAGAAAAAGAAAAAGAAAAAGAAAAAGAAAAAGAAAAAGAAAAAGAAAAAGAAAAAGAAAAAGAAAAAGAAAAAGAAAAAGAAAAGAAAAGAAAAGAAAAGAAAAGAAAAGAAAAGAAAAGAAAAGAAAAGAAAAGAAAAGAAAAGAAAAGAAAAGAAAAGAAAAGAAAAGAAAAGAAAAGAAAAGAAAAGAAAAGAAAAGAAAAGAAAAGAAAAGAAAAGAAAAGAAAAGAAAAGAAAAGAAAAGAAAAGAAAAGAAAAGAAAAGAAAAGAAAAGAAAAGAAAAGAAAAGAAAAGAAAAGAAATGAAAAGTGTAACAGAACCAATTATATGGAGGGCATGGAAAGTGTGATCTGTCTGTGATTGTCACGTCAGAAAAAATTATTTGTTTGTAGTTAGAGGATTATGTAAAAGCTCATGCAGCTGGACTGTCGCAGCAGGCGGAAACTCAAAAAATTCCCTGGTAATTGATCTTAATTGAGTTGTAAACTTAATTGAAATGTAAACTTTCACAGTTCAGCGAATGGGTTCAGGGAACCCAAATCGTGTTCCGGTAATGCATTCTAAGTACAAATCTTAAGCAGATATGTATTTCTGGAATTTGTATTGTAAAGCGTTATTTCTATACTGAAATCGATGGCATTTCATCAGATAGCTTTAATGGAACCGTTACGCTAAAAAAAAAGTTCTTCCCCAATGACTTAAAAACCATAGCCAGAAAGTTGATGCTGCTAATGTTAAGTCTATTCAATCAGACTATTGGTGCGTCGATGACGATTGATCTGGTATATAAGCCAAACATTTTGCCAAAAATAGCTTTAAAAAATTCTGGCTAAAAAAACTAACTAGTCCTAGTTGCTTTTAGCTCAATGTGGAAGAGCCCGTGGATAACTTTAAAATACTGCACTCATCACCTGATCATCAATTTTCAGTTTTTTAATAAATCCAGTTTGGGGAGGCTAATTTAAGATCTAAATTGACACTACTGATTAGCAGAGCTGTAAAAGAATGCAATAGTTTTCAATTGCAGTCATTGTGAATTAATTAAATTTCGAGTTAATTTTTTTTTAAGACTTAAAAGATTTCAAGCATGACAGCGCGAAATTTTTTTAAAGTCCATAACTGTTCATACATTTGGGGCGGTCGACTGTGACTTCAGAACAAATAAGTTCACATTGTGATTGAAATCGCAGCCATGACTTAAAACTTGGTTGAAGTCTTGTAGTCAATTGAGATTTCACCTTTACTGAGTGAATTCATTTAATGAAAGATACCACAAAAATTTTTTAATTTTATAATAAAAACTGTTTAGTCTAAAATGTTCACACCCATTTCTTGGAATAATAAAATAATCTTTTCAATTCAATTGACTCCAATGAATTCATTTGTTTTGACTTCAGTTGACTTCATTGTCTTCAATTGATTTTAATTAATTGACCATTAGTCAATCAATAAACTATTCAGATCAAGACTTTATACAAGAGACTGCGCATTCATGACTTTAACACAATATTTTTAAAAAAGAATGAACAGTCCTTGACTTTAAAATGACTTAAAACTTCATGATCTTTATTCTTTATTCATAAAAAAAGTGAAATAAATTCAGTAATTTTTATGCAAAGTTGAAAATTGAAATGAATGCATTCTTTTGCAGCTCTGCTAAAAAATATATTTTTTGAATTATTAAAACTTCATTCACTACGTCCAAAAAGAGATTTTCAGATCTAAAGACGTAAGCGTGCCAAATTCAATAAACATTTCAAAGTTTCTACCGTGACCACCAATAAAAAACAAACAAATTTCTAACTACTTTTTATTTATCTATGGTTAAACAATTTTAAAAGTCATAAAATTCTGCCAAACAACAAAGCAATTTTGGCACTCAATTAAAATTAGGTTATTTGCTTAAAAAAAAAAAAAAATCAAGTTCGTTGTTTAAATCTTTTGATATGAAAGTAAGTATGCGATGCAATAAAAAAAACCATCAGCACAATCGCTAAATTTAAAAACGGTGGTTGATTGTTTTTTGTCTGTTAGGTTTATTAAAGCCATAATAATAAAAATCAAATATAAATTCAATTGGTAATTGTCAATTCTTTTCGCATTTCCAAATGTATGTGAGTGTGTGTGTGTGTTTAAGAGTGAGTCTACGCTTTTGTATCTATGCAATTATCTAAAGACATCAAGTGCGAAATATCAACAATAAAAAACAAACAAAAAAATACTTGTCTAAAGAGAATGAATGAGTGAATGAGAGACTGTAAGCGAGTGAGTGAGCGTGTTTTTTTGTTTTTACTTATGGGTGCGGGTGTTTTAATATTTTTGACACTTTCCAGCTAATGGCGACATTTTGTCTGGCAAGGCAATAAATCTGTACACACACAGACACACACACACACACAATGCATTAATAGCCACTTATAAATAATAGTCAATATTTGCAACAATAAAAATAACTACTTTTTTCTAAACTAATACAAGATTGATCATGCACAACCAATACAAATAATTTATACATTTTTTTTTATTTTTTAAATGCTATTAAATGCTATCAAAGTAGCAGTAAAATAAAAAAATCAAGTTATATAAAATAATATGTAATATTGAAGTACGTCACAAAAACAAAACAAAAAACCCAGACACCCTATATTTCGAGTTAGGCACATACTCAGTTTACTCTCTACTGCTTGTTTGTTACTTAACCTGGCTTGGTGACATGACTCAAGACATGACAAGTAAGTCAGTCAGCCAGTCATTCACTTGAGTATATTCGATGCTTAGTGACTTTGTTACGTTAATTGCTATATATGCATGTAAAATAGTTGCAAAGCTATGGATCCTTAGATGCTCATAAGCAGTAATAGAAAAATGCCAGACACTGTGACTGCAAAGCCACCAACAGTAAATGACTGTCATTTTAATCCATCATAAAATATATACAAGGCAGAAAAATAGAAAAAAGTACCAATGTATGTATGCATTTTTCTGAATTTCACAATTTTCCTGAGCTGGTTTTCGTTCATTTTCATAAGCGTTGACACTCATATACATATACCACTTTTCCCCCCATACCTAAGGCAAAGTTTTATTGTTTGCAAAAAAGTTTGTCAGTTCATTTTTGTAAGTAGGTACCTATGCATATTTGATTATGTTTGGTTGCTTGGATGTGCATGTATGTGTGTGTATATATGTATATAAAGGTTGCCTTACTTGTCCTCCTTGTTCTCCTGTCTTGTGTGCTTGTCTGACCTGTCTGCTTGTGTTATGCTGCCTCTACTACTACTAAGAGTATACTGAGCACATAGGCTCCGGCTTTAACTTTAGCTAGGTCCCTTGCCTACCTGCCTGCTTGCCTGCCTATCTTTGTGTATCATTCAATATTTTATAGTATACTGCTGTTTTGCTTAAGCTGTTGCGATTGTTGCAGCTCTAACTGCAAAAAGCTTGCAAGTGTCTTATGTCGACTCTAAGTTCCGTTTAAGTGTATCTGTCTGTTTGTCTGCTGCCAGTTAGCACAAACGCATATATTGTTTGAATAAATCTAGTGTAACAGGGTGCTTCAACAGAAAACGTTTGAGCTCAGTCATTATAAATGCCATAAACAATTGAATAAAGAAAGTGTAAGTATTGAAAGCTTACAAAAATTTTTACTTTTCTCATCTTTTGTTCGAGTAGGTCTCGTTTGATCTCGTTGAATCATAGTTAATGCAACTCTATCCTATTCACTCCTATTCAGTACAATCCAATCCAGCTTCAATTTTCAATCGAACTCAATCCTATTCAGTCCAATTCAGGATCAACGTTCTATCCTATTTAATCATATTTAATTGTATGTAGTCTTTTAGGTTAGTATAGGTTAAATGGCTGCCCACCAGAACACACATAAGCCGAATACGGTCCGATGTGGGTGTTTCAGCCACTCATCTTAGAACAAGAACCAGAATTAGTCGAATTAATAAGACTTTGTTGTGTATATAAGTCGGCCCCATAGGTTAGCTGACACCAGATCCAACAAGTCGTTCAGATCGTGGTGTAGTGTGATCATAATCCACACTTCTCCTTTAACTCAATCCACAAATAACTTCGTTTCATTCATGGATACATTTATAATTACACCATAATTCACTTTGTGCTTGTATTGTATTGTAAAGCTCGGTTCACGCCAAATTGGCACGCTTTGTTGTGGTCACCACGTCGCCCCTAGTCATAAGAACAGCAAATTCTGGGATTTGTTTACAATACCATTACCGTTAGTAGATATATTTTTCATATTAATTGATCGCAAGTTGGTGATTGTGTGCACAATGGAAGCTGCAAATTGATTGTGAACAAATTCATTGAAAATCCGTCGTGGTCTGGTTCAAAGATTGCGAAAATGTTAAATATCTCTGTAGAGTTATAAAACGATATAAAGAAACTCTTAGTGTTGAAAGAGCTAAAAAAGTTGTGAACAAAACGAGAACCACCAACCTAAAATTAAAGGCAAAGATCTTGAGGTCCTTCAAAAGCATTCCCGGTCTATCGGATAGCGATCGTGCCAAAAAATTCAATACCAACAAAAGTACTGCTAGACGAATACGCATAAAAGCTGGGCTAAAGTGCTATCGAGCTATAAAATATCCAAATAGCACAGATAAAAAGAATTTACTGGCCAAAAAACGTGCTCGTCTTCTTTATAATAATGTTTTGACCAAATTCAATGGATGCATTATTGTGGTTGACGAATCATACGTAAAATTTGATCTTAAACAGCTTCCAGGTCAAAAATTTTATATGGCAACGAATTGTGGTAATGTACCCTCAAAATTCAAGTACATAAAAATGGATAAATTTGCAAAGAAAGCAATGGTGTGGCAGGCTATTTGCAGCTGTGGTCTCGAATCCAAGGCATTTGTGACATCCTCTTCTATGACGTCTGATATTTACATCAAAGAGTGCCTTTCGAAACGACTATTGCCATTTGATTTGTTCGTCACCACCATTCGCCAGTGAAGTTTTGGCCTGATTTAGTTGCCACTACTCTAAGAAAACCATGGATTGGTATCAGACAAATAAAGTAGATTTAGTGCCCAAATATATGAATCCACTCAATTGCCCCCAGCTTCGACCGATCGAAAAATACTGGGCTATTACAAAATATAAGTTGAAGAAAAATGCAGGTATTGTCAAAAATGTGAATTCAATGTTACTAAAATGGAATCAAATAGCCGCAAAAGTAACCAGAGCGGATGTTCAAAGGTTGATGGGGTCCATTAAAAGGAATACCCAGAACTTTTTGCAGAACAAAGAAATTTAAATCTTTTAATATTATAGTATTAAACTTATCATTATCAACACAATATTGAACTTATCATTTAATGCATTATTTGTTATTCTGAGTGTTCTGGTTAAAAAGATACAGCAACTTTCCTGCGTGCCAATTTTGCGTGAACCGCGCTTTATTAGAGGTTTCTGTCGTTGTACCGCGACCTCATTTCTATCTAGTCTAACCTGCCTAGAGTACCTCATCCAGTCCAGTCTCCCTCAAGAATTTGAGTATTGCGCCCGGATCTATGGATGCTAGTTCGGTACTGGGCACTTGGTGCATGCCCAGACATTTCCTTCTTTTGTGGATCAGTGCTCCACATTGAGCTAAAATATGTTCTGATGATTCGTCTTCCTCATTACAAAACCTACAAATTGAGCTTTGCTCAACCCCTATCTTGCAAAGGTGTTCTCTGAGCCCGCAATACCCAGTCAGAATACCAGCTAATATGCGCAAACTGTTTTTGTTGAGATCAATGCAGAATGCGTATCTACTTTTATTATAATTGCCTAAAAGCGCTTTGGATTGCCTCAGTCCCGTAAAATTGGTAAATAGTTCTTGCCGCTTGTTTCTCTCTTCCTGCCTGAGTAATTTCCTGTTTACGCTATCTCCTATTCCACAGAAGGGTTCAGGTCCCACGAAAGTGGTTGCTGCCTCCTTTCTTGCAAGCTCGTCTGCCTGCTCATTACCCTCAATTCCTGCATGTCCAGCGACCCAACATAGAGCGACGTTGATTGAGCTTGCTCAAACAGTTTTTGCACCAAAGCGCACACTAGCGGCCCTTGTTGGTAAAAATAAAATGCAGATTCAGGTTCTTCATCCCCGGAAACCTCCAGAGAGACCTTTTGGTGGTAAAAATATGTTCAGTTAAATGACGCGACCACAGACTAAAGCAGCAACTTCAGAATAAAAAAAAAACACTTAAAATCGCCAACTTGGGAAAATTGAGAAATTACTTTTCTATATACAACCCAAGCTTTCAGAAAAACTTGGTTTCATCAATTTCCCAGCCGACTGCCGTACAGTAGTTGTGTTTTATTCGCCAGCTAGTTTAACTTGTGCGAATAAAACGACCAAGTTGTTAAGTCTCTCTTCGTTATATTGTTATTCACAATAAATCTGCTCAGCAGCTAGAGATGAAATATTTTAATAGATCCCAGTCATTGCACTTAATTGTGGGCATTGTTTTTAGTTTTTACCCTTTATAAGAATATTTAACAATGATTTTAACTTATTTTCACCGGCAGCCATTCCGGATATTTTCATTTTTTGTGTCTTTTTTTGCAATCTGTCGTGCTTCTTCTTTCACTATTGGCAGTTCACAATAGAATTTGATGTAGCTAAACTACTGGTTAAGTATACATAACAGCTATAATTACAAGTTTTATCGCTGCCTCTTTGTTGTTGTTTCACATACAATTATCGCTGCTAGTTAAACATAACTAGAAGCAAGTGGCGAATAAAACGCAGCTAGTATAATAAAAAAAATAATATTTTGTACTGAAAACGCATTTTATGAACTTCAATTCCTTTCAAATCTTATCCGATTTTTGTGAAACCTCGATGCAATCATTTTTTTGACCATTGTCCTCTTTCTAGGGGCGCGTTCAATTTAGTTTTTGATTTCAGTTTCATTCATACAATGAGGAGCCACGCTAATGCCACACATTATGGTTTCCAACCGACTGGATTCGCAAAAAAGAGCATAACGGTGTTAGATTGGCGACTGTTTGAAAGAATATATCTAAAAAGTTATTATAAGATTTATTATTAGCTTTTATTAGCACCACATACCACATAACCCTGTATCTACGTAAAGCTTTTGCATTTGTTTTTGTTTTTTTGGAAAATATACAATGACTATAAAATTTACATTTAAGCTACAACAATAACTTTATATCCTACAACGAAATAAATATCGCATCAAAGACATACTTGTATTCTCGTATACACATACATTTCAATCTGCGTATGTATATGTATGTGTGTTGAGAGAAAAAAAAGTGCAGCGAATTTATACTTGATTCTATTATTGTAAATATATTTATTTATTATTTGCCATTTAAACTGTGAATTTAATATATTTTATTATTTATTCTCTAACTAAAAGCTGTAATAATAATAATAAATGTGATCGATATTGCAGGCAATTGTTGTTGTTACTGCTGCTATTGTTGTTGTTATTGTTGCTGTAACATTTATTGTTTTCAACTATTGTTTTGGGTAAACATTTATTGTCATTGCTGCGATGGTGACTCTAAGTGTTGTTGTTTATTGTTGTTGTTGATGTGTATAAAAAATGTAAAGTGGGGGGAGGGGGGGGGGAAGTAGTTAGTGTGCATTATGCATTATTTTTTATGCATTTTGTCAGGTTGTCAGTTGTTGTTGTCTCATTGTTATTTGCTGTTATATTGTTCTTTATTGTTATTTTTGTTGTTGGTGCTACTCACTCTAGTGTGTTTACACATTATTTAAATGTACAAGCAAATGCGATGACAGGTTCTATTTCCCACGATAGCTACATATGCATGAATGAGAAGATTTTAGTTAGAAAAATGATAAAATTTCATAAGTAAAACAGTGACATTTGTTTCCTTTCTCATGCCTCCCCGCCCCCCTCTCCTCCCTCTCCCTCGACCCTCAACCCACATAAGACAAATAATTTAAAAATCTATTGCATTTCATCAATGAAATCATAAAAATTTAGCAATTCCTATTGCTTTCGCTTATCAGCAGCAACATTTGCTGTCGATAATTTTCTTGTTCTTGCAGTTTTTTAATTTACCAAATGTTAATAAAATATTTATTTGTTAACTGTAAAATACCACGCCTCATTTTGACTTTTGTTCTAATTAAATTTTTCGTTTCTACTTTTTTTTTTTTTTTGCGATTAAATATCACAAAAAATTGCTTGCTTGGTTGCTAGCGAGCTTAAAAAGACATTGGCAAAAATGTCGATTTCCTTCAAAGATTTATTCAATTTTTTATTGTTTCTTGTTTCTTCTAACAATTATTAGCTTTAGTTGGTTTGTTTTTTTTTTGCATTTATTTATTTGTTATTATTGTTTTTTCATTATTGTTATTTGTTGTTGAGAACACGTGTTTACTTACAAAATAAATAGATAATAATATTAATCAGCAAAAAAAAAAAAAAAACTACAAGCCAATGAAATGAAATGTATAAACAAGACACGATTTGTTTGAGTTTTTCAATTTTTAATTGAAAACATTTATGTGCACACGTTTGTCGCTTAAGTCTTTTGTTTTTTGATTTTTGATTTTTGCCTGTTTTGTTTTTTATTTATTAATTGTGTGCATAATTTCATAATCGTAATACGGTAAAATCATTTGATATACATAAATTATTTGATTGCATTAATTGAAAATATAAATTTGTTCAATAAATTAAAATATACGATTGCTTAGGTCGAAACCATTTGTCCGAAGTTTTTGGATTATATTTTGTATAATATCTTTACAACCCTACAATCACTTTTAGGCCATCTTGGTAACTAAGTGATTGAATGGTAGTCTCCCTGCCTCAGGTTCGACTAATAAACTGCGAATAATTGCTAAAATAAATATAAAATAAATGGAATATAAAATAATTAAGAAACTCTACTCTTAATAAGGCATAAATGCAGTGGCGGTACGTCCATATAAGCCCAAAAGCCGGGCTTGCCTAAGAATTGGTAACTGAAAATTTATATAATATGTACTTACAAAATTACTACCTACTACTTTTGAAATTTGAAAATGGATGTTTTCATAATATGCTATCTCGTTTATTCTAATTGGAGGTTCTATAGCTTTTTTAGTATATGCAGTTCCAAAAAAAAGTAGCAGCATACCAATTTTCTACTACTATGTATGATTTTATATAGAACTTTCAGTTTTTGTTTGCCATTTGGAAAGTATTTACTCCACTTTCTTTTACTCCTGTATTTTTGCGCCATTAGATTTTAGCAGAATTTCGAACCGATTAAATTAGGTTCGCGTTCAGATTCAGGTTCAAGCAAAAAATAATAGTATGTTCCGGTTCAGGTTCAAATAAAAATGAAGCAAAACAAGGTTTTTCAAATAATAGTTTTACTTATTTACATACATCAATACATTTAGTTACTTTGCAATTTGCATTTTTTCATTCCGTTGACATTTTTCTTATATTTGATAATTTGCAGTTTTATTAATAAGGTTTATATTAAGAGAAATTATCGTTTAGTTTAAAAAATAGTATATCTCTCAACGATTTTAATCCAAAAATGTCCTTTCTACGTTCACCTCCTTAATTTATATGCTCATTTTGTATTTTTAATGTTAATATTTTATCAAGTCGAAAAACTTTGGTAAAGGCCAGACAGAGCTTCCATTTTCCTTCTTCAATCGGGATCTAGTAAAATGTAAGAATAACTGTAACGTAAGATGTAAGATAACTGTAACGACCAGTTCCCCTCTCGCTCGCACTACTGCGCGGCATGACTGTGCCAGTGATGGGACTTTTGCACAATTGTGCTAGATCTAACACATTTTTCCCAAAACTTTGATTTCTAATACTTTTAGCACCGATGGTTCCAAATCTAGCACATTTTCTTTTTTTAATATTATTTTTGATTTATTTTCATTGCGTCAATTTGCAACCTTGCAATTGCAAAACTATTGTGAATGGCTATTTTATTATGTTAAATTAGTATCGTTTTTATCATTAGCTACATTTTATTCACTACTTGCTTCTATTTATGTATAACTAGCAGCGATAATTGTATGAGAAAACAGCAACAAAGCCGCAGAGATACCACGTATAATTATAGCTGTTATTATACATAACAAGTTGTTTAACTACATTAAATTCTATTGTGAACTGCCATAATTGGGCTGAAGAGACTTAACAACTTGGTCGTTTTATTCGCATATGTTAAACTAGCTGGCGAATAAAACGCAGTAACTTCTTAAACATTTCCAAACTACAGGTTTGTAGATGAAGAATTCATATTAATTTCTTAACATAAATGTAACTTAAATATCTCTTTGAGATAAAACAAAACATTCACATTCTTTAATGTCATGTTTATTCTTTTTTTGTAAGAAACATTTTTCCAAGTTAGAAATAACGCTATTATAAACTTTGAGCCAAGTTATTGACTTATGTTGAGTCTCAAAGTAATCTGTTAAAAGTATTCAAATGAATGAATTAATATATTTTATTTACTTTATTAATATTAAGTAATAGACTGAATTACTATTACTAATATTACTATATTTTGATTTATTGAATAAAATAATACAATAAAATTGATATATTTTTCTTAATTTAAAACTTAGCACATTTTTCCATAATCTAGCACAATTTTGCATCCAAATCTAGCACCGTCAAAAAATTTATAGTCCCATCACTGGACTGTGCTACTCTAAACAGCAAAGAGAAGAGAGAAGAGAAGAAGAGAGGGAGAAATTAAAATACGAGCGGAGTTTGTTTGTTTATGTTTCGATCAATTTACTCACACATATATGCACATACGAAAACAAAATGTGTGTGTACATTTATTCGTAGCAGAATTATTTGTAGGTGTTAAACGTGTGGAGATAGACTATACTAGGGATGTGCACTTCAGTTGCCCTCTGCCGACGTCGTGTGTAAGAAGGTGCTAGAAGCGGGGTGTAAATTTAAAGACGAGCGGTGGTGGTTTTATTGTGTGTACACATACACATTATTGTTGTTGTTTTACCAAAAGCACACATAAATGTGCATGTATATGTGCAAAAATCTAAAATAAGGAAGAGAGGCCAGTGGCGGATACAAAAAAAAATTTTCTGGGGGGAACATAAATATTAAAAATTTCCATATATTTAGAATTTTTATATCAGATATTAGTATTTGAAAATTTTTCGGGGGGGGGGGGGGAGGGTGCGGGGGGAATAGGAAATAGCCCCTTGCAACAGCCACTGGCCTAACCAATTGTGAAGCAGAGTGGCCAATTTATATTAAAATAACCCGCGACCAAAATATGTCCGATTTACACATTTATATTACCATTACCAAAAGTAAATCAGCTTTCAATTTATAAAACATATCTTGTGAGATAGAAAAAACAATTAAAAAAACAAAAATAGCTCGAATAACCATAAATGGTTAACTTGGCCACACTAATGTGGAGAGTGAGTGAATATAACTGAGAGCGCCCTGGCTACTGCCAGAACGCCGAAGAAATGTGAGCATTGGCAGTAGGAATGCCAACTTATAAGGAATTCCTCGAATTGTTGGGAATCGACTTCAATTTTAGTTAATTGTAGGGAATTGGGGAGTGAGATCGTTTTAGTGGGCGACTGAAAATTTTAATTTTTTGTCAATTTGTTGATATGAAAAGTATATATTTTTTGTGTAAAACCTTTTATTAATTTTTTATTTTTATTATTCTTTAATTTTTGTTAAAAGTATTTGCATACATTACATACAAGCATAAAATTGTAATCGTAATCAAAAATATTATTTACTTTTTGTGTTAATTATTAATTTGATCTAAAATATAGAGTTGGCATCCCTGATCAGCACGCAGCAGTGCGTTTGCTGCTTCTCTTTTTTCGATCTCTCAAAGTAACAAACTCAAAGCAGGAAAATTACATATGCATTCAATAATATAATTAAAAAGTTCCTCTATACAAAGACAATTGAAAAATTCTTCCTTTTCCTGGTAACGCAATTACTAGGTTTATGAAATCAATCCAAAAAGCATGAGTAAAGTATGGCTAAGTACGAAGTTTTCTTATGCATTCCCGTTCTTACTCTCTACGGGGACGAAATCAATAAATTCATATACATATACATACACAAAAGAAATCACAATTGTTCTCTCATACTAGTTTCTCTTCCCCTTAGCACAGCGTTACCCCTCGTCTAGCCCTTATGAGTATAGTATCAGCTCATATGTGTTTATTGCCCATATGTGTCGAAGTGCACATCGCTAGACTATACCATACAAGCAGAGAAGTCGACGTAGCAAACACAGACGTTTTATAGGTTTTGCATTCGGTTAGTTAGATTGGATTAAAATTAAATATTTTTTAAAATACAAAAAACAATACAAAATGATATGTAATAAGGATACATTGTTTCTTATTTTTATTAAATGCAGTTAAGGCAAATTTCTTTGCGGTGCTTTTAAAAAGCAGTGTGGTGACTGGTCACCGCTGTTGCCTTTTTAAGGTTAAATGCGGAATGCATTTATAGTCGCCTGAGAATTGGTTTGGCGTATGTGTGTACAAATTTATATACCTATAAGCCAAATCAATTCTCAGGCGACGTTATGTAAAATTTTCACATCTAATAAAATTTCAAATCAACAGGAAGAAAAATTTAAAGCGCGGAAAAAAAGATTCAATTGCAGCTGCGTATATGCGAACATATCGTGCCCGATGCATTGAGTAAAAGAAAAATAATGCAATTACGATTTGGTGCAATTGCAAAATATTTCTGCTATCACAACAACAAATATATGCGACATGGAATAAAAATTTTGCATTTGCAATGATGCAAGACCATTTGCAATTTATGGTGAATTGGGCTATTATATATAAAAGATAATGATATCTTATAAATTTTTAAGGTTATAAAAGAATTGAATTTGAATTATTTACCTAAGCATATAGATTATACATACATCAAATCCCTATATATGGCTATACATATGTGAGCGTATGTATATGGCATTCAGTTGGCTTAACTTTTTACACATCAAGTACCTTGCGTGCCTTGCACACATCCATTGTTTTTTTTTTTTGTCAAATACATTCTTCATATATAACACAACCCCATATAAAAAAAGAATACTTTTAAGATTATAGTTAAACAACAAAAGCTTCCGAAAAACGCTTTAAAATGTATGCTAGCACTATGTGTTCAGCATTCATCAAGTTCGACAGCTTACCCACAATTATTTAATGAACTAATCCCTCCAATTTTTTTTTAATATGCTAATGAAATATTTATGAATAGAAATTAAGAAACAAATTTCTAATATCGACGCGTCAAAAAAATGTTTTTTTTTCCGCAGTCAAACCACTGTGCGGCGCGGTAAAGGTCGCCAAATCGCCCCGGCCTAATACACATACTCTGTGCATAAGTGTATAATGATCAGGTTAGGGTTAAGTTAATAATAATAAAACTAAAATAGTTATACAGTAATAAATTTTAATAATTTTTTTTAAGAGTAAGAAAAAGAGAGAGAACAAAAAATGTTAAAACATTATCAACAAATAAACCATAGATATTATTCATCTCCCAATTACCACCAAGTATATGCACTAGTAGCTTTCTAATAGGTACATAAATAAGTCTAAAAATATGTTTTTATTTTTTTGTGGCAGGTATGAGTTTGAAGAAGCTAAAGATAAATTGCGTAAATCTTGTTAGTAACTTTTAATTATGAATTTAATTACTATAGTTAAATGTCTGCAAAAAAAGAAAGGATCTGTGAATATTGATATGTATATGTGGCCTCAGTGGTAAATTGGTCGGTGTGCTGGACTGTTACGCAGGGTACCAGGGGTCGAAACTCAGGATGTCCAATGACATCTAAAATAGAAAAAAAAAGATTTTTAAGAGTAAAAATTGCTCAATAAACAAAATCAAAGTACACATATTTGATACACCATAAGTTTGTTACTTTGCATTTCGCGCTCTCACTCTCCCTCTCTCTCTCTTTCTTTCCGTGCTGAGCACCAGCAACTTCATTTATTCATTTATTTTTAAATATGCATGATTTCAAATAAAATGATTTGGTATCCACTTTACATCAAATTTTAAACTATTATCATGTACTTAACACCATAAGCTCAGCTTAGAGCTTAACAATTGAAAACCTTCTCAATAAATATGTTCCACTTGCATATTTGATGAACCATTTATTCTTTTTAATATCAGATCGGTTATGCTGTTTGCTGTTATGTATGTTGCTCATGAAAGCAGAGGCGTAACTGTTGGCTACACTAAAATTCTTATTACAACAACAGCAGCCGCAGAAGCCACAGCAGCCGTTATAGTTTTTGCTTTTATTCAGTTTATTTTTTAAATGAGGGAAATTCTATGCTTTATGAGTGCAGCACATATTTCATCATTATCGTCGTGATCATCGTCATCGTCATCATCAGCAACGGCATCTCAGCAATGGCATTGGCATTGCCAACATGTGCTTGTGTTGCTGCTTGCTGTTTCATTGGCAGCGTTAGCAGCATCACATTGGTCGTTGCCGTCATGTGCTTTTGCCCTCGATCCATAGATCAAGATCATAAATAGCAATAAGGAATATAAAATAGAAAAAAAATATATAAAAGACAACAACAACAACAGCAATATCTGCTAACTGTTTCAAGCGATCAATCAACAATGATCTCTCACAAACGGCGGCAGCGGCACTAACTATAACAACAACAACAACAACAACAATAGAAGTAGCAGAAATTCGAAAATTTTACACTACAAAAAATAAATGGAAAGTTAAGTTTAGACAGCGTTGAATATAAAATTTGCTAATCTTCAAGAGGACTACAAGTTCTTTGAAGAGGTCCTACTGGTCCTTTTCTACATTTGCCACGTTTTCTATTCTGCGTTGAAAAAACGAAGGAAAAGATCAAATGAATATAACTTGGAGACTTAGTATTTCCATTTGCTTTTTTTTTGTAAACATGAAATACTTGATTAGGTTTACTTTTTAAATATTATTTCATGTAAATGCTGTAAATGATTCATGCGAGAGGTCCAATTTTGAAACACTTTTTCCATCATAACGGCTGGTATCTCACTAAAACCACGTGTAATATTGTTTTCCGAGGCTGCAATTGACGCTAGTTTATCGGCTTAGAAGAGTGACTTTACGTAACCTCACCAAAAATAGTCTACAGGCGTCAAATGGCATGATGAAGGCGGTTAATTCACCGGTCCAAAACGAAAGATAATATGCTCAGTGAACTCATCTCTCAATAGGTCCATTGTTTCACGTGCTGTGTGACATGTAACCCTGTCTTGTTGAAGTCACATGTCGACCAGACTCAACTCGTGCGTTTTAGGCAAAAAAAAAAAGCTGAAAATTATCGAACGATAGAGGACGTCATTGACGGTAACGTCGCACAGTGGTTTGACTGCGGAAAAAAAAATCAGTTTTTTGACACGTCGATATTAAAAATTTTTTTCTTAATTTCTATTCATAAATATTTCATTAGCATATTAAAAAAAATTGGAGGGATTAGTTCATTAAATAATTGTGGGTAAGCTGTCGAACTTGATGAATGCTAAAAAACACAAAGTGCTAGCATACATTTTGAAGCGTTTTTCGGAAGCTTTTTTTGTTTAACTATAGTTATAATCTTAAAACTATTTTTTTTATGGGTGTGTTATATATGAAGAATGTATTTGATAAATAAAAAAACGAGAAAAATTTTTTTCGGAAAAAAATTTGGTTTTTAGAAACTAAAATTTCAAGATAATTCCTTAAGTTTGGTGGACCAGGTCTATCTTGCGAAGGTGTGCGAAATATTTTAATATATAAAAATGTAAAATATAATTTCTTAGCTAAATAACAAAAAAAAAAATAAATAAAAAATTGGCTGCGGATAGCTGCGGATCCCATTTTTATTAACAAAATACTAAATGCATATCGGTTAAAAACTGTATGAAAATGTAAGTATTTGTGGTATCAGTGAACTTTTAAGAGATGGAAATTTTTTGTTAAAAATAAAAAAAATATGGACTAAAATGAAATGTTGAAACAGTTAAAACCATTTTTTATGATATTTATCTCAGTATCTTGACTGTAACGGATTTTTAGAGCTTTTTCAGTTTTACTGTTGTATGGGAAGTGGGCGTGGCAGTTGACCGATCAAGCCCATTTTCATAAATTTTGTTTCCACGAGCTAAGAGTGACTCCTGCAAAAAATCGTTACGCTGAGATGATTCCTTATATTTTTTTCCTCACTTTGTATGGAGTCAAACCACTGTGCGTCGTGGCTATCGTTATCTTTTAATAAATACGGACCGGTGACCCCGCCGACCCAGAAATCAGAGCAAACAGTGAATTTTGGTGGATGCATTGGCAGCTCTTGGATTGCCTTTGATTGTTCATCAGATCGAATGCTACAATTTTTCTTTTTAACATACGCATTCAACCAGAAATGAGCTTCTGAGCTTCTTCGCTGGACGTTTAAAAAATTATATTCTTCAATCAAATCCAGGCTTGATTGTGTTGGTGAACACAATAGCCTGCTATTGAAATGAGTTCCTAGATACTCAGGAATTTCAGGAAGTGAAACTGCTGACCTTCTGGCTAGAAAAGGTTTGGAAACTGGTTTCCTGGGCCCAGAACCGATACTCTCTTTGTCATCTGCAGCCATCAAGACCACCATTAATAAGAGAGTCGACTTGACCCACAATCGTCAATGGGAGGAACTGAGAGGCTTTAGGCAGACAAAGACGATGTTACCTGTTATCTCCAAACGTCTAACAGACTTTTTGTTATCACTTAACAAAAAGAGCTGTTGACAGCTGGTGGGACTATATAGAGGTCACTTCTCTTTGGCCAAACATTTGAATGTAATTGGCCTGGGAGCTAGTGCCTTCTGTGCTTCCTGTGGTTCGGAGAAAGAATGTGAAGAGACAGCAGATCACTTTTTATTTTAGTGTCTCCCCCGATTTCTGCCGGATCAGAGTAAGCATATTTGGCACTGGAGTGTCGGGAGACGAACACCTGAGCTCTTTAACACCGCAGGATCTACCAAGATTTATTAATAAATCTGATAGATTTAAGGAATAGCAAAAAAGAACGCAAGATATAGTACAATGGACGTCTGAGTGCTGTATTCATGAAATACTGCTTTTGCTGTTCCAAAAAAAAATATTCCTCAAGTTTTTCTGAGGCATTCGACGCTGTGACAGGTCGCCCGGCTTTAGTTTTCAGTTCTTGAAGTAGCTGCATTTTCTGCACTTTTATAACGTAAAATATTCCACTTAGTCGAGTAACATAATCCCAATTGCTGCGAACGGCGATGGATGAACAAATTACGGTCTTCATCAATACTCACAGCTATGGTAGCAATATTTTCCTCTGTATGCACCCAATAGTGTAAAAATATTGCGAAAATTTGTTACTACGGCTTGAATTGCTTGCTCAGCTTAAAAACATTTCTCGCAAAGCTCGAATTTTGATAACAAAATTCAATAATTTATAAGTGTTGTTCGGGTGTAAGTCTTTTCCTGATAAAATGGCAATGCTAACTGAGCATGCTTGACTTTGACACAAACTGCCTAAAATTCTACATTGAAAAACTAAGCAGCAATAAAACCACTTTTTAGCTTAAATGATCTCCTGGCTGCCAAGCTTCCGTCTGAAAAATTCTTGTCTGGTAGTTTCCGCTTGGGTTATTCAAATTTGGTAGACTAATGTCTTTCGTACCCTCCTATAATGAGCTGATGTGTTCTCACTTGATACGCTTTCACTTAGTGAGCTTCCATCTGTCAAACACTCTTGAGGCGAGTTTCCGTCCGAAGAGTTTTTGTTTAGTGAACTTCCATTTGGAGTGCTCACATCTGGAGAATTTTCATCTACCGAGCGTACTTACGGCTAGTTACCATCTGACGAGCCCTCGTTTGGTGAGCATTCAACTGATGAGCTCTCGTATTTAAAACATTCGTTAAGTGAACCTGTTAGCGTTTCTTTAAGCTCCCACTTTGTGAGCTTAACGCTGAATTTTCTGTATTTATGATTAGTTTGCTTCTGACGAACTTTTGTCTATTAAGCTCCTGTATGGCATGATCAAATCCCATGTACTCCCGTCTTTCGAGGATTTTTAATTCGAGTATCACTTTCCAAATGAGAAGTTATCCTGTAATGAGCTCTGGTATAGTGAGCTTTAAGCTGGCAAACTTTCATCCACTAAGCTCCGATTAGGGAAGCCTCCTCCGTCGAGTCTCTGTGTGGTAAATTTTAATCCGGTGAGATTCTGTCTACCTAGCTTTCGTTTATTGAACTCTCATAAAGAAAGCCCTAGTCTAATGAGGTTTCAACTGAAGAGATAAACTTCCGTTAATTGAGTTTGTTTTTTCTACTTTTTTTCGGCGAACCTGAGTCTGGTGAGTTTTTATTTGTCGAGTTCTCATCTGGTAAGCTCTGATTTAACGATTTTTTGGCTACTTAGATCTCGTCCACGAAACTCTCGTTAAGTCGAGCTTCTCTATGGCAAGTTTTTGCATGCCGAGTATTTTCGTCTCGAAAAGTGCAGAAATATTGATTCTATTGCGTCTACTGCTGCCAGCTTAAAACGAGTATGTTGTTTTCAATGCTGGCTGCAGTCTTCTCTAATTCCTTGTCGACTTATAGCCAATGACCTTATTGGTACAGTTTCAGCAAAATTGTTTCAATGACGCCATTTTACCATCATTTTCATCCTCATGGAGTCGTTACGTTAAGAGGAGATGATAAAACTGGTTGCCTTCTTCGGAGATTTTTCTCATATTCGCGAATTATAACTCTTATACAAGGAAACACAAATTAGTTGCTCGGCTCAGCTCATTGAGAATAAATAAATTTTACTATTGTCCTAATGGTGGTATGCTAATAAGTTAGATACATACTCTGAGACCGGTATCAGCTTGAAGCGAAAATTATTCTTGAAAAACTAGCTGCTATGTTCATGTTCTGTCCTTTTTGCATTTTGATCATAATTTTTATGAATTTTTGTTTTAAATTAGCTTCTCTACGATAATCAAGCACAATGGACTGCCGGATGTTGTAGATCTTAGAATTCCTCCCACTTAGCATTGCCTTCAGTTGACATTGAGTTTACTTTTTCTTCACGCTATTACTAATTGCGTTACTCGCTATAGAATTTACTCCGGCACTTTATTTTAATAGAATTTTAATGCAGAAATTCAAATAAAGTCTTACTAAATTACGGCTAAAATTTTCTTCAGTGCAAACAGCAACTGATGGCAATGTTACTTAGATAAACTCGTGCTATAAGGAAAACTTTTTATTTCTGCTTCTTTTTATTTTCCTGCAGTTTCAGTTGTTGGGCCATGTGCTCTGCAACCATTGTACCATATACATATGTACATACATCGACCCATGCTGCTGCTGCCGGTGCTGCTGAAATAAGATCATGATGCCGAGTTCTTACTGTAGTATGAGTAGAAGTTTTAGATTGGTGCGATGCGATGCGACGCGACGCGACGCGACGAGACGCTACGTCAAAGAATTATAAAACGTGATCGATTGATTTGTGCGATCGCGCATATCGCAAGTTCAACTAGATTGACTGTTGACTAGATAATTGTTGCTTTATTGCTGTTGATGTTGTTGTTGTTGTAACGATTATTACTATTGTTGTTGTTGTTGTTGTTGCTGTTTAACTGATGTTGTATTTTTTTTTCTGAAGTATTTGTTGCTCTTCATTGTTATTGTTAGTATCTATATTGAAGTCATTGCTTTACCTGCTGCCGCCATTGTTGTTGTTCGTATTGCTATTGCTCCTGTTGATGCTGATGCTGCTGCTTCGATTTCTTCTACTTTGCCACTCAATAGCTCCATTGAATTTGTTGTGTTGTGTTTTCTTTCAGCTAAGGTATGCAATTCACTCATTCCAGGCAATCTGTCAGCCTGACAGTTTGGTCAAGTTGTTCGTATACCATAGAATGATGCCGACGACGCGCATGCGGTATTTGCTGCCTGCTGCTGTTGCATACTTAAAGCATACCACTGCTGTCTCTTCTATAGCATACTTTTTGGTCGGCATTTCATTTCATGATTGATGACTGTTGAAACGCGAACGAATTATGATTAAATAAGTAATTGAAGTTAAGATACGTACACAGCTTAACAAGCAACTAGCAACAACAACAGCAACGACGGCAATTGTAATGCGGTTAACAGTGCGGCAAATGCGGTACACACGGTACCCGGTACATTCCAGCCAGGCGCTGACTGACTGGCGTTTTTATTAAGCGACATTCAATTATGTTTTTGTTTTTTTTATATATTATGAAGAATAAAAAAAAAATTGGATATAAAAATAAAAGAGTTTTTTATTGTTGCTGTAGTTGTTGTTGGCAAGGTCTAGTTCAATGTTTGACTTCAATTTAATTTTCAATTTCAAAACTAATTTTTTCTTGTGTTTTTTGCTTCTTTGCTTTGCTTTGCATTTTTTGATTTGTATTGAATGAAATTGCTTGGTGTAATGAAGCTTTGGTGGACGAATCTTTGCTAAATTTGAAAAATTGGGTCATTATTTATAAAATACTTTGAGATTGGAATTGAAACTTACTTAGAGTAATATTTCGTTTACTTGTGGACTATTTTAGACTACTTATTTTCCACATCTGGAACTTTCACCTCGATTCCTTGGATAGAGTGAGCAATTCAACATTTTCAACAAATTGCAGAGCTCATGACTGTGACATCACCAGTAATGAATGGCTTTGTTGTCAAAATGCCATAGTTTGTGGTCTCGAAATTAACAATGTACTTTGAAGTAGATTTCAGTGCACCCCTGTCAGCTTGTGGCGCTACTAGGGTTGAAAGAATGACCAGCCTCTAAAACTGTTAAAGAAAACGATTATCTGATCTCACAAATTGACAACTTATTGAAATAAATCTTAAGTGGAACTAAGAATCTTGTCTGACAAAACACTCCCAAAGGCCAACGGGAATCTTCCAGTTGAGAGCTCGTCACTCGTGAGATTGTTAGTCGAGAAATCGCAGGTTGGTAGCTCACCAATCGAAAGATTGTCATTGGAAGCTTGGTAGTTAAGAGATCGCTATCGAGAACTTATCTCCCGAAAAATTGTCAGTCAGATACTTGCAACTCGAGATTTCACCAATCGAGCCTGCGAAGACTTTTTATGCCTGGTTTTTACTATGTCAAATCCAATCAAATTTGCCAGCATGTTGGCAAATTTCATATCTGAAATTCTCTCTTTTTCTCTCTTTGACAGGGAATATGACATAATGAAAACCAAGCATTAGTTGGTAGGTTGCCAGTCAAGATATTGCAAATCGGAAATTCGGTAGTTGAGAGATTGCCATCGGATACATGCCTTTCGATAGATTGCTAGTTGATATCATACCAGTCAGAAACTTAGCGGAAGAGAAAGTCAAAGTAGGGAACTTACCATTCGAAAGCTTGCCAGTGAAGTGATTGCCGGTCGAAAACTTACCCGCCGTGTGCTTGTTAGTGCTGAGCTCGCCAGTCGAGAACTTGCCAGTCGGGAAAACGCTTGCGATAGCTTGCCAATTTGGAAGCTTTCTAGTCGGTAGCTCACTATGCAAGAGCTTTTTAGTGAATAGATCGATAGCTTTTAGTATAGAGCTTGCCAGTTGGCAACATATCAGTCAGGAGATTGCCAGTCGAAGGATTACCAATCGAGAACTTGCCAGTCGAGAGATCGCCAGTCGGTAGCTTACCAGTCAAAAGCCCTAGAATCACCAGTCTAGAGACTTTCAGTTGTGTGATTGTATTAAGAGCATGGCAAGCGGGATTTTACCACTCGGGAGCTCGTTCATCGGGAGCTTACTAGTCGGGAACTTATAATTCGGAATATTGTCCGTCAACAATTTTTTTTTTCAAGAACTTGTGAGTCAAGAGATCGTCAGTTGCGGGCTTGCTAGTCGGTAATTCACTATAGTCAGTCGAGAGATCGTTAACTTTTACCAAGCCGGACGTAAAATAGCCACTCTCGCAATCGCTTTGAGGGAGATTGCTAGTGAAGAGATCGCCAGTTGAGATCTCACATTTTGGAAGCCTGTTTGGCAGAACCTTGCTTGTTAGTCGGGAGATTGCCAGTTAAGAGCTGGTAGTCAGGAGCATGCTAGGCAGGCACTTATTAGTCTCGAGAAATTGTCAATTAAGAATTTGATAGTAGGGAGCTTGCTAGTCGAGAGCTCGCCATATGGGAACTTGTCAATGGAAACATTGTCCGTCCGAAAATTATCCGTCGAAAGATTACCAGCTGATAGATTTCGGTAGAGAACATATAAGCGAGGAGATTGCCACACGCAAGCTTGCTAGTCGGTAGCTCTCTATTCGAGAGATTGTCAGACCAGAGATTTCTAATCGTAAACTCGCCTGTCAGGATCTCTACAGCCAGTCAAGAGCACACAACCCGTAAGCCCGCCGGCCGAGAGTTGCCCAACAGCGTAATAAAATCATATTAAAAACCAGTCCCCTTTAATTAATCAGAATTCTATGACCTTTTATTGATAGTAACTGCAAATTTCTAAAACATCTTTAGCAAAACAAAATACTGCATTCTATTTAAGATATTGTGAGTGTGTGTATAGTGAAACTCTGTTTCAAAAACGTATCACTCACTCGCGCAAAAATGCTTAAAATTTAATATACCAACCAGCCTTACTGCTTAGCTGACTTTAAAAATTTTTATCGCACAACTGCTTTAATTATTACAAATAATGTCACTGTAAAACATTGCAAATAAAAATGTTTAACAACATTTAACAGCAATCAATACATTTTCCATATAATATTTATGTATTTTTATATCACATTCATACACATACGCAACGGGGTGTGGTTATATTTTGTAGTAGATATGTAGTAAGAGCATATTTTGCTACCTTTTTTGCTGTTGAATTTTGTATTTCACTTATCGCTGCTGTAAGTTGAATATTTAAAAAGCGTCAAAAAAAAATCTGCTAAAAAAATATCATTTTGTGAAATCATTCAAATATTTTTCACTTAACAGCTTAGCTACGGTATATTAATTTGTTCGGTTATAAACGGATGCTGAAGCACAGTACATGGACGTAAGTGATAGTGACTCACAAAAGTGATCGCATACCTTAAGCAAAATTTGTGGGACACGATTAAAAGTAGTAATGTTGTTAAGATGAACAGAAGTGGAAATAAGTTTTTGAACTAAGATAACAAATCAGATTCCAAAAGGGTCTTGAAAGGCTCTATGAAATATTGCCCCAAAATCAAAGGTGAAAAATCACCCCAAAAGTGGGGCAATTTTTCAATATGCAATATTATCCCAACATACAAATTGAAATATGGCCCTAAACTAAAATGAAAAAATGCCCCAATATTTTTTTCTCTCAAATTTTATTTAAATGCCTCCAAAAATTTACAAAAACATTAATCGTATCATCTATCTGTCTTTAACAAAAAGGAGAATTGGTGCTTTCCATATTATTAGCAAGTGAAGTGGACTGCAATTTAAAGACGAAAGAGGTAAAAATATTCATAAGGAAATTATGAACGGAAACCCTTGCAGCCAAAAATTTATTCCAGAAAACAAAAGTCGCGATTGAAAGGATATTTTGGAAGAAATCGCGCGATTTTTTCCTAAAGAATCTTTCTTTCGCGACTTTTTTTGTGAATAAAGTTTTTTGTTCATTATTATCTTTATCATGTTCTCATTTTTAATTCAAAAATATTCATAAGAAAATTTTGAACAAAAAACTCTTGCATCCAAAAATTTTTTTCCACAAAAAAAAAAATCGCGAAAGAAAGTTTATTTAGGAAGAAATCGCGCAATTTTTTCCTAAATAAACTTTCTTTCGCGATTTTTTTCTTGTGAATAAAGTTTTTTTTGTTCATCATTATCTCAATTGTTTTTCCATTTTTATTCAAAAATATTCATAAAGAAAAATTGCAGCCAAAAATTGTTTCCACAAGAAAAAAGTCGCGAGGTAAAGTTTATTTAGGAAGAATCGCGCGATTTTTTCCTAAATAAACTTTCTCTCGAGACTCTTTTTTTTGTGAATAAAGTTTTTTTGTTCATTATTATCTCAACCATTTTTTTATTTTTATTCAGAAATATTCATAAGGAAATTATGAACAAAAACCAACAAATATTCATAAAGAAAAATTGCAGCCAACATTTTTTTCCACAAAAAAAAGTCGCGAGGGAAAGTTTATTTAGAAAAAATTGCGCGATTTTTTCCTAAATGAACTTTCCCTCGCGACTTTTTTTTGTGAATAAAGTTTCTTTGCTCATTATTATCTTCATTATTTTTTCATTTTTAATTCACTTGGTAACGTTTGTTGATCGACACTTTTTAACGCACTGATTCACTGATGTTGCTTGGTTGAAGCTCATTCAAAAATTCTTTGTTTTCTTACATTTGCAATGCATTACCGATAGCAAAAAACAAAATTTCATTAGAAGCTATAAATACCGTGGGGACCGGTCAAAACGCCCATGGGCTTTATGACCGCTGAAAATGGCCTTCAATTTTTAATTTTGTTATTTTTCGATTTTTGGGCCCTTTTTCCAAAATGAAAAATTACCCCAAGCAAAAAAAAGAAAAATGGCCACAAATCAATTGGAACTATGGCCCTAAATTTTCGTGTTGTTGTAAATAATAGAATATTTTGGGGTGATTTTTCACTTTTGATTTTGGAGTTATTTTTCCTGGGGCCATATTTCATAGAGCCGTCTTGAAAGACTTGAAATTTTGACCATAAATTCAATCTTTTTTGAATTTCAGCTAAAATATTTTTTTCAGAATTCCACAGCTCTATTATTGCCCCTTACAAATACAAACATAATACAAAATAATTTTTTAAACCGGATAATTATTTACTGGTTAGTTTTTAGAAATCCAGCAAAAATTGTTTGATACAAAATTAAAGGGTTGTGTGCAAGAGATGACGGAAACTTTTTTTGCCGGCTAAAGTCCATTAAATACCGTTTTGTTTTGAAAATTAATCATTCGAATGATCGCCGCCGTTTTGTTTACAGGACTCCATCCAAGAGGTCTAATTTTGTATGACTTTGTTACATAAGTTGGGCTGTTTTTCATCAATGGTTTGAATAATATTGTTCCGCAATTGGTCAATTGTGGTTGGTTTATTGGGATAAACCAGCGAGTTAAAAGAGAAAAAAGTTTAAGGGCGTTAAATCGCAATATCTTGCCGGCCATTCCACATCGCCTTTTCTTGAAATTATGCGGTCTGGGAACTTTTCTTGCAATAACTCTAATGACACGTCTGCTGTGTGACACGTTGCGTGGTCTTGTTGGGACCATACTTATGTTGTCCAGGTCCATGTCCAATTGAGACCACAAAAAATCTGCTATCATGGCCATTCTCATTTCGGAAAATGTATCATCCAACGCCGTCGCATAACCCAAACAATAGAGACTCTTGATACTACTGCAGATTCTCTCCTCAATTGCGGAAATTTTGCTTGTTCACGAAGTCGTTCAAACAATAATTTGCTTCATCGCGGAAGATGATTTTTTCGCTAACATTTGGAGCCCAAACAGCAAACGTACAACAAGCTTGATGGTCTTAAGGCTTCATGTCTTGTGCCAATTGAATCCTATACTTATGTATATGCCCAAGTCGTTTCGCAAAACTCGCCAAGTTAAGGTCATAGAAAGGTCAACTCCTTGTGCATGACGAGAAATCGAGAGGTTTGGGTCTTCAGCCACACATTCAGCAACAATAGCAATATTCTCGCTTGATCGAGCATTTTAGCGTACAGAAACTGCTCTGCTCGATCGGCAACCGAACCGCTTTGCTTGAATTTTTGCTCAATCGATCACTCGTTTTGAAGATCATTTCGGTCGTGAATATTTCGTAACTTGCGAAAGTTTGGCGATTAGAACATGAATTTTTGTATTAAATTTTTCACAATTTCGATGCATTGTTGAATGTTGTAGCGCTTCATGGTACAATTGTGACTATGACGGAATACAAACATGACTGTGCTGCCACCTGTCACGATAGAGCAATAAGCTATCAAAGTTCGGACATAGATATCGAAAAACCCTTTATAAATTATGGGTGAAACTTCTAAACTTTGAACATCGTTTGGCACAAATAAATATTTCCCAATTCGGAAAATCTTTTTTGCATTATATTTGTAATTGTAAGGAGCAATAAGAGAGCTCCCTCACTTTAGGTTTACAGAAGAGACTGTTTACGATGCCCTTAACTTTGAATAAGATCGTCTATAACTTTTGCACCTTATCTTTTCTCAATCCTGGGCTTAATTCATAACTTTAATCATATTTTACTAGAGACCCCTTACTAAACCATTTCAAGCTTAAAATCGTATGCAACAGGATCATTTTTAATAGGATATCTGCTCAATCTCTCACTTGAGGAAGCATCCTTGGATTGTGATCCTCATTTAAAATTCAATATCAGTGGCTCAAGAGTAGCACTCAACAGCAGATTACCTGATAACTTAACTAAACAAAGTTTTTACTCATCAAAAGTTAATGCTGCCACCTAAAAGCGTAGGGTATAGAGTATGTAAGTACTTAGTTGGTGGTAGAGTAGTAGCAACAAGCGATTAATGCAATTCAATTGCTGTTCAATTAAATTGAGGCAATACTATAAATGCTAATTACGCAGCTGGATCAACGCAATGGTGACTGTGGTGACTACACAACCACTACATACATACATATTTATGTACTTAAATACATAAATACATACTAATGTATATAAGAGATAACTGGAGTGTGACCCAAAGTTGTTCGCAGCCTGTTACATACATACAATGATTTTTTTAAAGCGTTTTTTGGTTTCATTGCGTTGACATTTAATGACCAACAAAACCAAAAAATAACCGCTATTGCATCCAATTGGCTAGTCAACAGCTTAAGCGGCATAAAAATGCTGCTGGTATTTGTTGGTGTGTGTTTTTTGTGTTGCTTTTGTTTTTGTCAAATAACTATGCAAAAGATTATTACCATTTGATAGTGTTTAAGTTTGAAACTACTTGTTCTTGTACAGGAGTACGAGCGCTAATATTTTGACATAAAATTGCACTTTAGTTAGTAGCACTTGTTGTTGTTGTTGTTGTTGTTAACATCGCTGATAGCTTAAATACGCTTAAAGGCTTCTTTTGATTTTTTTTTGTATTTAAAGAGATATTTGCAATCAACTTAAAAATTATTTTATATCAAACCTTTTTTTTTCGTATACAAATTTGTACGGTCAAGTGTTAAAAGATTCCGATTTTATGCGACATTTTTGAGTAATGTAATTGTTTTTTTGCGTTTTATGTATTTGTCCGTTGTCATATTGCTTCGCATAGTTGTTGTTGGTAACAGTAATTAAACTGCAAGTTTGTTGAAGTTATGTGCAAAATTTATTACGCATCATTATGTTGCTAATGAATTAAACAAAATATGAAAGAAACGAACTTGTTTGGTAGTAATCACCTGGCAATTGTTCCGTTGGGTGGCAGTATAAATCTTAAGACGATCATATTTTATGGTAGGAACATTATATTGTAAATAATCCTTTATGAGCTGCACCTGACTGAAGAAAACTTACAGGAGAAGGGAACAAAATGGAAATAAAACTGGCAGCTTTTTTGGTAACTGCATCAGAGATGAGAGAAAATTTGTTGTAGAGGCATTTACTCGTGAAAATATTTTCTGAAATTTTAAACGATTAGAACACTTTTTTGTTGTTCTGATTCGTGAACTTTAGCATCTGTTGGATCAAAGTTAGTTATTTCGTAACGCGTTCTCGTTCTCTAGAGCATGATACTGGGTGAAAATTTTACAGATTTGTATACCTGAGAGAATTTTCAATAGATTATAAAGTTTTACCGGTGGGAAGTTTGAAGCTTGCTAGTCGAAAGCTTGTCTGTTAGGAGCTTGCCAGTTGAGAGATTGCTAGTCGATTACTAACATTAAGAAAATTCACCAATCGGGAAATCGCCGGTTAAGAAATTTGCTTGTCACTAGCTCGTCAGTTGTGAGCTTACCAGTAGAAAGCTTGCCGGTACAGAGCTTGCCAGTCGAAAGCTTGTCAGTTATGAGACCTCCTGAGATCGTCAGTTATGAGCTTGCCAGTTGGGACATTGGCAGTCGGTAATTCACTATTCGAAAGCTTTAAGTCTGAAGATCGCCAGTCACAAGCTTGCCAGCCAATTTTTTTTTTTTTGTACTTTCGCAGGTGGAAATCTTCATAGATACCACAGAACTCCAGTTCTATGGTTATGTTGGATTCCTACCGTCTAAAACCAGCTACTTCCTCTCCTACAATTCTCCTCTCGGGACTACTAGTTGGTATTACTTTGCAGGGCTAATTCAGCGTTATGCTGTTATTCGCTTATCGTTAAACCGACGTGTCGTCCGCCTTTGTTCTTTGAAGCTATTTGTGTTGCGCCAATAACTGTTTATTGTTAATCACATATTCTCGTCGTTTTCTGTATTTGCGATATTTCGTTGCGCACGTTCGGCTTTACGTGCGGACTTCGCATTCCTCAACAATGTTATAATGATTTTCGCCATCTTGCATACTGTATTCAACTTCTCTACCGTTTCGCATATCTGTGTTGCCAAGTTGCCTACAGTGGGGGGTTCCTAAAAAGCTCTCTCTAATTCCTCTCTAATGCTGTTGAAGCATGGGCAGTGGAAAATGATGTGTGCCGAGTCCTCGGGTTTGTTGGGGCAGAACGGGTCTTCTCCAAGTTTAAATCTGTTTAGATATTGTTTAAAGCACCCATGCCCGCTGAGCATTTGGATGACGAAGTAATCGACTTCTCCATGTATGCGCTCCACCCACATTGCTATATTTGATAAAGGTGCAGCAACACTTTTCGGACTGCTCTCAGTTTGGCTGCCCTTCCATAATGGAATGCTTTCTTTCTTCTGTTTTCCTTATGTTGGCCTTTTTCCAGTTATATTATAAAGGCGCTTCATCTCTATTGCTAGTAAGTCAATAGGCACTTTCCATGCTATGACGCAAATGGCGTCATCCGACACCGTACGATAGGCGATGGATACCCTCAGTGCACTGAGCCTATAATTGAGCGAATGCCCCTGAGGTGTGTCTTCTTTGCGACCGCCTATGTGGGTGGTGCATACAGTCAGCTCGCCAGTCATGAGCTCGATAGTTTAGAGCCTGCCTTAGTAGAGAGCTTCCCAGTCGAGAACTTGTCAGTTGCGAGCTTGCTGGTTAGTACTTTGCTAGTCAAGATAACTAGTAGAGAGATTGTTGTCTAAAATCTCGTCAGTTGAGAGCTTATTAGTTGGGAGCTTGCTAGTCGTTAGCTTACCACTTCAGAGACCGCAAGTCGGGGGCATGCTAGGCGGAGTCTTAATAAAAATGGTACTGAAAAATTCGCCGGGTCCATCAAAACAAAAGATTCTATCTGATTTGTATACTTTACCTAATTCAAAGTAGAGTAATAATTTTTAAAAATTTTCTTAGCCCGCCCCATACCGTAGCTGTTTCTTTTTTATGAAAAGTTATTTTAAATCAGTGGTGAACCACAGCTAACTTCAGGTTCTTTCTAGAGTAAGTTTTTCTGTTTTAGTATTTCTTCACAATGACCTAATGGATTATCTACTAAAAATAAGAATCACTAAAAATCGCCAAGGTGAAATATTTCCGTGTTCGTATAAATCAGCTAATCTCAAACCGAGTATCCATTTTATATTTGGGATGCACACAGTAGATTGTAAACTGTAGCAATGTGGTGATGTGCTAAAAATTTGTATGAAAAATGGGAGAATTTGAGAGAATTTACTACTAATAAGAGATGCGATACAAGATATGACGAAACTGTGAGCATGGCAGTAGTTTAGGTGGATTCACCGTTAATATCTACGAAGACCAATGAGCAAATTTAAAATTTGGAGAACTTGAGTGGTAATCATAAACCAGAAATTTTTGTCGCATTTTAAGTTACGACAGATTTACGTCTACTGCGAATGCTTTAAATACTTTCTGTAGAGCAGAAATCATACTCCAGTTAGGAGTAGCATATCTTGGTTGGTTCTCAAAGGAACCAACGTAAATTGCCAGCAATTGTAAAACGCAACATTGATGACTCGACTCGAAAACGGATTGCGGTTCGGCTGCTGGCGTTGTTGGATTTAACACGTGAATTTCAATCCCACTGGACATTTGATCACGTTTTTTTTAAACCAAAATATTGTATATGCAACTGAGAACTATTTTTCTAACAATCAAGTTCCTCTTTTGGCATTCTCATCATGGAGATTTTTTCGCAACTGATAAAAGAGTGTTCTGAGAGTCTGAAGTCCTTGCCCATTCAAAACAAAGTCGCACTTTGTAAGGTAATTGTGACATTGCTGGTAATAAAGCTGGCGACGAATTATATAGAAATTGTTCTTCGACTGTGCACAATGGTTCCAATCCTTTTTGCGGACTTGTCTGGGCCTCTTTGAAATCTATCGGACTACGAAGAATTGCCTCGAGTATTGAAATCTAGTTCCAGGTCTCTGACAAGCGAAAACATTTATCGTTTTATCCATAATCGTTGAGTTCGACCGAACGTCAATATTTTAGCCGAAGCCGAACCGAACTTCGGCCAAAATTTTAATGTTCGGCCGAAGCCGAAGGCCGAACCGAACATTTGAACAGAAACTGAATTATAAAAAGTATAAAAATAAATCAATAATTTTTACTTTTTAAATGATAAATTTGGCCTAATTTGAAATACAAATGTTTTGTATATTATTTAAATTATATTTTCTTATTTTTATAATAGTATCACGCTTAAAATTCAAAGCGTTGTCTTAGAAAAAAACACTTATTTTTATATTTCATTGAACACAAAATACAAACTAAAAAAAATAGTATTATTAATCAAAGTTAAATAACTGTATATTATAGTGTAAAAATAACATTTTTTCGGCATTTGTACCAAGCAATTGACAAACCATATGTTTATAAAGCTGGCCTGCAGCACTAAAATGTTGCTAATTACCAACACTAGATGGAGGAGCGATAAGATTTTGGGTTGAAATTATTTTTAACCATAATTTCTGGCTGTAGTGCTAATATTTTTGTGTTCGGCTATTGTTCGTCTAAATTTTGGCCGAAGTCGAACACCAAATTTATGGGCGAAGCCGAACGTTCGGTCGAACTCCACATAATCAGTCCATTTCTAACATCAAATCGGATCTTAGACTGCACATTGGCTTCATGTCTGGGCATTATGTGCTCAGATATTACTTAAATAAGATAGGACTGACCAGTGAGTCTATGTTTCGAAGATGAAGACACGGTAACATCTGTGTGAATGTCCAGCACTGGTAGGGCTTAGAAGGGGAATTTTCGGAAAGTAATTTCTTTTTGTCAATGAAATAAAATCTTCCTTTGCAAAAGCAATCCTAACTTTGATTAGGCTAATAGCTCATCTTTTGTTTTAAATTTAGGACCGGCACAAAAATCTTTCAGGTCGCAGTTGTTGACAGCTTGGGCTTTCCACATTATGTAGTTTAATAATAGTTAATAACAGATTTCGTTCGATGGAGATATTTTATCTTCCTAGAAAAAAAAACTCGAATATCAAGAAACCTTAAATTAATAATAATAAAAAATAATTTAATGCTAATCTGCGCAATAAATGTATCGAGTTATGAGCATAAATTCAAACTCACGCAACAAACAGACTATAAATAGATTTCAAAATTAATAAAACCATATAATCTCTCATAAATATGCGAGTAAGTTGCAAATATCACACATAGTAAAATAAATGTTCCACAATCATTTTTTTTTATTGATTTTGCTAAAAATATTGACAAAATTTTTTGAGAATTGAAATGCTAATGTGTCAATGTAATACACCATAACAACAAAAAATTTGGTAATAAAAAATCAAATTGCACTAATTTCGAAAACGTGCCACCGTAATAACAATAGAAAATTCAAATTTATGCTAAGCTTTTGTACCTTTTACTTTTCAATGATCCATGAAATTCATCATCTTTGATTTTAAACATTTCAATTATATTTTTGCGTAGGCTTTAGGCATTGTTTGAAGATTGTTTGCCTTTTTGCGTCTCACTTCTCTTCTTCTCTTTCTATCTTATGCACACATTTGTATATCTCTGTCTCTTTAGTATTTATCTCGAACATTAAAGAAACATACAATTAATCCAATACTAAAAATCATATTAGTGATGTTTTTCTTTATTTTATATGACTTTTCTATATTTTTGAATAATTTTTTTTTTTTTTTTGCTATTTGTATAACTTTATTTTTATGTATGTATATATATTTCTATTACTATTAAATTTGTCAACACTCAATTTTATTACCGTTACCATGGCCTTAATTCGCCTGTAGCTGGCAATACTTTTTTTATTATTATAATTTTTATTGCCAGATTTAAATGCAACTTTGCAATTAATTAAATCATTACTTGTTTTGACACTATAGTGAGACGATTGCAATTTCTCCATAGTATCTGAAATTACTAATGGAATGGATTTTTAATGGTTAAATATTGATGCATTTGAGGAATGTAGGCTTAAGAACAATGTAGCTTCCAGTTTTAAAAAGCTAACTGAGCTTCGCTGTCCGACGAGAAAATGTTATGCTCGGACCCAAGCAATTTTTATATACCCTACACACTCCTGTTTGCATTTACTGATGGGCGTTTGATAGATTCACTGACTATATCCACTTTATGTATATATATGCAATTAGTTGTTCGTGGTCAACTTGGAATTTATATGGAATGACCAGCGTAGTTTCGATGCATTTAATTAAGCTAGGCTCTATTTTCCTTCAGCATTCATTTTCCTAGGGGAATAGTGAAATTGTCTTATTTCCATATTATGTTTCGCTTGTAATAATTCCTGGATCTTGATGAGTCAATCACTAAATTTGTGAATCATTCCGACATTTATACTGAATTATAGTTTCGTATAGTATTTCGCTTGAAAAAATTTCATATTTTCAAGTACAGTGCTATGAGCTGGACCTTGAAGAGCACGTCAGTGAATCAGTCTATGAATCAATGAGTTTTTTTGTAAAAGTGCATTTATAAGCAAAATTTAAGGCAGCTTCGTATTATTTTTCTCTTAGGAAAATTCAATATCTTGTGGGCTTTGTTGAGACAATTAGTATATAAATGAATCAGTCAGCGAATCAATGAGTCGCTCAGTCAAAGTTAATTTATCTGTAGTGATTGAAAAGTACATTTTTTTCCATACTCTTCTTCATTCCAGTTTCACATTCATGGGTTTAGTGCTTTAAATCGAGTACTGATGAGTCAGTCAGGAAATCAGTGAGTCATTCCAGCCAGCATACTTATTTGCAAAATTTGTTAACGAAATTTCTGTATTATTTTATATTATGAATTTTTCAGATCCGGTAATTAGAGGTGTACCTTGTTAAGTCTGTCTGTGTATCAATGGATCTTTTATGACTCGCGAATTTTGATTCACCTAGTCATATTGAAGTGTATTTACTTTGTTTACTTTCTGATTTACTAGTGAAAATTTTATGCCCTGGGGCTTGGATTGGACTTTCATGAGTCTGCTATTGAACCAGTGAGTCATTCAAATAAAATGCATTCAATAATTAATATTAATATTGTCAAGTACATTTTCATATTCTGCTTGAACTTCGCAAATTTCATATTTTTATGTCCAGTGGTTTATCGTGGGCGTTTATGAGTCAATCAATGGATAACTGAATAAGTCAGTGAATCAGTGAGTTATGCAGGTAAAGTTCGTTTATAAAGAAAAATTGAAAATTTTATTTATTTTCATATTCTGCGTCATTAGTTTCATTTTTCTGGGGTTCAAGATGGGTATTGATGAGTCAGTAAACAAAACCTAGACCTAGACCTTTTTAGTGAGTAAATAAATCATTTGATAATTCGGTAAAACTGTTAGTGAATCAGCCAGTCAAAGTACCTTTTCATATTCTGTTTCATCTGGGTAAATTCAATGTCTCTGAGTTCATTTGTTTAACCTGGGCATTGATGAGTCAGTCATTTAAATGAATCAGAGTTTATATTATCTAGAAAATCATATACCAGACAAAGAGCATTTGCATATTTCTCTTCAGTAACTAAAATTTCATGGTTAAGGGTCCAAATTCGGTGGTTTTGGAGTGAATATTACTGAGTCAGTCAGTGAATCTCTTGGTCGTGGAGATAAGGAATATTTATGTTTATAAAGAAATTGTAAAGCCCAGGTTTATATTTTCATTTGTAATAGTTTTATGTTTATATTTTCAGTGGTTTTGCTTAGAAATGTATGAGTCAGTAAATCAGTAAGTGAATAAGTCGGATAATGAATCAGTCAGAGAGTCAAAACCATTTACGTAAATCGCGTTTCCCCATTCCGCATTATTTGTGAAAAGTATTATACATAATCCTGGGTCCTGTGGCTTGTGTATGGGTCTCGATGGTTTTGCCAGTGAGTTAATGAGTCATTCATTTATTTTCATCTTTTTCATTATTAGCTCCATTTGCTTAGGCTTTAATGTGAGGGTGATGTATCAGTAAGCAAATCATTATGCAGATATTAAAAAAATTGCCCTGAATTGTGTTTTGTTTTGTGAAAAATTTATATCCAGTAATTTGAGTTGAACTATGTTAGTAATAGAGTGAATCAGCTTGTGAATCAATGAGTTATTCAGAAAATGCGAATTTATGTGTGAATATTTTAAAATGCATTTACTTTCATATTCTTACTCACTTGTCCCGATTCCATATTTCCAGATTCATTGGTTCTAACTGGCCTTTAATGAGTCAGTGGGTGGGTCAGTAAGAAACTTGGACATCACTGAATTATATGCAGAAATTGTAATGCTCAGTTTTGGGTTTTATTTTACTTGTGAAATATGCAGTTTTTATGATTTAACAGGACCTTGTTGAGTCAGTTAGGGAATAAGTAAAGTAGAAAGTAAATTAGTGAGTCTTTCAAGTAACGAAAATTTATATAAACAGGTTAAAAAACGTAGTCTAGTAGTTTGAATATGGAGTTAATGACTCAGTTAATGAATCAGTGAGTCAGCGGGGAAAAGTTTATTTATATCGATTATAAAATGCAGATTCATATTCTTGTACACATGTGGTTGACATTAGACTCCACTTTCTCACTTATTTTGTATTTTATTCGTGCCTAGTAAGACTAAAACTTATTCAGGTATCCCATTATTGTTATTCTGAAACTAGCCATATAAGTGCAAGTTTATTATTATTTTTTTTTTTGTTGTTGTGAATTTCTATGTGATTATATTCAAGAAAATGTTGATGCAGATTCAAAGTAGATACTTATTTTAGTTTATCACTTTTAAAACTAACTTCCCAAAAATAGCAAAACTAACTACACCTGACAAATGCAAAATTTCACTTAAATCAATTCCAAATAATGTGAAATTTATGCAAACCAAAAAAAATTTATGCAAGAAAAAACCAAAAACAGAAAAAAAAGCAAAATAGAAATAAACAAAAAGATGCACAATGAAGATGCTGAGAGTTACCAAATACTTGCTGCACATAGAAGCAAACCAAACACAAACAAAGACCTGTTGACGCTGTTGACACTATAGAATAAAATAGTTAACTCTCTCCCTCATCCTCTTCCTCCCATGCAGTTAGACACTAACCAAAAAAGGTTAAATAAAAACCCGATGAGAATTTAAACACGGTAAACACTGACACAAAACACATTGAGTACCACATATTCGTAAATGGCAACAAAATGAACAGGTTAAACGAAAATTTATGCAAAACATATTTAAATAAACTGAGATACATACTGTAAACTAAACGAGTACCTATACGAGTACTACAGTAGGACAGACAGTGTGTGGTGTATTGTGCACAGTGTGCTACTGTACAACATAAGATAAATACTAATACTACCGCATAACTACTCATGCACCAAATGTTGCACTGTGCTACATGCAATGAAATAAAAAAATAAAAAAAATAAAACAAAAGAAAAATTGATAGAAATTTGCTTTGAAATTTGTTTGCATACACTTTTGTTGTTGAGGTTGTTGTTTTTGTTATACAGTCAAAACAAAAAAAGAAAATAAAAACAACCGCAAAAACTTGCTAGAAAAATGGTGAAAAAAATGTCAAAAGTCTTGACATCAAACAAATGAAGATCAGCAGCACTCAAACTTTTATTTATGTGTGAATGAATACATGAATGTGTGTTTGTTTGTTTGTGTATTTGGCATTTGACATAATATATGACACTAAGCCTCAAAGAATACATAAATAGTTTAAAGAATATTGCATATTATTATTATTATTTTTTTTTTTTTAGATATATTCTTCTACTTAAAATATAAAGTAATCAATTAAATTAATTTTTCATAAATCGCTTTTACATTTGCGACAGTCTCATATGACATTACATTATTCGCACAATACAACAGTTGAGTCATTATCTTGCAACTGTCAAAAATTATCATTTTTTCATTAGTTTTTGAAATAAAGTTTCATTTTTAAATGAGACATTTTTTGTTACTTATTGTTTTTTATTTGTCTTTTTTCTTGCATTTAAATGTCATGTTCAACTGTCAGAAACAAACAAAACAAATAAACTATAAAAAATAAGACAAGTCAAAAAAATACATATCTAATACAATACTCTGATGTAGCTTAAAAAAAATCAATAATAGTTATACATTTGTAAGTACATGATATTGTATTTTTCCATGGAATAAGTAACCCAGTAGGAAAATAAGGAAATTATGTAGTAGATGAACGAAACTTGAACTAAGCTGACGGTTATAAGGCTTAGCTAAATTTAAAGTTAGTCAGCTGACTAATCTCAAACAGGGATCAAGTTTGATAGAATATATAGAAAAGATTGCCACCTGGCAAATTTACTGGTAAATAAACTGGATATAAGGAGTGAGATTGAAAAAATCTTAACACACGTTTTACCTAATAATTTTTTTGGGTGTAAAATCTAAAAATTTCTTTGATCTAGTTATCTTTGAAAAATATGTCAGTTGTTATTTTAAATGACAAACATTTTGATTTATTGTGAGTTTGATCAAAATGAGTGAAGAAAAAGAAGTACGTCTTAAAATTATTAAAAATTTTCAAAAATTTTCAAGAATTGAAGGTCTGCCGTCAAACTGTTTCCAATGTTATTAAACAGTTTCCAGAGAATTTGACCATCGATAGGAAACCTGGTTCGGGAAGAATACAAGGACCACATGATATTGGGAAAGCCAAGAAAATAAAAAGCATATTGAAAAGATCTCCAAACACATCTGGTAGAAAAGATGCCCGGTTAGCCCAGTGCTCTGACTATTTGGTGCGAAAAGTTAAAGCCAATGCAGGTTTGAAAACATACAAAGTCCAAAAAGTTCCAGACAGGAATGCTGCAATAAATTTAGACGCCAAAATTAGGGCTCGGAAATTAAAATCGAATTTCATACAAAAATATTCATTTTGTATAATGGACGACGAAACGTATGTACTGGCAGATTTTACGCAACTTCCGGGTCAAAATTTTTATGTTGCTGATGCTCGGGGAAATGTCGAAGAACAATTTAGAATCCAAAAGCAGACAAAATTTCCCAAAAAATTCCTGGTATGGCAAGCTATATGCAGTTGCGGCAAAAGAAGCAAGTTATTTGTTACAGTGGGCTCTATGAATACCGAAATATACATCAAAGAATGTTTGAAAAAAATGCTTCTTTCTTTCATAAGAGAGCACAATGTGTCCACATATTTTTGGCCCGATTTGGCATCATGTCACTACGGCAAGAAAGCTCTGGAGTGGTACCAAAGTAATAACATAGTTTTTGTACCCAGAGACGCCAATCCTCAAAATTGTCCGGAGCTAAGACCAGTGGAGAGATATTGGGCTCTTGTGAAAAGATACTTAAAGAGCACAAAAAAGGTGTCCCAAAATATCGAAGATTTTAAAAGGAGAAGGGCAAACTGTTCCAAAAAGGTGTCTGAAATCTCAAAGTCTGATCAAATCTGTAATGGAAGGCTTACCAAAAAAGGTCCACGAGTTCATAAATAGTGGTTAGAACTATAAAAGTTATATTTTTCTGTAATTTGTAAAATATTATCAATTAAATAAAAAAAAATCAAAACTCTAAGATCAACCGTGTAAAAATTATTGAACTTTATATATGTTAAGACTTTTTCGATCTCACTCCCTATCTATTGAAAATGGAAATTTTCTTATTTTCCTGGCAGTTGCCGAACTCTTCTCGAAGTCAATTGTCAAGTCAGCTAATTTCGCTTGTTAGTCTAGTTTGACTATATACTGTTTTATTTAAATTTAGCCGGTACGATAAAATATAAACGAAACCGCAGCGAATGCTTAAATATTCTAACAAACGAAGTAACGAGCTGATTGCCACTAAATAATGATACGACATGAAGGAAATGGAGCCAACGATGAAATTAGTTGCATTAAGGATGCGAAACGACTCGACCGAAATAAACTAGAGACGAATTATCGATTCAGGTTAGGTGACACGACGGAAGCAGCGATTTCTTTGCTTGTTTCGCATGTTTGAGTATATAATTATAATTCTATTACAAGTCAGCAACGTAAATTAAACTTCGAGATTGAACAATTTTTTTGGCATTTCATAGATTTGTTAAAAGTCTTCGCAGTTAACAAGAACTGGCAAAATCAGTATTTGGGTTTCGGGAGGGCGTATTTTACAAAACCTAGGTAGGAAATCAATAACTAGACCAAATTTTACACCCCAATCTGAGCACATCAACATTCAGTCCAAAAATTTAGTCCAAAATCAAAATAAAATTCACATCAAATATCAGATCAAAAATCAATTCAAATTTAGACAAAAAATCAAATAAAATTCAGACCAAACATTTGAGTTAAAGTTCAGAATAAAAACTTGACCAAATTTTAGAATTTATCCAGAAAAAAACACAAAAAAACTCAAACCAAACATCAGTTCAAAAATCGGACTAAAGATTAGATTAAAAATTAAAACCAGAATTCAGGCAAAATTTCAGACCAAATATCAGTCCAAAAATCAAACCAAATCAGACCAAACATCGAACTAAAAATTTAAACCCAAAGTCTGACCAAATTCAAGCCAAATATAATACTAGAAATCCAACTAAATTCAGACCAAAAATCGGAGCAAGGATCAACAAAAAATCAAAAAAAATTAAATCTAAAATTCAAACCAAATATCAGACTAAAATCGGAACCAGAATTCAGGCCAAAATTCAGACCGAAAATTGAAACCAAAATTCAGACCAAATATTAGACCTAAAATCTAACTAAATTCAGACCACAAATCGGGCTAAGACTAAAAATTGAAACCAATTAAATATTGAACTAAAAATTGAAAAAAAAATTAAACCATAATGCAGACCAAATATCAGACTAAAATCGGACTAAAGTTAAGACTAAAAACTGAAGCCAGAATTGAGGCCAAAATTCAGATAAAAAATCGAACCAAAAGTCGGACTAAAGATTAGACTAAAAACTTAAACCAAAATTCAGAACAAATATCAGACCGAAATTCAGACCAAAAACCGGACCAAGTATTCGATTAAAAATTTAAACTAAAATTAACCAAATTGACTTAAAATTTAAGACAAAATTCAGACCAAATATCAAACCAAGAGTCAACCCAAATTTAGACTAAAACTTTGAGTCGAAATTCAAACTAAAAGTCACACTAAATTTAGAAAAAAGGAACCAAATTTAGAACGTAATTTAAATCAAAAATCTGAATTTTCTCACGTGTCTTCTGTGAATACTCATAAAAATGTTCTCCAGCAAAAATTTTCTCCAGCAAAAATGTTCTCTAGTCGTCTCTAAATGAAGAAAAGCGACCACCCAGAAAGTAGCGGTACATATGACAGGCTGAGAGGAAAAGCGGGCTAAAATTTATATAAGAGCAAAAGTGAAATAATTTAGAGTGTCAGTGCAAGAATGGCATAAGTAATACGGTTTCGATTGAAAATAAAACGCCTTAAAAGTAAGAGCAAAAATGGTATAAAAATTCTTTCAGAGCAAGAGCAGCATAGTTTTTTATTCCATTTTCGCTCTGAACATATTTCGTTTCACTTTTGCTCTGAACATATTTCGTTTTGATTTTGCTCTTTTAGTAAAATTATTCCACTTTTTTCTGAACGTAGAAGTTACACCATTTTTCCTCTCAGCCTCTCATATACTTTGGTGTAGTCAAGATTTGATTACAGTTGAATACTTCCAAACCAGATGTCACACATTAATTGCAAGGCCATTGATAAGTGTCCTTATTTGCGCAAACCACATACGAGACACTATTCACATATTCACTACAACCTTGTACCTGGTTTTTAGTTCATTCTGCAAGTTTTACCGCTATGATGCCAATAGAATATCCGCATTGCTGGAATTTTTGGGGAAGCCTTGCCACTGGATGTATTTGCATCTATTAGAGTGGATCGATTTTTAATGCCCATCTTTACGGCGTTTCTTCAGAAGAGAGAGTTTATAAAAGTAGTGTCAACTTACTTGAACCTGGGATTTTGAGTTTTATAAAATTTTTATCAACTTTTTTTTTCGGAGCCCCCTTTAGAATATCCCTTGCACTGCAGTGTACTGGAGCGCCATTTGTAGATCAACTGATTTTATTGAAATTTTTTTTTGTTGGCTCAGGAATCTATTTTTAGCCTCTAATTTAAACCAACAAATGTTCGAAAAGGGGGACCCAGAGCAAAAGTTGAAAAAATCAGGAAAAGTCGATTTTTTTCTTTTGCCTTTGAGGTATTTGGTGAAATTTTGTGCACCAAGTTCTTTAAGGGCAAGCAATCCTCTTTAATCTTCTAGTTTAGCATAAAAGATATTCCAAAGGGGGCTCCAGACCAAAAGTTAAATAACATTTTATAAAACTCATAATGCGGGGAAGAAGTTTTTTAAAAAATAAACTACAAATTATCAACGATGTGCAATTCAAAAAAAAAAAAATAAAAACCTTGGCATGAACCCCTTTAGTATTGTATATGAGTCCAATTATGCTGCTACTGCTATTGATTTTTTAGTTAATCGAAAAATTGTTAGAGAAAAACGTATGCCCTCACTGGGCAATCAAACTCAAAACCACTGATATGATAGTCTAACACGCTGCCACAAGACCACAAAAATGTTGTTTACTCATAATAACCCAGGTGCTTCATAGTTTCACATGCTTCATAGATTGAATGATCTGAAATTAAAATCAGATCGACTAAAACAACAGTTTTAACTGTCTACTTGCTTTGCATAGCTGATGTTGGTTGGTTCTTTGATATATTACGTTCAAATTTCAATATAATGAAGACTTCTTAAAAGCAAACAGGGCACTTTCTGGATATTAGTTCAATTAAAAAATTTTCCTACTGGGCACATTATTTATATTTTTTATTATACAGATGCAAACGTGCACGAATATTGATATTACATTTTATTCATTTAATTATGTTTTAAAGTTAAGTTTATCTAAATGGAACAATTTATACTGACATTCACACTAAGGTCGTTTATGGTCAATATTTTTTTTTTTTTGGGGGGGGGGGGAGGGGAGGGGGAGGTTATGAAGGTACAGATATTTTGAAGTTTTTGATTTTTATTTTTGAGTTAATTAAATGTATTGTAATTTTCCATTTTGTATTTGAGCCTTTTTGGTGACATAATAAATGTATGTAAATTGAATAGCTTAGGCAAAAGTAACAAGTTTCTGGAACAAGTTTTTTTTTTTGCACACATTATGTGACAAATGCTGTCTGAGTAAATATTAATGCAACTTGTGGCATATAGCACATTAATTCATTTGTACATTTGATCCAGGTGTGCTGGAATATTGCATTGTTGACCTAATTCTTTGTTTTTCGTTTTGTTTTCAACTGCCATTGACAAATTACTATAACCATTTTAGAGTGTTTCAGTTTGGATTTTATTGTGAATAAGATTAATGCTTTTTTGATATTAAGTTCAAGTTTATGTATGTGCTCGCCAGACAACTGTCCTGCGTTGAATTATAATTTATTATTTTTATTCATTTTTGAGTGACCGATAGTTTTGGACTGATAGATTAAAGATTCTGTAGAGAGTTCCGTTCAATTTCAATTAACAATTTTAGTTAAAAAATTGTATAATAAAATTGGAATCAATTTTTGTTCGTTCTAAAAAATAAATAGGCAAGCTCAAAAGACCATCTACGAAGTGGACTATAATTTTGATTCACTTTTATAGTATTGTAACGAACCTTCCTGGTTCCTTTTCTTTTAGTCAGGGTATACTCAGCGAGTAACCAGGGTGCGTAAATAATAACTCACGATAGTTCGTTTCGATTTTCTTAAATTTTAAATACACTTGATTATTTTTATTCTTGGTACCTCGTACAATCTTTGTTTGTTCCTTGTAGCCCCTCAATCGTCCTTCTCGGACGTTCGTTTGCCTTCGTTGGCGCTCGTTTGCCTTCCTTGGCGCTCGTTTGCCTTCGTTTGCCTTCCTTGGCGCTCGTTTGCCTTCGTTTGCCTTCCTTGGCGCTCGGTTTGCGTTCGTATGTTTCCTTTGTGTGTGTTCGTAATACCATGGTTAGGTCATTGTCGTTTGTTGTATGGTCCGTGGCAACTACGTGTGTTCACTACACCAGGGTACGTGGATTCGACCCCCTGATGCCGATTAATACCTCAGTGGAAACTTAATCTTGACGTAAGGACTTACGCCTAGATCTAATTAATACCTCACGAATGAATAATGTCTTATGAAGAACCTAGCATGCTGATATAAGGTTAGGTTAGGTTGGAGTGGCTGTCGAGAGACACACTTAGGCCTGAACGGCCCATTGTGATACCACATAGTTGGACCTACAGTTTAACGCCGATTCCGAACGGCGGTGTGGCAATTTTTTATCGGCTTGGTGGTTTTGCCATTACCAACCAATGTGTGTACTTGTACACTATCTTATAATTCTCATACACTTCATATTGATAGTGAATATAAGAAAGTTATGAAAATTAACCACCAAACGAAGACGGGAATCGAACCCGAACCTCCCATGCTGATATAAACTAACGACTCTTTTGTACTAGCCTACCGTGCGGACGCATCGGTTGGTTTATTACATATAATCTAGCGAATAGAGGACAATAGAACCACCAAGTTACTACCTTAGACCACGATCTAAGTCTGAGTGTCTTCTTCTGTGCGATGCATGTCCTTTAATATCAATTTCTTCTTATTGTACTGTATTATTTCCGTTCTGTGAAATATATATATTATAATTAATTAAATATAAATGTTAATATATATTTTAACGGCATATATGTGCTAGTGGTGTAGGGTTGTGCGATTAAAATTACTGATAATTTTATGTCGTCACAGTATATATGCCTAATGCAATATGTGTAAATTTACAATATATGTGGTTATATAGTTAGTCGTATTTTCACGCATGTCATGCTAAATTTAAATGATTTGCTTTAAGTTTAATCTTCATGGTATTTTCTTAAGTGCTAAAAATTAAAAATTTGCTTGACTATCGACAAGCGTTACTCGTGATTCATTTTTCAATTGTGTAAATTTATTTTTAGTATCTTCAAAAAATGCTTGAAAAATCCACATTAACTGTTAGTTATTTTCGCTTATTATAGATACACTAAAGAAAATTATTCGTGAATAGCAAACTCTGCTTTAGTGTCAAAAATTAGTCATAGAGGCACGAGAGATGAAGGTTGCTCATATAAACTCTTCAAGTCTCTCGTGCTCATACACTTTTAAGAAGGCTTAAGTCACCAGTTTAACGCAGTGCTCCACATCCTGAGTGTGGCATGGAATGTCTACCAAATTTATGTTCAGTGTTAAGTTTTCCTTACTACATATTAATTGTGAAATGTTACACTAGTTTACAGCCAAATTTACCAATGAACACCACTATCCAATTCCTATGTAAAATTGGTCGCTGAGCCCGAAAATCAACTCTATTTTTAATTCTATAGTGTGGTTTTGCCAGTTGAATTTTTTTGGCGGAGCAAAAAAGCTTTGTTCACATAATTACAAATAACTTGGAAACTAGGAACTTGATTTCAACAAACTGTATACAAAATTAAAGATACCAAAATTTCTCATCTTACGTTTATACATTTTGATTCGATTGAATAAATAGTTTTGGCACAATTAAGTAAATTGGGAGGCAGGTATTATTTCAAAATATTCATAAGCTCCAAAATTTATTTTGGAAACTAAACATTTTAGTAACATTTGGTAACAGCTTTAGCACACTTATTCCAACTCGTCAAGAGTGGAGTGCGGGCAATGTGATACGCCATGATGCCATAGAAGTGTATACTGATGGCTCAAAACTGGATGGCAAGGTTGGGGGTGGAGTTCACTCTGAGCGTCTGAATATTTCAACGCACTTTCGATTCCCTAATCACTGCAGCGTCTTCCAAGCAGAGCTGCTGGCGATCACTGAAGCCGCAAACCTGATAAGGTGTAACGAGATATCCTGTAAGGATATTTACATTCTCACTGACAGTCAAGCGGCGATAAAATCTCTCCAATATTGTGCTAATAACTCAATAGTTGCCCTACAATGCAGATCGTCTCTGAATGAGACGGCCGCAACATTCAATCTGTACCTCACTTGGGTGCCTGGGCACAGCAACATTGAGGGAAATTGTAAAGCTGATGATCTTGCCAGACTTGGTACAACCCTCAGCAATTCATGCATCACTGGCAACGCGGGCATACCCTTTGCCACATGCAAGCTTCTTATCAAAAACCACCACTCCACTTAAAGGTAGATTTAAGACTTAGTTAGATATTTAATAATTGTTTTTGGTAAATTTAAGATTTAGAAATTTAATAACTCATTATGTAGATTTAAGATTTTTATAATATCATGTTAAAAATTTTAGAATCTCAAACCCCACTTTTTTCAGTATTAAAGTAGAATGACTTGATTGGTAGCACGTTGAACTATCACGTACAAAAATATAGCTAATCTTGTGGAGATTTAGACGGATTTAGTTTTAGATGGATTGATGAATGACCGCAAAACTGGAGATTGTATTCTGTTGTACTTTGTTTTGCTGGAAATCTTAGGTTTTTATAAATTAATGATTAGATACTGGAAACATAGCTATTTTATGTTTTATTCTTAATTATACCAAATATCTTCTTTTTTTTCACTTAAAAAAAATAAATATATGTACTCCACTTATCTCGTTTAAATCCACAGAGCAAAAGAAAGAGTGATTGAAGCGGAAATCCGGGTATACTTTTCGATAGATGATTTTGCCTTTCAACACGTGTCGAAAGCATCGATCAATATCAATAGCATTTCAACACATTTTAACAATTTTTCCACTCTTTGGCAAACATTTTGCCATCATCCATTTACAATTAAACCATTTTGTGTTCAGGGACACGACCGTTTGTATTTTTTTTTATGGAAGTTGATTTGGTGTTAGATCCCACTCCCCAAAAATGGTCTTTTATTTAATCTCAACTTAATTTTTCAAATGAATTTATATTTTCCCCTTACTTGGAGTGAATTTTTTATAGATATTTAGTATAACAATCTAAGTACAGAAAAAATAGTCTTTTTTTCACGTGTACACGCAAAGAAAAAAAACGTTTATAGCCCGTTTGTGGAGAATATATTACTTTTACGCTGAACAAAAACGTTTCTGAAGAACGTTGCCGTGTTTACAGTAACCAACACCGTTTTCTGCAAAAGATTAACAATTTCATGATGAACGAAAATTCGTTCACGATAAAATTAAGGCAATTTTCTTTTCTGGCAAATGAAAAAATCGATTCTGCTAAACGAAAGTCCACAACTTTCTTCTCTTTTTATTTTCGTTTTTCTCTCATCTCGCTCTCGTCGCAGAAAGAAGCAGCAGCGACGCTTACAATCAAACTCCACACAACAACAAATCAACACAACATAACGGGAAGTATCAGTTGTCAACGCATTATTGAAGAATTTTAATTGTGCATTGAAATTATTTCATCACATTTCTTTTTGTCTATAAAAAAGTGCGTGATGTTTATAAAAAACAAATAAAAGTGTGTGTTTTTAAGTAATAAATAATACAAAAATTGTAATAATATAATTTTATGTAAATTTCATACATTTTTGTAGTTTTTAATCAGACAATTTTGTTTAAACACAAACCACAATAAAATGCCAATGTACATATGAAAATTGTTTTTGTTTTCTTTTTTATATTTTTCAGGGAAATATTGCATTTTATTGCAAAAGTTTTTAGTTTAGTTATCGTAAATGAATTGGACCGTTTATGATGAATAAATGTTCGTTCATAGTAACCCAATAGAAACGTTTGTGGAAAACGTTTTTCGGTTATTGTGAAAGAAATGAACCATTTATGATGAATAAATCTTCATTCATGGCAACCGAATGCAGTCGTTTATGATAAATAAATGTTTGTTCATCATGAAAACATTCCATGAACGAAGTTCGTTCAGTGAAAATTTCGTTTCTGAGAAACGAATTTTTTCTTTGCGTGTACATAGATGCAATTTTAGTGTATTACCTATAGTCAATATTATTTAGTATTATTGATAAAATTCTCAGTGATTTCTTTATTTACATATAATATTTTATGAGCAATTTCAAACTACACTCATTAACACTCTTGCCGCCACCATCATCATCATTATCACCATCAATACAATTCTCATTATCAATAGTGATTGTAATGATGGTGATAATAATTATGATTATGTCCAAATTTTTATGATAGTAGCCAGTGGAGTTAAAAACATTAAACAACCAAATAAATATCGAATAACAAAAAAAAACACAAAAATAAAAAAAAAAAAAAAAAAACAAAAAAATATTAGAAAAATTTTACTGCATATTTTTGTAAAGAAAACTGCAACGCAAGGGCTCATAAAAGTTCGTTTAAAAATTTTGCTTGTATACATGTATGTATGTGTGAATTTTATTGCACTCAATGCATGTAATCATTTAACTACAAAAATTTCAAAGAGTTTGTTGCTTAAGTCTTTTGTTATGTATTTATTACTTTGGCACTAACAGTGCAAAATTCAAAAAAAGAAGAAAATCCTAAGAAAATTGTCATTATTAGAAAACTGCAGTTTGTTGCTTAAGTCTTTTGTTTTCAATGAGCACGTCATATAACTGTAGCAATAAACATTTTAACTGTTAATAATTTTTGTTTAGGTTTCCACATAATTTTTTTCTTTCTTTCTTTCTTTCTTTAAATCTTTTATAGATTTCGCATACAATGCGAAATAAAAACAAAACAATAATAACAAATGGAAAGAGAAACAAAAAAAAACTAGAAACCCATCATCCATTCCGGCCATATTAAAATGAGATATCATATTACCGCAGCTATGGCTAGCGAGAATACTCTAATACCCTGCAGCCAGCAACAATTGCACATTGCTGCACATTTCACTTTACCATGCACTTTTTGTTGTATTTTTGAGCTCATTTTAGTAGATATTCATATGAAAATGTATATGAAAAAAAAAATCCTTTAGGCCTCAAAAAAAAATAAAAAAAATCGCTATTATTGTATTTCATTTATTTCCTATTCATTAAGCAAATTGTTAGGCTAAAAGACTCAACAACAGCAACCACAAAATGAAAATTTCTAATAAAAAGCAAAGAAAATATATTGGTATAGAGATAAAAATAGATTAGGCGCGTGTGCGGTAAAATACAAAACAAAAATAAAATAAAATACGTATTAAAACCTTGGCACTTTTGGTCATTTTCAAACTCTAAATAGCGTCTATTACAATAGAGTGGCAACGCCTTATTGCTTGCTTACTCACTTGCTTGCTCTATGTATTAATATCGACATACCACCATACTTTACACACACCGATAGATACCACTCCTTGCTCCACTCTCTTTCATCCCGTCGCTCGTCGTTCGATTAATAAATGTGCGATATCATTGCAATGAAATCGCACATTGAAAATGTAGAAATTTGTGAAGTTCACAGCCACGAGGGGTCTTTAAATTTGACGGCATATTCAACTCCTCGTGCATTTGTAGGCATGTGGAGCAGTATCTATGAGCAGAAATAGCAGTTAGCAGCAGAGAGGAACAGTCAGCAGCAGCAGAAACTAACAATCAGCAGCAGCGTTTAACAGTCAATGGCAGCAGATAGCAACAACAGGCAGGAATATAATAAGAATAATAACAAAAGCGTGCTAACGCAAGCAGACGCGCATGCGCTCATCATGGTTTAGTTCGCCGACTTGTGGTTGCCTAGTAGCGCTTATGGCTGAGCATGTATGTGTGTGTAACAAATTTTCATATAGACCAAGCAACACATACCCATACTGCTCGTCATGTGTTTTATTTTAGCTCTAAAGCCTTTTGAAGCCAATATGAATGAAATAGTTTGTATTGTGGCATGAAATCTGTAGACACTGTATGTATGTATGTGTGTATGTATGTGTACTGCATACTACGCCCACCCATATCGCCCAGTAGGCAATCAGATTTCAATTGTTTTGAATTTTTTTTTTTAGGTATATTACTTAAAAACCAAAAAAAATTAAATTTTTGTTTTGTTTTTCTAATTTTTTGTTGGAATTTTTTTGGTTAAGAAATTATTATGCGAATTGTTTTGTTTATGTTATTGTTTTGATCACGTTTAATGAAGCGCAAAAATTATGATGAGAAAATTGAGTTGAACACTTTTAATCTTGTAGAGTTATATTGACTAAGTAATGCAAGTGTCTAACAAAATCAAATTTCTCTTCCAAATCACAAGATCCTGGAGGTAGCTTTAAAGTAAGAGTGTGAAAAATAAAATTAGATAGCAAAAATATAGAATAGAAGTATTATAATATAAATGAAGTAATCTTCCATCATAAGATTGGGTTGCGTATCTTCAAAGCCGACATGCCTTTAAGACTTTGGCAACTTAAGTTAAAAGTTTGCATAGGGATTTTATATCCGGTTTTGGAAAGTCCATGCCCATATAAACTACACCAACGAAAATGGAACAAGACTTACCTTTTTGAAAGATGGAATTATGAATATTAAAAAAATGTTATACAAAGCTATAAAATTAAGCTACATAAAAGGACTGAATAAAATACAAAAAAAGTAATGCCGAATGAATACCAAAGTCTTAAAACTCTTCTTGTAAAAAGCATTTAGGAATTTTTCATCTTATATTACGATCATCAATCATAAGAGAAGGAATAAAAGAAGATCCTTTAGTTTAGAAGAGTCTCCAAAATTTCCGCTAGAGACCCACTTTGCAGATTGCTTAGAAAATATTTGCCATTATTTTCAGAAACAAGGAAAATAAGTATATCCGACATCTATTCTAAGCTAGACTTGACTGTAGACTGGGTTTCCAATTGGGGTTTTTTCGCACAAAGTTTCCGAGAATTTTTTATTTCCTCTGGGCTTGAGTGTGATTTTAAATAATTTTTTTTTATTTTCAGCGTTTATAAATTAAGTTTTTTATATTATAATATTATTATAGTATCATTTTTTTTCTTTCACAAACTAGAATTAGAGTTTTCCACATGCTGTTATGTGTTCTAATAAAGGTAATTGTGAAGCATAGTATAGACAATACAACATGTGTGCGCATAATGCTTGAATTGCTATAGATAGTTTGAATAAACGAACTCTGAACTCAGAAATCATAAAGTCAAATCATTTCACTCTAAATATATTCCAAATTATTCACCTCACATACTTTTTCAGCCTTTAGGCTTTAATATATATCAACTTGGTGCATGATCACTAGTCTGCTTAAAAGAGGAAATGAATCACAGACCTTTGATAAAGAGAAGTCTATAGATCTTTTACTGAAGACTCACTTTGAAGATTGCTTGAAAATATATCAGGTCTATTACTTTGTGCAACTTTTCATTTTTCTTATTTACTCCGAAACTCTCTTTGGAATATTTTTGGGTTAAAAATAGAGGCTAAAAATAAGTTCCTTTGCCAAGAAAAAAACTCTGGCGCACAAAATTTCAATGAAATTGGCGCTCAAATACAAGAAAAACTAAAAATTTTCCTTAATTTTTCTAGCTTTTGAAATTTTGTGTGCTTGGATTTTTAAGCCGAACACATGTAGTAAGAATATGCACTCGTTATCAAGGCCGTATTTAGGGGGGAGGTTTTGGGTGTTCTGAAATGTGGAAACTTTCTTCTATTTTTTGATATTAATTGCCAGTGGATGGAAAAAAAGTCAAAATAAAATCTATTGAAGAGTTTTTAAATATTTTTTACTTCCATCGGTTTCTTTCTAATAAGTCAAATATAAAAAATAAACTTGAAATCTTAGTTACACTATGCGACCAGATCCGATTTGTTTTCTTTGACATGAGCTTTAACTTTGGATACAAAAAGAGAATGTGATGCTGAGCAATCCTGCATTTATAGTTTTTCTAGGTCAGTAACTGTTTTTGATTTAAAGTTTCGGGTTTAGGGCTCATTTGGAAGGACATGATTCAGCCTATAATTTCTGGATTTCGACGTAATGTAGCAAACCAGTGTTCAGCTCTCCAATTTTTAAAAATGGCCAAAAATTCTATTTTAGGGTTTTCAATCCCATTTTTTTCTAAAACGTGGCGTGATGGGAAATTTTTGACCTCAGATTCGTGTTCAGTATAAAAAAATTCATTCGCAAACACTAGGAACCATTTTATTCGCAAATCCCATGTAGGACAATAGTAGTGGATCAGCTCCAAAGTTTTAGAAAACAATCTTAAAATGTAATTAATTCTTTTACCCATTATTGCTCAGAGCACCCCGACTCGGAAGACCTCTTTCAATGCAGTGACTGCACGAATTTTGGGAATATAACCTCATTCGGATTCCTTATCATGGCCCGAATTCCCACTGATAATCATTTGAAAACAATGAGCCTCTGACTATTTTTATTATTTTTGGTAATATTTTTGAGGTCGGGTGCATCATCAGTAATAGCAAGTCAATGAGTTATCGAAATTATGCCTTTCACGGTAAAAAATGCATTGGAATCCATATTGAATAATATTTATTTGAAAAAATTTAAATTGATTGTTGATTGTTGATTTGAACCGCGAAATCAGTACATTAGACGTTGGAAAGTAGTGAAAATCAGTACAGTTCTAATGCTTTATTACCTAGTAATTTCAATGTAATATAGTAATAAGGAGTGAGATCGAAAAAATCTTAACAAATATAAAATTCAATAATTTTTAAACGGTTGATCTTAGAGTTTTGATTTTTTTTTATTTAATTGATAATATTTTACAAATTACAGAAAAATATAACTTTTATAGTTCTAACCACTATTTATGAACACGTGGACCTTTTTTGGTAAGCCTTCCATTACAGATTTGATAGTTGTTTCAGGCACCATCTCCTTTTAAAATCTTCAATATTTTGGGACACCTTTTTTGTGCTCTTTAAGTTTCTTTTCACAAGAGCCCAATATCTCTCCACTGGTCTTAGCTTCGGACAATTTGGAGGATTGGCGTCTCTTGGTACAAAAACTATGTTATTACTTTGGTACCACTCCAGAGCTTTCTTGTCGTAGTGACATGATGCCAAATCGGGCCAAAAATATGTGGATACATTGTGCTCTCTTATGAAAGGAAGAAGTCTTTTTTTCAAACATTCTTTGATGTATATTTCGGTATTTATAGAGCCCACTGTAACAAATGACTTGCTTCTTTTGCCACAACTGCATATAGCTTGCCATACCAAGAATTTTTTTTAGGAAATTTTGTCTGGATTCTAAATTGTTTCCTCGAGCATCAGCAACATAAAAATTTTGACCCGGAAGCTGCATAAAATCTGCCAGTACATACGTTTCGTCGTCCATTATACAACATGAATATTTTTGTATGAAATTCGATTTTAATTTCCGAGCCCTACTTTTGGCGTCTAAATTTTTTGCAGCATTCCTGTCTGGAAATTTTTGGACTTTGTATGTTTTCAAACCTGCATTGGCTTCAACTTTTCGCACCAAATAGTCAGAGCACTAGTCTAACCGGCAGCTTTTCTACCAGATGTGTTTGGAGATCTTTTCAATATTCTTTCTTGGCTTTCCCAATATTATGTGGTCCTTGTTTTCTTTCCGAACCAGGTTTCCTGTCGCTGGTCAAATTCTCCTGAAACTGGAGACAGTTTGACGGCAGACCTTCAATTCTTTGGCCAATTTTTTGTAGAACCAATTTGGATTTTTTTTTTAATTTTTAATAATTTTAAGACGTACTTCTTTTTCACTCATTTTGATCAAAGTCACAATAAATCAACATGTTTGTCATTAAAAGTAACAACTAACATACTTTTCCAAATTTTACACCCAAAAAAAATTATTAGGTAAAACGTGTGTTAAGATTTTTTCAATCTCATCCTTATAAATGACCTTAAACTTTTTCTCCGATTTTGTGTGTTCATTTTATATTTTTTTTCTTCGTCAGTAAACAATGTTGATTACGTATCAGTTTTCATATTTAGAGGATTGTGAGAGCTGAAGACAGTAATCGAATTCAATTAATAACAAATTCCTTTCACTCATTTAAAAACTTACGTTAACTCCTCTTTTCTTCAAGAAAATATTGCTTTTCTGCTCGCGATAGTAGCAACGCGTTTGGAGTTGAAAGTGGGCTGGACTAAATCAAAGCACTCAGTCACGAGGACCATTATACCACACCCAAAGATAGAACCAGTAGAAGAGAGTAGAGAGACAGGAAAGTTATGTGAGGGGACAAATGGGAAGAAGAAAGGTCTAGGGTCTCTCAAGCCCGAACTTCTTTGTTTCACTGATGAACCTTAGAAGCTCAGGAAGAGGAAGAGTATGGACATTATTCATACTCAAGATATCGCTACCCAACAGCCTTAATCTGATTCTCGTGAACGCCGGACAGCAACAAAGATAATGCTTCGTAGTATCGTCGTCCTCAAGACACGATTGACAAATTGGATTGGTGATGACGCCCATGTCGGTCAAATGCTGACTACATGTGTTGTGCCCACGTCTAGGATAGCGAAAACCTCCGTTAGGAAGGTTTAGGAGAAAAAATAAATTGGTCTCATCGTCCAAGTACCAACCGGATCCAGTACTATTTGAGGTTTTGGATCCGTCGGTATAGAAGACATGACGGAGACCTCATAGATATTTTATTTTGTGAACAATCAGAATAAGAAACAAACACGGTGAGACCGTCTGCAAAAACGATTTTAAGACCATTAAGGTTAAGCACAAAAATTCTTAAGATATTAATTTGAAAAAATCAGTACAAAATCAGTACAAAATACAAAAATCAGTGCATTTTCGTATTGATTTCGAGATTTGAAAAAGTCAGTATTTAACAAAAAAATCAGGACATGTCCTGATCAAATCAGTACGTCTGGCAGAGCTGTAAAAGATTGCAGTCTTCTTCAGTTTGAAGTCAACTGACTTCTAAAAAAAATGATTGCAGTAATCCAGTCTTTTCGTGAATGCGGAATTAAGACTTTGAACTTATCCTTCATTTTTGAAGTCAATTTTTTGAAGTCATGAATGATCTGTCTCTTATTTGCAGTCCTAATCTCAACAAAATATTAATTGACTTGAAGTCATTCATTTTGAAGTCATTTAAAGTGAATTTAAGTCATTGGAAGTCAATTGAAGTCATTTGAAGTCAATTGACTTCAATTTACTTTACCGAAATAAATTGAGTTCATGGAAATAACTTGGAAGTCATTTAAGTTATTTTTTCAGAATTTTACACATTTTCATGTTCACACTTGTTACGAATTATTTTACTTGTTGCAAATATCCGCCCAAACCCAATACGCTGTATAACAAAGTGTAGTGCACGAGAAACTAACATTTGTAAACTAGTGTAATCAAAATGCAATGTTATTTTTGTTTTTAAAATTGTGCCGTTAAAACTTAATAAATACATTACACTATTGTCGGCAATTGAAATTTAGAATAGAGATGGGCACATGACTTTATTTTCGTGAGAAAGCGAGTGTTAGTAAAAAATAAAGACACGCGAGTACATTCGTGAACGTTACATGATTTTCACGTGAGCAAGCTAGAGCACGATTTAATTTTTATAATTTCCACGTGAACATGTGTGAGCGCGATATAATTTTCACGTAAAAGTGCGTGAGCAATAATTTAATTTGTTCATGATGCCATTTTATTTGTATATGTGTGTACCTAAATTTACATATTTTAGAATAAAAAGACAGCGTGCGTAAGCATGCGTGAAATATTTGGAAAATATCAACGTTCGTGAATTTTTTAAAAATGTTAGCGTGCGTGAACATGCGTGAGCATTAGTCCAAAAGTATTCACGCGCCCATCTCTAGTAAAAAATATTGCACTTCACTTTAAGATACAGCATTTTTGGTTGAGGCAGAGGTTTGTAAAAAAAAGTTCGTGGCATGTACATAGTCCTCAAAACCAGAGCTGGGAGGTAATGACTACTTTTGTAATATAATTACTCATGAAGCGCCATTACTTAAAAGTACAATTTCTCCAATAGGCTTCAAAATTGTTTGAGCTATGCTTATTACTTAATGCAGAGTATAATTAAGTTGACTTGATGAACAACAAAGCTTTTTATATTTTCGGTTAAACACACGAAGAGCTTTTTTGTTTAATTAAATAATTATACTACTTATAAATACTGTATATTTTTTATCATTCAATAACAGACTTCACTCAGTGAAGGTGAAGTCTCAATTGACTGCAAGACTTCAAACCAATTTGAAGTCATGACTGGGACTTCAAAACAATTTTAAGTCATGACTGTAACTTCAAACCAATTTGAAGTCATGACTGCGACTTCAAGTATAATGTGAAGTCATGTGAGTGATTGTGACTTATTTGCCTTGAAGTCTCAAATTGATTGCTATAATCAATGAGCAGTCATTGACTTCAAAAAGACTGGTGACTTACTTTTTTAAAGTCATAAGTCTCAAATGAAATCAAAGACTGTAATCTGAAAACGTAATTCATTTGCAGTGACTTCAATGAATGCAGCTTTAAATGACTGCAATTTTTTCAGCTCTGACGTCTGGCTACCCTAATAAAATACAAAAATAATTGTTTTCCACGTACCCCCATTTTTTTAAAAATCCTAAAAGCTATGATAGTTAAAAGCTCGACCTGACTCAAAAAATTTTTTTTGTAGATTAGTGATCAGCATCGAAAATAACTCCAGAAAAACCATATGAGAACTCAAAAATTTGTTTTCCTGTTGTATAGCGTAATCAATCCCGAGAGCTTTCAATTCTTATGATGTCCTTTAAATCTATCGGTCATTTCATAACTTTTTACAGGGTGACAATTGTAAAGTGATGCAAGTTTAATACTCTGCAGCAAGCTTTGCCATTTACCGTTACTTTAATTTAAAAAGCAAATTCATTCATCATTGGCTTTGCTTTTAATTTCATTTGAATTTTTGTTATTACATTTTGAAATTTCCATAAAAATGGACAAGGAAAATATTCGTCGTGAAATTATGAAATTTCATTTGGCAAATTATAGTAGCCGTCAAATTGCAAAGGCTTTAAATTTGTCAAGTCGTACGGTAGACCGACCTATTATTCGATATAATGAAACTGGAGATAGAGACCGGGGAAGATTTTCAACAGTTGCCACTACTGGTTTAACAGAAAAAATTCGTAAACGAATCAAGCGAAATCCAAGGCGCTCAATGAGAAAAATCGCTAAGGAAGTGGGAGTAAACCGTGAAACAGTGCAAATCATTGCAAAATCAAAGCTTAATCTTAAGCCGTACAAGCTCCGAAAAGCTCAAGATCTGACACAAAAAAAGAAAGATTTGCGACTGCAAAGATGCAAGGCGTTGCTACGCTCCTCCGTGTTAAAAAATGTTGTTTACAGATGAAAAAATTTTCACGGTTGAACAACATTTCAATGCGCAAAATGACCGAATGTGGCTAACATCATCATCGCAACAAAATAGGACTGTTGGCCGAGTTCAAAAGCCAGCTTCCGTTATGGTATGGGCTGGAGTTTCCGCTAATGCCAGAACCCCTCTAATATTCATTGAAGAGGGTGTTAAAATTGACCAGGTTGTTTATCGGAGCATTTTAAATGAACATGTTCTTCCCTGTGCCCAAGATACATTTGGAAATGAAAACTGGACTTTCCAGCAAGATTCTGCTTTCCTTCCCACATGGCAAAATTAACGCAAACATGGATAAAAGACAATTTTTCTAGATTCATAACATCTCAAGAATGGCCACCATACTCCCCAGACTTGAATCCAATGGACTACTCTATTTGGAGTATTTTAGAGAGTAAGGCTTGTGCATCTCAACACCACAGTCTGGAGTCGCTGACAAATTCATTAGAGAAAGCCTGGACTGAAATTGATCAGGAAGTCTTGCGGCGAACAGTTCTACGATTTCCGGATCGATTGAAGGCATGTGTGCAGGCTAAAGGAGGTTATATTGAATGAGGTGGGGTTCAAATGAATGCTTATATATTCAGCAATGTTAACACTTAATTGTACTTAATGGAAGTACGTCCTTTTGAAAATAACTGCTGAAATGTGTGCGTCACTTTACGATTGTCACCCTGTATATAGTTACGTTTTATTTGGGCACAAACGTTTCCAACTTTTTTTTTTAATTTCAACATTCTTGTACTTAACTCCTCTTTTAAAAAATCCACGAAGAAAATTCCCTCATCAGGCGGTCCTCTCTATTACGCGTACTCGTTTGGCAATTAAAACTACGCTTTATTCACATCGAAAAAAAAAAAATATTTCTGCACTTATGTAAGTATGAGTCTAGAGAGAAAAAAGTGTTGTGTTTTTATTATTACTTATTTCTTCAAGTTTTATGCACTTGAAAAAAATACTTAAAATTCTTTAAAGGAAACAAAAATTGCGTTAAATCTTTCTTAACATATTTTATAAACTAAATGGTTTTTTTTCATGTTTATTTAATTATGACAACTTATGATACTCAAAGTCAATCAAAGTCAAAGCAAAAAAATACACAATGTATGTTAAAATAGAAAAAATTAAAAGGAAATTATCATCAAGAAGCAGATGAAAAAGAAGACAAAGAAAAAGAAGAAGAAGAAGTGCTCATCAAGATTCCACTAGAAAAACGCAATGCGCCACATAATTATTATAACACATAGCTGCCTCAAGTTGTATAGTGCAACTAAATACAAAATGGAAACAAAAAAACAAAACATACGCACTAGAAGAAGATAGACAGATAGATAGACAGACAGACAGATTGGCAGACAGACAGAAACACATCGTGAGGGACGATGGCAGTAGCACATGCATAAGTCATAAGTTTTAACGCGTTTAACGCTTCAACAAAACAACAACAAAAAGTAGTGAACTGCGATGACCAGGGATGCCAACTCATTTTTTCTCTCTCCCCGATAACCCTCAAGAAATTCCCTGATTTTCGATCGATTTGCTCGCATTAGTATAATTTCATATTATAACAGCGCTACACGCACTTTCCATATAAACATTTTACAAAAACGCGATTGACCTCAGTGAGTGTTATTTTAAGGCGGCCCTGAACTTTCTCGGTCCAAAACTTAACAAATTCTTATGGGACTGGTAGATTAATAGAAACGTACTTTCTGTCTCCGGAATTCTTAACAGTCCATTCTTCAGTCCACTTTTGGGCATCAAGTTCTCAAAGGAGAGGACACTGGATTTCTTTTGACTCAAATAAAAAATGGCAAAAGCTTTGTTTTGAGAAAAACGGGTTCAAAGTTTTGACTATCGGTTTTTAACATATAAAGTATACTTCATCTTCTTTATGATGGCTGATCGTAATTTGTAAGTTTACAGATTAGTCATTAAGAGGACGAAGGCATAGCTAAGCCTTTCTGAACGGCAGAAAGGGAAATCGAAGAGACTGCGCGACTGTTTTGGCCTGACTGACACTCGCTGCTATAATCGTCTATATTTACGAAAAAAATCTGCGTTCTCTGAAATTTTTAGAAAAAAACTTTCGAAAAATAATACTTTCAAATTGCACACTTTTTTAAAAATCGATTTCTCCAAACCATTAAATTGCAGGGCCTGCTTAAGAAAATATGAAGATTTTAAGACCCAAAATATGAAATATTTCATAATTTAAACGTTTTACATCACATAAAATTTGACAAAAAATATTTTACAGACTTTAATTACTAAAAGCTAAATAACTTCGAATTCCCCGCAAAAAACAGCTCATTCCCCGATTCCCCGCACCAAGTAAAATTCCCCGCAAATCGGGGAACTCCCCGCAAGTTGGCATCGCTGGCGATGACGTTGGCGATGAAGATGATGATCATTACAATGGTGATGGTGATGATGTTGATATTGATGATAATGTCGATGTTGGTGATGATGTTGATGTAGCTTAGAATGATGATGACAACAGCATTCCAAATGCATAAAGATGTTAAGCACCGAGATAAGGTGTCATTAAAATTCCATGCAGCAACCGCCACTGAAAAGAAAACAAAAAAATAATAAAAACGATCTAACGATCGAAATGCAACATGTTGCAGCTGCCGCTGTTTGTTGATATTGCTATTGATGGCGATGTTGTTGCATTTGCAGCTTCTGTGTTAATGTCTAATGTGTGATTTAAATCTTGTTGTAAAAGACAAAATGAAATATACAAATACATACTTTGCTTTGGCAAAAGTTACTCAAGTCAATCAAGAGGCAACAGCGATGTAAAAATAGCGCAACATTAGTCAGAAAAATAAGCAATAAAAGGAAAAAGAAGGTGCCAACTAATACCGTCTGTTGCATTACTACTAAAAACAAAAATTTATACATATTGGTTGCTGTCATTTGGCGGCACCATCACCATCAACATCACCTTCATCATACATGCAACATGCACATGCAACCACAGAAGCTATATAAAAATTATGTCTAGCTAAGAAACCAAAAAAAAAAAAATAAAAAAAAGGAACGCTCGTAACGAAACTCACACTTCTGACCTCAACCATGTCAAAATGCAGCAGCGAGGGTGGCTGGCCCAAAGACTTTGTAGTTTCAACTAAATATTCCTGTGAAATGGCATAAATACTGGAGGTGTGATGAGGAAGGTGGTACCCAGGAGGCACAAATAACAACGTATGCAACTTAAATAAGTAATTGCCTTTTGTTTAGTGAGTAAAGCTGAAAGTGAGTTTTAAAGTGAAACTTTTTTTCTTTTTTTTTTGAATTATTGCAGTAGGTCATGCAAATAAATTGTGTGTGTATGTGTGCTGCTGTTATAGTGTGATTTCATAGCGGGCTGAACAAAACTAAAATAAAAATTGACTGCAATGTAAAAAAAAAAATGGTAATTTACTATCATTAATAAAACTGTTGGTATTATAATTATTAGGGTGGTATTTTAATTCAGGAGCGAAAATCATAAAGGGTGCTGTAATAATTCAGAAGGGAGGTGGGGTTTTTTTCGCTAGAGCAAAGTAATGAACCCAGGAATTGTACGCCGTGGTTTGCGTAGGCACCACTTTACTTTACGGCAACCACTAAATACCCTACACAGTTTCTAATAAAAATAACTCTTCGGTTTTTTTCACTCTTTAAAAAATGAAATTAATAACTATTTTTTAATGGTAATTTGTAATCGCTGATTTCGATCATGTAATGAGACTTTTTCTAACACAACTGGGATTCTTACTATTAATAAAGCACAATAACGCAGAATTTCTACGAAAAAGAAATTTGTCAAAAAAAAAAGTTACTCAGACAGCAATACTCCACCACACAATTTCCATGTTACATGGCCATGACCGGTCGCCCAATCCATTAAAAGGTCTTCGGAAAAATATTTCCCATCGAAAACCACTTGCGGTCAGTGAAGGTTAAATCCATCCGAGTCCTATTTTACGTATGAAAGCCTAGAAATTCTTTCCTTTTTTCAATAGGCCCTTACTCGCCTATTGGTTCAGCGCTACGCATTGCATAGACACGCTAAGTAGGATTCCCCCTGAGCTAAGAAGAGCGGACACAACCTCAGTTCCTCAGTCTGGCAAACAGCAGATTGAATAAACTTTCCACTTGTGCTGTAGTCAATTCAACAATTAGGGAAGGACGGAGGAAAAAATAAATGGAAAGATTCAGTTAGGGAAAAAGTAAAATACAGAAGAAAGTATGGGGCGCAGATCTAAGAGAGGAGTTAAGGGTGAATGGAAAGAGCGGAGGTAGTGATGGAGGGAAAGATATAGAAAAGGAAGGAGAGGGGAGGACGTATGGATAGACGAACGGAGAGAAAGATAGGTGGTGTGAAGGATGGAGGGAAGAATGTAGAGAAGGATGAAGGAAAGAATGGAAGGAAGGATTGAAGGGAACGATGGAGGGAAAGATGGGTAGAATGATAGAGGGAAGGATGGGGAGAAGTATGGAGGAAGGATGGGGGAAGGATGGGGGGAAGGATGGAGGGAAGGATGGAGGGAAGAATGGGGAGAATGATGAATGAAGGGAAGGATGGGTGGAAAGACGGAGTGAAAGATGGAGGGAATGATGAAGGGAAGAATGGGGAAAAGGATGGGAGAAAAGATGGAGGGGAAGATGAAGGGAGGGATGAAGGGAACGATGGAGGGAAAGATGGGGAGAATGATGGAGGGAAGGATGGATATAAGCGATAAGGGGAAGTTGGAAGGATGGGGAGAAGTATGGAGGGAAAGATGAGAAAAGTGATGGAGGGAAGGATGGGGAGAAATATGGAGGGAGGATAGACGGTAGGATGGAGGGGAAGATGGAGGTAAGGATGGAGGTAAGGATGGAGGGAAGGATGGAGGGAAGGATGAAAGGAAGGATGGAGGGAAGGATGGAGGGAAAGATGGAAGGAAGAATGGAGGGAAGGATGGAGGGATGGATGGATGGGAAGATGGAGGAAAGGATGGAGGGAAGGTTGGAGGAAAGATAGAGGGAAAGATGGGGAGGAAGATGGACGGAAGGATGGATATAAGCGATAAGGGGATGTTGGAAGAAAGGATGTAGGGAAGGATAGAAAAGAAAAATGTAAATGTAAGAAAGGATGGGCGGAAGGATGATGGAAAGCTGAGATCACAAAATAACCAAGCACCTGGCTTGGCTACACTTATTTGGACGAAATAAAAATTTTTTACCGATGAAAATCTCTTGCAGTTTGATTGTTGGTCATGAATCAAAATAATGTTTAAAGGAACGAAAAAGTTAACCCTCTCTTCACCAACCCCTCTCCCACTTCATACTTATGACGCCTTATTAAGGGCGTTAGAAATAATCGCTAGCTAATCACAACCAATATATCTTGTTCATAATTTGTAGGGCATTTATTTTATAATGACTTTGTGTGATAATGATATATTAAGCGACGTATTTATGCACGAACATAAGCACATTCATGTATACAGTTAAGGTCAGTGAAATAAGCAGTGACGGATGAGAAATGTTTCGTATCCCGAAAACAATAGTTTTGAGCAGTTGGAATAAAAATAATTTGTACCTCAAAGGTTTTAAAAAAATTACAAAAATCTTGGAGACTCTAATAAACTATGTAAACGATCAAAAAAATATGAATGTAATCCATATTGATTTTGATCAAAATATATTGACTTCGTTGACTTTTAAATACATTGAAAAAATTATGAAACATGGCTGTGGCTTTTAGATTGCCTAATGGGGGATATTTTGTAGGCAGCTGATTACAAAATATTCGGATACTAAAATGTGTTGACAACTATTTCCAATTAATTCCAAGACTATCAGTTTCAACTATGAAGAGATTACCATTACACTTCTTACAACTAAATTGGTTCCATTCTTTGTATCAATGGATACTAAAAAGTACGTGAACGTCATGGTTTGCATTTCAAGATAATGCTTACAATCTTGTCTTGAGTACAGAATATCCGAAAGACAGATAGTTTACTTCTGTAGATGCGGAGGCTTAGTGGACTATATGCGCCACTATCTGTTGATAGTGTAGTCATTTTAATACAATATATTTTCAGATTACTTAGCAGAATCTTTAAAGTTGTGCCCAAAATATTAACTTGGCCATTCAAATCATGGGTTCTCAACAAACCATGGAAATGAATATCATCATTTTAGCATTCGAAACGAACTCGAAAATGAATTCGGTAACAAGTCCTCGCTATAGCATTCGAAACGAATTCGTTTTAGTAAAGTAGAAAAAATAGAAAAGAATTCAAAATACAAATTTATTGTCAAAAATTTATTGTCTTAAAATTTGAAACGGCATTGAAAAAAACTATTGATTTTGAAAAGCTGGTGAGGACAAATTTATGAACTATAAAAAAAAATATAAATAATATATTTTACTTGTATGTACAGGGTGACAATTGTAAAGTGACGCAAGTTTATAGCAAATTCATTCATCATTGGCTTTGCTTTTAATTTCATTTGAATTTTTGTTATTACATTTGGAAATTTCCATAAAAATGGACAAGGAAAATATTCGTCGTGAAATTATGAAATTTCATTTGGCAAATTATAGTAGCCGTCAAATTGCAAAGGCTTTAAATTTGTCAAGTCGTACGGTAGACCGAGCTATTATTCGATATAATGAAACTGGAGATAGAGACCGGGGAAGATTTTCAACAGTTGCCACTACTGGTTTAACAGAAAAAATTCGTAAACGAATCAAGCGAAATCCAAGGCGCTCAATGAGAAAAATCGCTAAGGAAGTGGGAGTAAACCGTGAAACAGTGCAAATCATTGCAAAATCAAAGCTTAATCTTAAGCCGTACAAGCTCCGAAAAGCTCAAGATCTGACACAAAAAAAGAAAGATTTGCGACTGCAAAGATGCAAGGCGTTGCTACGCTCCTCCGTGTTAAAAAATGTTGTTTACAGATGAAAAAATTTTCACGGTTGAACAAAATTTCAATGCGCAAAATGACCGAATGTGGCTAACATCATCATCGCAACAAAATAGGACTGTTGGCCGAGTTCAAAAGCCAGCTTCCGTTATGGTATGGGCTGGAGTTTCCGCTAATGCCAGAACCAATCTAATATTCGTTGAAGAGGGTGTTAAAATTGACCAGGTTGTTTATCGGAGCATTTTAAATGAACATGTTCTTCCCAGGGCCCAAGATACATTTGGAAATGAAAACTGGACTTTCCAGCAAGATTTTGCACCTTCCCACATGGCAAAATTAACGCAAACATGGATAAAAGACAATTTTTCTGGATTCATAACATCTCAAGAATGGCCACCATACTCCCCAGACTTGAATCCAATGGACTACTCTATTTGGAGTATTTTAGAGAGTAAGGCTTGTGCATCTCAACACCACAGTCTGGAGTCGCTGACAAATTCATTAGAGAAAGCCTGGACTGAAATTGATCAGGAAGTCCTGCGGCGAACAGTCCTACGATTTCCGGATCGATTGAAGGCATGTGTGCAGGCTAAAGGAGGTTATATTGAATGAGGTGGGGTTCAAATGAATGCTTATATATTCAGCAATGTTAACACTTAATTGTACTTAATGGAAGTACGTCCTTTTGAAAATAACTGCTGAAATGTGTGCGTCACTTTAAGATTGTCACCCTGTAATAGGGTGGCGATTTCTTGTTACTTGGAGCTCGAAGTCATCGCGACTTTGTATTCAGATGCTGATTTGATATTATGGATGACTGATTGGCTCCAATGTTCAGCTGGGGTGGGACTGGTAATAAGTTCGTCTTAAAAAATACAATCACTGCAACTGTAATTTGAAGTACATGTTTCTTTTATGTCTTGGTAATATTATTGAATAAAAATTAGTTAAAAAAGCCTTTTAAAATAACTTTTGGTATTCGTTTGGTTTGTAAAAAAACAAAAAAAAAAAAGTTTCGTAAACGATTCGCTAATGATACTATAAAAGACTTAAAAAAAAAAATTATTTATGTGATATGAAAAATTTTTCATCTTTCACTGCTATTTTATTGACCGTAGCTGTATATTTCTGTGTATCTGTTCATATACAGTTGTGTACATAGTATTAGAAGTGAAATAAAACTTTTTGAGAAATATTGAGACAGAATTTAGCTTAAAATTATACCTTGAAGCTTTAAAGATAAGAAAATTGGAGATATTCCACTATGTTTTGAGATTATAGATTTTTTCAAAATAATCTAACTATTTTCTTTTATTAGATAAAAGATTATTTTAATACAAAAAGTTTTAATGTCTCAGACATTTAACGCTTCACCTAAACTTTATTTTGATATTTCGCTAAAAAATATTATTTTCGTGAATTTTTGCTTTTATGTTATTTTGCTATGTAATATTATTATGAACATAACTGTACTTATAGGTATAAGATACCTAAAATATTTAACAAATAATGCATATTATTTTAATCACCGGTAAAACCTCTAGAGTACAATTAATCTAGTTGAATCTAACATTAATTCGAATATATGTAAGTTATGAAAAAAAGAAGCTCATGAAATAAAAAGTTTAAACTTAAATTGTAGTTTAATTTTGCGTGAACAACATTTCAAAAATATTCGCTGTAACAATATGGCAACAAGCGAATTAATAAAATTTATGGAAATAATAATTTTATCAAATAAATTAAGTGAACTAATAAAAGATTTAACTAGTAACTTGCAACTCGATAGACGATTTCATACTGTTGTCTACGCAAGTGATGGCAATGAAGAAGATGATGAAAACTACTGGCAAATTAATGCAATTTTGCAGGTATTCAATGCAGCAGCTAATCCCATACCAATATTGCTGCTGAATAATGATGCAGAACTAGCAACGATACCAATGTATACTTTTAACAGTGAACTGTTATCCATAGCGCAATTGAAAGGCAATGAAGAGAGTGATCAAAAGTTATTACAAAAACTATGGCAGAAAATCTATAATTTACAAAATCACAACCGGCAAAGTCGTTTAGTGTTGCTAATGAATGGGAAAACTACAGATGAAACTTATGTGGAATCTATTCTGAAGTATTGTGTGCAAAATAAAGCAATGAATGTGATTGCCATAAAAGTAGATGCTGCTCTTGCTCTCGACGAAGCAGACAAATATTACTATACCATAGAAATGTTTCCTAAACTTCAGCTACTCAAACGGCCACTACTACTAGCGAATGCGAATACAAACACATCAATATTTCCCAACCACGTCAAGAATATGCAACAGCATCCTCTCAAAATCATTACGAGTGAAATATATCCAAAAGGATATATCTGGTATGATGCCAACAAAGGACAATACATTCTCAGCGGTTACGTTGGTAATGTGATTGTCGAATATGCACGTAAACATAATGCAACACTCGTGTATCCTTTAATCGATCAATTGGAATCTGTTGTATTTGTGGATAATATAAATAAACTAGTTGCTAACGAGACAGTCGATATGTCTGCTGCCGTCGTACACTTAAGTCATAGAGGCCATGTCAGCCATTCAATTAATTATGAGTTATTAAATTGGTGCATTATGGTGCCAATGGAACAGTCACTCCCCAATTATTTATTTTACTTAATAATATTTGATTATAAAATTATTTTTCTAACACTTTTTGCTTTATTAGTAACATCATATACGCTGAGTCTAATTGTACACCTACAAGACGCCACAAGATTTTCATCAAATATTTTATATGTTTTTAATGGATTCCTGGGACAAGGTACCCCAATGATGCCCACCACATTTGCTGGCTTGCGGAGCATTATTTACATGTTCATCGCTGTATTTGGTATTATCTTTAATACCTCATATAATACTTACCTGCAAAGTTTCATGACCCATGCACCCACTGCTCAACCAATTGAAACACTCGCTGATATGAGGCAAAGAGGCATGAAAATTGCTATGCAACGTGATGAGTTGCAGGCAGCTGAGTCAATACTTTATGATTCTTTTGATTTAGTTGAGATTTTTGATAATTATACGGAATACGTAAGTTTGCGTGATAATTTGAATACACGCTATGCCTTTCCAGTCACTGGCAATTGGGCTTTGTATGAGGAACAGCAGAAAATTTTTACCAAACCGTTATTTCGTATTTCAAACATTTGTCTCATCACAGATGCTGCCATGATTTTACCGCTGCCGCATAACTCTTTGCATTTACCTGCATTGGATCAGCTCATTGGTCAATTACAGCAATCTGGTTTGACAGATTATTGGAGGTCTCGAGCGTTTCTGGAACTTGTCCGACTGGGTAAATTCAAGTTGAGGGATTTGAGTGCGGCGGCGCATGAATTCATTCCCATGCAGTTGGAAGATTTATATTTGACATTTTTCGCATTTAGTATTGCTGATCTTTTGATTGTTTGTGTGTTTTTGTGTGAGCTACGTTGGCCTTATATCTGCGAGTGTGGCAAAAAGTTTCGGCGGAAGTTAAGAGACTTGTGTAGAAAATCGAAATAAATTACTATTTTGATCTTTATGTTACGGAAATATGTTTTCTTTGTGACAAGATATAAAATTGTTTTTTTAAAAAGCTTTGAGCTGTTAATGAAGCTAATTCATTTTAAAATTTTATATGGGAATACAAACAAGATACACCTGGTGCCAATAAAAACGCATCACTTCTTAGATTTGATGCATTTCTGGTTTTTATTCTCCTTTTATTAACAATCCGAACAATCAGAACAATTTAAATGCAAATTAATTACTTACTACTGCATTTTAATATTGTAGAATTAAAATACATAGGAAATTTGGAAAGGCATTAACTTGGATTAGAGAAAACGAAATTAATTATTAAAACTCACGAAAAAAACATCAAAATCGAGGATAAATACAAAGAATTATTTTTCTAAAATCTAAATCCGAAATATCTAACGAAATGTGGTCTTTGCCCTGCAATGAAGTTGTTTACATTAGCGATGTTCACGGTCTGTCGTAAATGATGTTGTATTGTGTATTTTCGATAAATTTGATATTTGCAGTAAACTCGATAAGTTTACAAAAAAAAAAAAAAACAAAAAAAAATCCATACTATTGTCAAATACTACAAATATCGAAAATACAACGGCAAAACCCTTCTGTAAATTTTGTATAGTGTATTTGCGAAACAGCTGACACAAAAATCCAATACTGCCATATTATTTTGTTTCTGATTGATCTTGAAAATTTTTACTTTTTGATATGGCAGCACTGCAAATTCATGTGCGTTCAGCTTTGCCATCTGTTGTGTTCTCTTTTTACTTTGTTCTGTTCTATAATCTGTTTTCGATTCTGTTTTATGTTCTGTTCTGTTCTCTGTTCTGTTTTCTGTTCTGTTCTCTGTTTTGTTCTCTATTCTGTTCTCTATTCTGTTCTCTATTCTGTTCTCTGTTTTGTTCTCTGTTCTGTCCTTTGTTCTGTTCTGTTTTGTTCTCTTTTCTGTTCTTAGTTCTGTCCTTTGTTCTGTTCTCTGTTCTGTTCTTTGTTGTCTGTTCTGTTCTCTGTTCTGTTCTCTGTTCTGTTCTCTGTTCTGTTCTATGTTCTATTCTCTGTTCTGTTCTCTGTTCTGTTCTCTGTTGTGTTCTCTGTTCTTTTCTGTACTCTGTTCTGTTCTCTGATCTGTTTTCTGTTCTGTTCTTTGTTCTATTCTCTGTTCTGTTCTGTTCTCTGTTCTGTTCTCTGATCTGTTCTCTGTTCTGTTCTCTGTTCTGTTTTCTGTTCTGTTCTCTGTTCTGTTCTTTGTTCTGTTCTCTGTTCTGTTCTCTGTTCTTTTCTGTACTCTGTTCTATTCTCTTCTATGCCCTAAATATTTTAAGTAGCCTCTAGGTTTACAAAGAGCACTGTGATTGTGACTGTGGCGTCAGTTTTGAGTCTCTGAATCTTTGCTCATCACGATGACCTTTTACTGAGTTTAAGAACTATTTGAAGGGACGAAAATGTCTAATCCCTTCTCTTCCATTTCCCCAAGTTCTGGTGGTTTGATTTATTCTCCCTCTTTTGCAGATGAAAACACATTTTTAGAGAAGAGATTTTTGGGTGCAGATCAGTTTTCATTCGGCTGAAAAAATCTTAATTCCCCATTTTCTATTTGTTCTCAATGTTTGCGATAGTCCTCTGGGGAATAATTTAGGTGGAATGAATTTATAGGGTTATCCTTACGTGCAAATTCATCCATAATTTAAATTTAAGCATATACAGTATATAAGTACACGGTTATTTTGATATTCATGCCGCCCCTAAATAAATAAGTTGGAAATTCTGGGCCAGGATTCTAATATCAACAGTCTTCAAATTTATTACTCCTTTGCCTCGTCGAACTGAATATGATGAGAGCTACTTAATCATGAATCAGAAAATTAAAGAGTTACACAAAATATAATATTGATATGGTTTCATTATAAGTATTGCAAATGGCATTACGTTCAACGTTGCAAATTTTTCAGTTCAAATCTGTTAATATCGCCATTAAACAAGAAGCAAACTGACTCTAGTTACAAATATCTAACTAAAACATATCCGCGTGGGTGGTTGGAAAAATGTCGAAAACTAAACGAACAACAAATTTTTTGCTTTTCATAGTTAAAATATGCAAATATGCTTCAAGTTATATTTATGATTGATAATTTAATTTTGATTTCGGTTAAGGCGATTTTATAATCATACCATACATAGTCCACTACGCACAGTGGACACATTGAACTAATTTTAAAGTTTAAATAAATTTGTTAGTGACATATTAATTGTGTGTGGCATTAAATCATGTCATAATGCAGAAACATAAATCAATCGTTAAGCAAATATTTGTGAAAAAAAAAAATAATTTGATTGATTTGAAGTTGAAAGATTTTATTAAAATAAAAAAAAAATATTTTAGATTTATTTAAAACTAAATATAAATTTTTGTATTATTCATATTAAAACACATTGTTCAATGATCTGTTCAAAATAATCATGATTCAATTAGTATAAAAATAGTAGTATAAAAATTTTCACAAAAAATTAAATAAAAATCGCACGATTTGTTGTTGTTGACAAATTCAATGCAATAAATCATAAATTATGTGACCTTTTTGTATTTGTGTATATATATGAAGCAATATGACCTCAAATAAAAAAAAAGTCTTTCTTCCAATGACTCAGAGTATGTGACTACAAATACATACATGCATAAGTACACATAAGCACATATATTACATATATGTACATCTTCTCGTGCATACCGACAGCTAAAGTTTTACCCAGTAGGCGGCAAGACTTAAAACGCTGCAAAAGATACGAGAAAGGGTTGAAAAAAAAAACGAAAATTAAAATTAACTGAATATTTAATTTAAAAAAAAAATCACTATCTTAAACGGGAGAAGAGTGAAAGTTAAATACTGAAAATGAGAAAACCAAACTGGAATCCACTTTAAAAGGAAACTAAATGTCTTTTATCTATTCTGAGAGATTTTTCAATCAAAATTTGTCGTTGATGTATAGACGATTCCTTTCCTCGTAGATCACAAATATGAAAGTAATAAATTAGTCTAGAGCAGACTAAACTATACAAACTAAAAAACAAATTGGAAACAGATTATAAACCGCTCCAAAAAATCAGAAAAATTCAGATAAAACTCAAACAAAAATTCTAATCTATATTCTTAAGCAAAAATCTGAATTTTGATAAAATTCAAACCAAAAATCACACCAAAATTCAAACTAAACATCAGATCAAAATCCAAACCAAAAACCAGAACAAAATCCCGACCAAAAGTAGATCAAAACTACCGGAATTCAGACCAAATCCAGACCGGAACTCAGACCAGAAAACCAACTGAAAGTGAAACTAAATTGCATCTGCTCCTTTGGGTTCGTTACTAGTATCAGGTCATGATGGCAACGAGTTTCAGGAAAATGATCTATCTCAGAATATCTGCGGCCTATTGTTAGTAGGCTTTCAATCTGGCCACAATATGGTCAGATACCATCTAAATAAATTAGGTCTGTCACATGAGACAGAATGTCGTCTATGTATGGAGTATGATGAGACGACATCTCACATTCTGTATGAATGTCCAGCCTTGGCTCGGCAAAGAAGAGGTATTTTTAGAAAACCGTTCATATCAACAAACGATATCAAAACCTATTCCACAAAAGATGTTCTAGCCTTCATTAGGAGAGTAGATAATTTTTTGTCTTAATTTAGGGGCTTTGCAACAAAAGATCTTTTAGGTCGCAGTGCCTGACTCTCGAGTCGCCTCAATCTCTTAATAATAATAATAATCTGCGGCCAAGGATGTCTTGCGGTATACCTTAACTAGATATCGCTCATTTACTAAAAGACTGTCATAAGTCAAAAAACACGATTTTTGAGCTAATGATGCAGAATTATTTATTATGTCACGCTTCATATTGTGTAGAAATTTCATATTAATATCTTGTATACTCTGCGCATGAGAACTAAAAGATTTCTTCTTTTTTCTGCAAAGTGAGAATCAATTGAAAACTTTAAATGCGTTTTCTGCAAAATCGCGTTTTTCGAGTTATGACAGTCTTTTAGTAAATGAGCGATATGTAAAGTGAGTACTGAAAATTCTGGAAACCCCTTGAAAGCCATAGTACAAGGCAAAACTTGTAAGGTGAGTGACAAAGAAACCGGAGAGATCATTGATAATACCACTGTGGCGGTCTTATAATGACTAAAACTGTAAAAAAATGCAATCACTTGAGGGCTTAAGTCAAAAATGATTCATTCGTAGCTTAAGATTACAGTTATTGAATAACATATTTGACTCTAGAATACAAAATGCTAATTCCATAGAAACTTTTTTCGGAGTCACCGATTGGTTGTTGTTTTAATAAAGTTTCTTTTGGAGTTAGGGGAATACAAACTTTTTTTGAAGACATTTGAATGCAAATTCTAATGTTGCAAAATCAATGACTGATTTAGAGTCACTTGAAATTAATTGCAGTCAGACGACCTCTATAGTCTAGTGGGTAGTGCTCTACACTTTCATCCGGGAGGTTTGGGTTCGATTCCCGTCTTCGTCTGGTGGTTAATTTTCATAACTTTCTTTTATTTACTATCAATATGAAGTGTATGAGAATTATAAGATAGTGTACAAGGGCACACCGCCGTTAAACTGTAGGTCCAACTATGTGGTATCACAATGGGCCGTTCAGGCCTAAGTGTATCTCTCGGCAGCCACTCCAACCTAACCAACCTAATTGGAGTCACTTGATATCACGCAGAGTCAGTTGAAATTTGAAGCCATTTGGAGTCACTTGAAGTCAATTGCTCTGAAAAATCTTCTAGGTCTTCTAGAAGCTTCTTGTAATGAAATATTTTGCTATAGGTACATTACAGGCACTGAAGGTTCTAATTTTTTTTTTTTGCTATTTCAACTTCCGACTCCAAGTGACTTCAAATGACTCCAAGTGACTTCAAATTTCAACTAACTTCAAGTAATTCCAAGTGGCTTCAAGCAACTCAAATTGAGCTAAAGTGACTTTAAGTGACTCCAAGCGATTTCAAATTTCAAGTGTCTCCAAGTGGCTGCAATTGACTACAAGTGACTTCAACTGTGTCCAAGTGACTTCAAGTGATTCCAAAAGACTTCAAAGTAGTCACAGATTTTGAAGCCGTAAGACTTGCATTCCCATGACTTCAAAAAACAATTGCATTTCCCTGACTTGGAAAGACTTTATTAAAAGTATAAGTAATTTGAAGTCAATTGAACTGAAAAATTTGCTTGACCTTAAGCTACTTATACTAAAGAATTTCGCAAAAATGTGCATTTCAGGCGGTGATGGCACTAATTTTTGTTTCCTCCAAATGACTTCTAGTGACTTCAAAGCAGTCATTGGTCTTCAAGCCATAATATTTTCAAAAATCTATTGAAAAGTTATGGATCGTAATCCACGCTAATGAATAAAGCTGCATGATCCAGTACCCCTGGGTAGTTTTCCGTCATTGAATATGTGTATGTATAACATATGAATGTTGCATGCAACAATGAAGCAAAATTACTAACAAAATTACCAACTAAATGCCTCATATAATAATCACGATCCTTCGCAGACCCTTTTTCTATATATTCTTTGCTTATGCATACGACACAAGAGTAAAACGTGAGAGATTTTTACATTTTATTTGATGAGTTTTAAATAACAAAGAAAAAATTACATTTTGTCAAAAACGTGATTAAATTGGTAAGAAAAAAAAAAAAAAAAACACACAGAGGAAATAAAACTGACTTTGAGCTGAAAATTCTCAAGAAAAAGTCAAAATACCCAAAAACAAAAAAAAAAACTTCCATCAACAAAATCAAAAGTATGTTGCGGAACAAGCAAAAGAAATGATGCAAATAAATTTGCATGCTTCTTTTGTCTTGTCATATCATGAAGGTCATTAATACAATAACAACATTGCAAATCTTTTTAACAATAATTTTCCTTAACAAAAAAAAAAAAAAACGAAAATAAAAATAAAAATTATTGTAATCACTCAAAAACGCATTAAATTCCTGACCTAAAATCCAAGAAAAATTTTTCGGCATTCCCGCAAATTTAACTCTTCTCGTCGCTTCCCCGATTAAAGTAAAACTTTCTCCCAAAAAAGCAAAACCGAAAATTTACTTCCCGAAAATCGACATTGATATAAAAAAAATATTTTTTTCTTCTTTTATATTTCTTTAGTCGTTTGTACGTGCCACAAATATGAGCAATCGATATAAATGTGTATGTACGAGAGTAGGAACTACTTACAATATTGCAACAGCAACAGCAGCAGCTGACTTATAGTTGGCAATAAAATTTTATTGCATAAATAAAAAACCATACAAAATTCGATATATTCGATTCAATATATATTACATAAAGTGATGAGGTAGAATTTCGACTACTCACGTTATATCGTCAATCAGAATAGAAGTTTGTGATTTGAAATAAACGATAAGCGTGGATTAAGCTCACTTTGCACAAAGAAGATTACGACATAGCAAAAAAATTGGCATTCTAATGGAACCCGCAAAAAAATCGGGGATGGTGGCACCCGAAGATGACATGGGTTAGAATGGTGAATGCGAAAGGTCTAGTCGTCGGTTCATAGAACGACGTGTATGGTAGAAGTCGATTATTATTATTTTGGCACGGTTGGTATGATCCAAAATTCAGGCTCTACGATCTAGAAGATATTTTGTACCAAAGTCCCAAATTAGAACCAAGGACGGTCTGCTATCGTGATGAAGGTTAGAATATGTTTTGTTGAAACGATTTTAATTTCGTTACTTGTTAAAAACGGTTTGCTAAAAATAACTCTTCTTTCCCGAGCTAAAACTGGACCCTCATACAGAATGTGGGGTGTCGTCTCATCGTCCTTCATATGTAGACGACAATCTGTCTTGTTTGACAGGTCTGATTTACTTAGGTGATATCTGACCGGTTGGAAAACCCACAAGCAAACTGAGATTTGCTTTATTTAAAATCAGGGATTGGGTGAGAGCGAGAGGAGGGACATGTTTTTAGGCCTGTCTAAGACCTGGAACATGATTCCAATAGGATAGCCATTCCTTTCTCGTTCACGCCTCTATTCCACAAAATTGATCGGGGCCTGTGTATAGCTCTGCCTATTAAGTTGTTTATCAGCGGCTATATTATCTACAAAAGTCACAGTGGGGTGGTATTCAACAAAGCGTAGCTTTGTTATGGGTAAACAAGACTAAGTTAACAAGGTTTGAAAAACACTAGGCCAAGTGCCCCGGGTGAATTGAGATTTGAGTGTTAGGTCCAATGACACCAACACCTGAATAACAATCCGGTTTCGAACCGTCAGTATACCAATTGAGGGCAAAGGTATAGAAGTTGTGGAATTGGGCAATACAATCGGACTTGAACGGTAAGGTAATCTTAAATTTCCTGCCAAAGCTAAGATCCTTAATCATAAAATCTGATACAGAGCTGAGTAAGCTGGATGAAACTTTTAGCCTCAAAGCTGTAATAGCGGTTGTTTTCTTAACAAAGATATGCAAAGATGCAAGTCTGATCATTAACTTAATCGCAGGAGTAGGACAGATACGCATAACTCTTGCGATTCAGAGACAAGCAGGCCTATGAAGCTTGTTAAGTTTGCCTGTAGCCGAGCCATGCATGACTTTAGGCCACCACACTAGTGCAGCATATGCTACGATTGGCCTCATTATACTTAGCCTAGCTTACAGCCAGCAAATCATATTGGTAGTAAGACCCCAAGCTTTCACAAAGACTTTCTTATAGATCTAAAAAGCCCTAGTGGCTTTTGTGAGCATAAAAGTTGATGGAGAGATCTTGGTTTCGCCCTATGCTCTAACTAAGAGCGGCACATGTGGTAGCATGTTATTTTGTAATTTGTAACTGTTCATATTTCTTTTAAATTATATGTGCTAAGGGAGCAATGTATATGGATCCTGAACTAACACTCAACCTCCATCCATAACTGGTATTGAACCTCAATCCATAACAGCATTTAACCTCGATCCTGTACCAGCATTCAACCTCAAGCCACTAATGGTATTCAGTTTCGATCTTGTCTTGGTAAGCGCTCTCGAACATTTAACCTGTACTGCATTCAATTTCGGTTCTGTACTGGCATTCAACCTTGATTTAGTACTGACCTTCAGTCTCGATTATGTAGTGCATTCAACTTCAATTCAGAAGTCTCATACAAATTTAATCAAATATTGGAATTAAACTTAAGTACTAGCAATTAGCCTCGATGCTGTACTGGTATTAAACCTCGATCTACTACTGACGTGTGAACTTTATACTGCACTTTCAAATTCAATCCAGAACGGCACTCAACCTCGATCCTGCACTGGCATTCAACGTCAAACCATTAATAGTGTTCAGCCTCGATTTTGCACGGGTATTCACCTTTGAAAAAAATACTGGCATTCAACCCTGATCCTGTACTGCATTCTACCACGATCAAATACTGGCATTTTACTTCAGTGAAATGCTGAAATTAAACCTCAGTTAAGTACTAGCAATCAACATTTATCATTTACGGGCATCCAAACTTAATACAGTGCTGGTATTCAACCTTGATTCACTACTGATATTTGACCTCTATACATCACTTTCTTTCAACCTCAATCTAGTACTGCATTAAACCTCGATCCAGTATTGACCTCCAACCTTGACTAAGTACTCATCTTCAGCTTCGATTATGCACAGCATTTAACCTCGAACTTGAACTGGGATTCATCAGTACTGGTATACGTCCCCGATCTAATACTGTAACTAACCCCGATTTAGTATTCAAATTCAATAAAATCAGGAACTTCGATCCTGTAACGCATTCGACCTCGAACCTGTACTAGTAATCAGCTTTGATCAAGTACTGGCATTCAACCTCGATGCAGTATTAATATTTAATCGCGATCCACTACTGATATCTGACTTTAATACACCACTCTCATTCAACCCCGAGTCTGCACAGTATTCAGCCTCAATCGAGGATCGTATTCAAAGCAGATCTAGTACTGCTATTCAACATCGATCCTGTGGATCGAACATTTATGGATCAAGCGTTGACATTGAAACTCGATCCATTAATGGCATTCAACCTCGATCTCGTACTGGCATTTAATATCGTTACAGAACTGCTATACAGCCCCGATCCAGTTCCGTATTCAATCTTGATTCAGTACTGGCGTTCAACCTTGGTCAAGTACTGACATTCAACCTAGAGTACTGGAGTTCAACTACTGGAATTCAATTAAGATCTATTAATGGCATTCTACCTAGATCCATTCAGCCTCGATCTTGTACTGTCATTCAACTTCAATTAATTACTATCATTCAACCTTGATTTAGTACTATACAAGTATTCAACCTTAATCCAGAACATGCATTGAACCTCGATTAAGTAATGGTATTTTATGTGGATCTAAAACAGGTATTCAACCTTGATAATACACTTCACTCAATTTCGATCCTGCACAGGCATTCAACCTCTATCATTCACTGAAAACTTCACTTTAAACCCCGTACTGCCCGCAAATTCTACTATATTAGAAGCTTAGTTCTAAGGCATAATCTTCGGCTAAAGTTAGTGTACAGGGAAGAGGGTTTTCATGAAACTTCGATACTGTCTCAATAATGGCAGCCAACGGCTGTTCAAAGCATATCAACTAAGTATTAGATTAGCTTTAGTTTGAGTTAGGGGCCGATCGACGACCTCGATAGTCTAGTGGGTGCACTAGACTTTCATCTAGGAGGTTCGGGTTCGATTCCCGTCTGGTGTAGGTAGGTGTAGGTGTATAGGTGTAGGTCCAACTATGTGATATCACAATGGGCCGTTCCGGTCTAAGTGTGTCTCTCGACAGCCATTCTAACCTAACCTAGTGGTCGATCCTTGATTTTACGATTGAACTAAATCTGAGATTCTTACTTAAATATTTGCCATATTTGATGCAACTGAGATAGTAAGAAATTTTAACTAAGTATGAAATGGAGAGTCATAAATTTGCACTAATACCCTACAAATTTTCGTTTACCTTCTTTGACTGAGTCTTAAACATGCAAACTCAAAAGTTTATCTTGAAAAATTGGTAAGAATTTTGTTTGTTTTTTTTTTTTTTGTTTGGTACCACACACATACAGTCGCATATTAAAGACCCTTAAGAAAGCATAACATAAATTGTAACCAGCAACAGCAGCAAAGGATACCAACAAATCATGATAAAGAGAAGACGAAGAAAAGCAGCGACGTTATTTTTATCACTCTACCACAAGTTGTTACAAACATATGTACAATTGCAGCAACAATAACAACAACAACATATGAACAACAACTGTTAAGTAACATTTATTTATTTTTTTTGTTTTTGTCTTGACAACAACATGCAGCAATCACGCACCAAACAATAACAACAACGGTAACATCAGCAGAGTTTAAAGGTTGCAAATTTATGTGCGCAGTTTCGATTTCTGCAGTTTCAGTTTTTATTTTTCGGTGGTTTAATTTTTGGTTTGGAGTGAGAAATTTTGAACTTTGGTTAGTCTTTAATTTTATCAGCTGCAGAATTTTTAATAGTTGTTGTGTTTTACTTTATTTTGGGTACTTTTTAAGGCAAATGTTGCATGCTGCCTTGAAGTTTTTTGTGGTAGTTAGAAATCTTTGATGTATGGCAGTAATTGTTAATAAACGCTTACAGTAGCATTTAGTAGCTTTTGGTTTTATTTATAAATTTTTTTTTTGTATACACATTTCATTTTGAAAGCGAGGTTTTCATTTTTAGCTTTGAACATCTGTCATGCGCTTTCGTCTTGTCATGAGTTTTTGAATTTCATAAATACCAACCATAAGCATATCCTTATATCTCCAAAGGCATCATCAATCTGGGTTATGACCAGCTGAGAAGTAACATCATTATTTCGGTTTATTTCACTACTCCTACACCTCTTAAAATTGTTTGGATGGCTCTTTCTCAAGCGCTGAAACACAATTATGGAAAGCAAAAAAAAAAAAAGAAGAAAAACCGATTCTTTCTTATCATTATCTTCCATTTCCACTTTCTGCGTTTTATTTGAATGGAGATCGCGTCCATGCCGCATCTTTGGTACAAGTTTGTGTTGCTGATCACGTTCGGCCACCAAATGCATAGTATTCGGCGTAGGCAGCGGTTGACAAAACATTGCAGGTTATGATTTTGCGCTTCGGTGGTAAGCCAAGTTTCGCAACCATAAAGCAGCACAGATATGACGATGGGTTTGAAGATTTTAATTTTTTTATTTGCAGATATTAAGTGTGAGCTCCAAATGGTGCGCAGCTGCGAGAAAGCACCGTTCGCTTTTCCAATTCTCGCTTTAATATCTCGGTTAGTGCTGACCTCGGATGAAATGATGCTTCCTAAGTATGTGAAGCGGTCAACGGACTCGATCTTTGCTGTTCCCACCGAAAATGTGCTAATGGGATATGCCTTTATCTTCATAGCTTTGGTTTTGTTGGCGTTGATTTTTAATCCTGATTTTGCTGATTCGGCGGATAAATCATCTAGCTTAGACTGCATATCTGAGTGCCTTACGGATAAAAAGCTGATGTCGTCGGCGTAGTCGAGATCTTCTAGCTGTTCTGTGAAGTTCCAGGGGATGCCTCGGTTTTTCCCATGTAGTGTGTTGTGCAAAACCTGATCAAGGAGCAAGAGGAAAAGGATCGGCGACATCAGACAGCCTTGCCGGACTCCGGATTCTGGACTGAAAGGTTTAGATAAATTACATTGTGCAGCACCCTGCATTGAAAGCCATCGTATTGCGCCTTTATAAGAAGAATTAGCTTATTTGGGATGCCGCACTTGGCTAAAGCTTCCCAAATCCTGTTGCGAAAAATTGTGTCAAATGCTGTGCTAAAATCGACGAATGCAAGTTGCAAGGCCGTATTTAGGGGCAGGTTTTGGGGGTTCTGACGCCCCCTCCCCCCCCCCCCCCCGAAATGTGGAAACTTTATTCTAATTTTTGAGATTAATTGCCAATGGATGGAAAAAAAGTCAAAATAAAATCTATTTAACGATATTTTTTACTTCCATCTGTTTTTTTTTCTAAAAAGTCAAATATAAAAAATAAATTTGAAATCTTAATTACACTATGCGATCAAATCCGATTTGTTTTCATCGACATGAAAAAATTCTGGCTACGACCCTGGCAAGGTGTATATAACTTGTATAATTAAATACAATTTGACCGAACTGCTGCGACCCAAAGAGAGGTTATTTTTCGTACTACAAAATCAAGCTTTCAAATTTTCAGCAAAAATTATTTTTTTTACGAGTTTCTATAACTCATACATCAAGAAATTAATTTATTTACTGTAGTATAACTTTCGCCACAATTTTTTACCACACTCCCTGATGTAAGACCAGCGTAACTCACAAAGAAAAACACAAACTATTGAAAGATCAGCAACACCAAATACAATGAAAGCAAAATACAAATCCTCCAACTGCATGGGAATGAATTCATGAGCCATCGGACTCAAATCCTTCAACTTGAGTTTACCCAATCGGACAAGTTCCAGAAACGACCGGGACCTCCAATAATCTATTAAACCAGCTTGCCACAATTGTCCAATGAGTATATTCAACGATGACAAGTGCAAGGAATTATGCGGCAATGGTAATACCATGGCAGCAGCTTTAATTATACAAATATTTGATAGACGAAATTGTGGTTTAGTATAGAATTTCTGTTGTTCCTCATACAAGGCCCAATTGTCAGTGACAGGATAGGCATAACGTGTATTGAAATTGTTACGTAAACTTAAATATTCCGTATAATTATCAATAATCTGAATTAAATCCAAATAAGCATGGAGAACTGATTCAGCTGCTTCCAACTCTTGACGTTGCATAGCAATTTTCATGCCTCTCTGCCTCATATCAGCGAGTGTTTCAATCGGTGAAGTTGTAGGTGCATGTGTCATGAAACTTTGCAGGTAAGTATTATATGATGTATTAAAGATAATACCAAATACTGCGATGAACATGTAAATAATGCTGCGCAAGCCAGCAAATGTGGTGGGCATCATTGGGGTACCTTGTCCCAGGAATCCATTAAAAACATATAAAATATTTGATGAAAATCTTGTGGCGTCTTGTAGGTGTACAATTAGACTCAGCGTATATGATGTTACTAATAAAGCAAAAAGTGTTAGAAAAATAATTTCATAATCAAATATAATTATATAAAATAAATAACTGGGCAGAGATTGCTCTACTGGTACCATAATACACCAATTCAATGACTCATATGGATGTGTATAACTGGCTAAATTCTGGGTTTCTGAGCCTAAGCGTGCCAGTGTAGGAGACATATCAACTGTTCCATTACCAGTTAATGTTGTTGAATGATCCATAAATAAAATTTTATCAAATTGATCGATTAAAGGATACTCGAGCGTTGCATTATGTTTGCGTGCATATTCGACAATCAAATTACCAATGTAACCGCTGAGAATGCGTTGTCCTTTGTTGGCATCATACCAGATATATGATTTCGGATATAATTCAGTCGTTATGATTTTGAGGGGATGTTGTTGCATATTCTTGACGTGATTGGGAAATATTGGTGTTTCAGCATTCGCATTCGTTTGTAGTAGAGATTGCTTAAGTAATTGAACTTCGGGAAACATTTTTATGGTGTAGTAATATTTGAGTTCTTCAGTAGTGAAATCTAGCATTAAAGCAATCACATGCATTGCTTTATTTTGCACACAGTACTTAAGTATATCTTCCACATAAGTTTCATCTGTGATTTTTCCATGTATCAGCAAAACTAAACGACTTTGTCTATTGTGATGTTCTATATTATAGATTTTCTGCCATAATTTTTGTAGTACACTCTGATCACTCTCTTCATTGCCTTTCAATAGCGTTATGGATAATAGTTCACTATTAAATTTATACATAGGTATCGTTGCTAGTTCTGCGTCATTATTCAGCAGCAATATTGGTATGGGATTAGCTCCTGAACTTAATACACGTAGAATTTCATTGATTTGCCAGTAGTTTCGGTCATCATCTTTTTTGTCATCATTTGCGTAGACAACAGTATGAAATTGTCTTTCATTTTGCATAGTGTTAGTTGAATTCCTAATCAACTCACTTAGTTTATTTGTTACAATTATTATTTGTATAAAATTTACTAATTCGTTTGCTGCCATATTGACCATGAAGGCACCGGTTCTTTACTATCACGCTTTTAAATATACTGCTCTTTTATATGCAAAAAAAAAAAGAAAATATGTAACCAACTTCAAATATATAAATACTTCTATTTTGAATAAGTTTCAATAAAATTAGTTGGAATTTTGCAATGGCTTCTGTGCTTAAATATAATACTGTAGGGATTAACCTAAATGGTTGCAAACTCCCGCATGCGTGTGGCTTCAATCCTTTAACATACAAAAATGACACGAAAAATGAAATACTATAATTATAAAAATAAAGAAAACATTTGCTCATTTATCGCTAATGACTATAGAAAATCATGAAAACTACTTAAAAATTCAGCAAAAACTATTAAATACTATGGACTTAGTTTGCAACGATTGCGGGCAATTATAAATTACCCATAAATTGCAATTATGCCAGAAACGTGGAGAAAATTGGCCGCCGATCAGGTGGAGAAAAATTGAAAGGAGTAGGGGTGAAGATATGACGCGCCGCCGATTATTGAAAAAGATTTCCTTATCATTATGTTTTTTGCATAAATTGACAAAAAAAAAGCAAGAAAATGCAACAAAACCGAAAAAAATAAAGAGATACGAGTATGAAAAGCGAAATTATGCGTTACAAGCGAAGCGATGCTGATTTTTATCTTTGCGCACACACAAACATACATACTTACTTACTTACTTACTTAAATACATACTTACTTACTTATATGTATATATTTACATGCAAATATACATAAGTCTATGAGCTTGTGTTTACAATAAGCGTAGAAATCTTGTTTATCCATCAGCCACTAACCACCAACTTCTCAACCAACAATATAAAATGCGGCATTATGACGCGTCACAGCACCTGAGGAGGCGCTTGAATGGCGACATGCCGCATTACTAATTTGTTGTTGCCGCGATTGTCGTTACTGCTCCTGTCAATATACTGCACTCAAAGGAAAAAGTTTGCAAAGTTTGACACAAAAAAATCTGCTCCTTTTTTAATTTATAAATTAATTTTTCTTTATTTAATTAACTGTTTTTTTTTTATTAGTTTAAGGGGGTATTCTACCCGAGATGGTACGAAAAATCGATTTTTTTTTAGTTAATATTTTAGTTTTATGAGGAAGAATAGGGAGCAATGTATGGTCCTGGAATCGCTGATTAACCGTAAGTTCCATCATATGTAAGTATCATGTTTGTAAATCTTTAAACTCGTTTTTCTCGAAACCATTTTTTTCGGTACGGTGGACACGATTCACAAAAAACAACTTGTTCAATTGACTTGAAATTTTACAAGGCTACTAAGCAAATGTATAGGTATGGCCTTATCTAGGATTATGGCGAAAGCATTTGTTTAACTAATGTTTTTAATGCAAAATATAAACATAACAGCGCAAAAAATCGTCATTTTTTTTTCAAACGTCTGATTTAAATTGAAGAAGAATTTTGTTTTCTTATTCCCTAGATGAGGCGATAGCAGGAAGTCTCACGATTACAAAATGGGTTACATTTTGTGTTTCAGAATATTTAAACCGGAGATATCATGTCCATTTTCGGCAGGCTCAAGTTCGAGGCGTCGAATGAACCTTTATTAACAAAGATATCTTTAACATTAAAAACGTAAATTATTGTTCAAAACCTGTAGAAAAACTTGCGAAAAACCTCGAATAAAAATTTTGAAAAGCTTTTCATTTACAACGATTTGAAAACATCGATATTTCGCACTATCTCGGGTAGTATACTCACTTATTTAGTTACACTATGCAACAATTTGACGCTTTACAATATTAAATGGGGAATAGATACCTTTTTAAGGGTAATTCGCCTGATGGTCTCTGATTTCGACCCAGTACTCAGATTTTCTCTATCACGTCTGGGATCCCCGCTATGGGGGCCAAAACTCATAATTTTGGTATACTCGGGATCAATATAAATTTTTCTTTATTTTACCTTGTACATGTTTCATAGCTAAGAAAAGGTTATTTAACATGGAAGAGAGCAACACATTATTTAGACAGCAACACTCCACCAGGCCCCCTTAACGACCCTGTTGGGTGTGATATAAAGCGACTAGTAGTTGGGGTCAGCGAAAATCAAAATTTCCCAGGCTTAACTTTTTCCCAGAAATTAACCCTTGAAAAATAAAAATTTCCTTTTTATAATAATCTCTTTATACTGTTTCCCGGTCTTAGGCTGGGGTAGTCTCAGCGGGCTCCAGAGATTCTTTGTGTTACAAAATTTATACTTTGCAGGGGACCCTCACTTTTATTTAGACACACCGTTTTTAACTCAGCAATAATTCTGGTTTAATTTCGTTAAAAATTGCACTTAATAATAACAATTTGAATAATTCAGTTGATTCCAATTAATACCAATACTGATAAAACTAACTTACGCTACTGTAGCGCTGTTGTACGTAGACCGACGTATAATGAACAAATGCGATCGATTGCGCTGGTGTAGCGCTACTGTGTGTAGACTGGCGTGTAATCAACGAATGCAATAGATCGCGCTGGTATACCGCTGCTGTGCGTAGACTGACGTGTAATTAGGATAGCCAGACGTACTGATTTGATCAGTACATGTCCTGACTATTTTTTTTTAAATACTGATTTTTTTAAATCAGCACGAAAATGTACTGACTTTTTCAAATTGAAACCTTAAAAATTTTTAACCTTAATGGCCTTAAAATCGTTTTTGCAGAAAGTCTCACCCTATATCCATTTCTTTTTCTGATTGTTCACAAAATAAAATACATACGCGTTGCTGTAGGGGAGAAACGCAATATTTGCTTGATTATTGTCCTCAGCTCTCACAACTCTCTAAATATGGAAACTGAAACGTAATCCACATGGTCTATTGACGAAGAAAAAAATGTAAAAGGACTGTACTGATTTTCACTGATTTCCAATGTCTAATGTACTGATTTCGTTGTTCAAAAATCTGGCTACCCAACGTATAATAGACGAATGCGTTAGATCACGCTGGTGTAGCGCTGCTGTGCGTAGGCTGGCGTGTAATGGACGAACCATGCGGTGCCATGCATCGGTCGTGTTGTTCTGTCTTATAGACACAGTCGGCTTGTTGTTTTTCCGACGTTCAACGGCAAGTCGCACACATCTTCTCTGGTTACAAGACCTGGAGTTTTCTCTTACTAATGACCAAGTCGGCTTGGATGAGATTTCCTGTTCTCCCTAATTTTGTTCGTCGCGTTAAGCCCCTCTATCACTTTCCTCACTACCTATTGTATTTTCTCTTAGTTATTTCCCACACTAATCGTTCTTACCAGTTGTACGTCTTGTTCCGATGCCACCTGCCAGCCAAAGAGAATGATCGTTGTTGTGTTCCCCTTTTTATAGCCCATAGTGAGATTTTCCCGTTATTCCGAGGTGCAGGCTGTTGCCACTGGAATATACAGCTTTGTTGTTTGTCGCCTCTGTAAATAGTATCTTTGTCGTACACACACACGCGCGAAATCCTGTACACACATTTTCGGTGTTGTAGCACATTTGTTGCAGCACATTAGTGACGCAATTGCGCGGTTGAATTTTCTTCTCCCAGCATACGCTGGGACAGGCTTCTGTTTTAATGGCAGTGTGTTTATGCGGCACTTTGGTGTTATTGTGCAGACATAATTTGTTGCGAAATTTGGCTCGTCACAATACTGCAATAATTGTTAGAAAAAATAATAAACATTCTTCGAAGAAAATATTCTCCAAATTGATTGGGTTAAAATACAAGTGAGAGTGGCACCAATGAAATATTTATTTTAAGCAATTTTCTTAAGCTTTTGCTTAGATTCTGGTTACGGAAGAAGAGCATTCGACTGAGGAAAATAATAGAGAAACCAGAGAGAGAATAATGCATCTTTCTTACCCAAGTTTTATGTAGAATAAGATTAAAAACTATTTAGGCTCGGCAACTATTAATAACTGTCTTAGTCATCTGTTAAAACATAAACATCCAATAGTTGAACTGTTTTGCAAATATCCTGTCATCCCATTTCTCCTCGATCATGACTTCAGTTCATGTCTAGGTAGAAAAACACAACAACAAATAAGTATATATGGTAGAACTAGTTTCCAAAACCTTGTGATTCTAGGTTCCGATTTTAAATATGAGTAACTTTTGCAGGATGTTGAAAGACCTATAAGAATTATCATTAAGAACACAGATGAGGAAACGTCGCGGATCCCAAAACGGCCGTCTGATTTACCTGTCTCTATGTGCACTGTTGTTGTTTTGACTACAAAATGTTCATTAAGCCTGCTATTTATTACTTAGACAATTTTTCTTTTGAAGTCAAAAATAATGATGATCTGCTTGACCATTATTTTTTCTTGGTTGCTTATAATAATTACCGCAACCAAAATTTTATTTTTGTTATCCGTAACAAATTTGCTAACCAAATATTTTTTCTTTATTTATTTGGTTTCCAAAAACAAATCAAAACGATTTTTTTCGGTTATTCATAACCATTTGAAACTAATCAGTTTTTTTTAACATAAAAAATAGCCAATTTTTGAGATTTTACTATGAATTACTCAAAATCATGATGTGTCATATTCGTTTTTACCGTCAAAAAATATATAGAAATCAACGCCTACTTTAATTTTTTTTAAACTTTAATACCATGTTCCCACTGAGCCGAAATTGCGTAGTTTCGACAAAAGATTTCGAACGAAATGTATTTCAATATTAATTTCAGTGAACACATTCAGGGTTGCATTTGATTTTTGCGTGGTTTCGAATGCGGTTTCGTTGAAATCACCTCATTTCTGTGGGGCTTGTTAGACATATTTTTATATGTCGAAATTGAGCTTTTCAACACAGTTTCAGCTGAAACCACGTGAATGATTAAAACCATGCAATTTTGGCATCTGGCATCACTGATTGTGCGTATATGTTTGGCGATTTTCTAACCTACAAAGTAAAAAATACATTGTCTTCCTTTACTTTCGAATTTTTATCGTGATAAACGTCAAATTTCAGGTCTGTTATTTGTTCTTCTTCTGTGATACATTATGCCGAGATTAAGAGGCAATCCATGCCAGAGAGAGGTTGGGTTTTGGTCTAAAATTCATTATGCTACCTACCAGAGACAATTTAGGACTCGATTTTATGAAAAAAAAAACTAATCATTTGTATGGATTCCAAATATCCAAATAAATTTCTGACTTTTCAGCCCCTTTTAATAAAAAAAAATAATTATGTTGTCAACTTAAATTCTTATTATATATGTATTATATGTATATCAGGTATAAGTATTTTGAATCCGACCGATCAATCCGCATCGGTATCGGCCTAAAATTATGGAATCGGATCGGCATCCACCAAAATTTGGTCGATCTTTTTAATCAAATTATTTCATAAAAATAAAAAAAAAATTCAATGAATGAAAAATCTGTTTTTTACTCTAAAATTTCAATGTTGTGACACAATGTTTGGAAACCACAGAAGATTGCTAGTTATTTAGTAATTAATATCATGTGTGAATATCAAAATTATTTTTATTACTTTCCTTCAAAAGTGTAACAGCAACGAAACCGAAACCCGAATGAAAGTTGAGGAACGAAACCGAAACCAGAACCGAAACACTTGACAAATCCGAACTGGAACGTTATATTGATTCGGTTTCATTCCTTGATTCTAAATTAATTTTTCAAAACTTACAATTTTTTTAAAAATATTCCAAATAAATTTTAAATTTTCAAAATATTCCAGATAAATTCCGAAATATTTCAAATTAATTTTCAAATATTCAGAATATCCCATTTGAATTTAAAATTGATTTTTGAAAATTTTAAACAAATTTTGGAGTATTCTAAATTAGTTTCAAAATGTTTACACGTATTTGAAATTACTATAAATCTGAGCGTGACTCAAATTTAACATTTTTGATTCTTAGAAATTTTCTTTGTGAAAAATAAATTTTTGACATCTCTTTTAATCTAAAAAAACTCAAAGGGGCTGAAGTCGCTTCATAAAAGTTGAATTTCTCCTTGTACTGGATCGATCGGTTTTCTTTTGAACCAGAGTGTTTTGGATTAAGAATGTCATTTTTGACTTTTATTTTGATTCAAAAATATTTCAAAGGGGGCTTCAGTCCAAAAGTCAGTAAAAATTTTATGAAACTTAAAATATGGGGGAGTAGTCAAAAAAAAGCCCCTTCCCATAAAACAAATTAGTTTTCCACAATTTTCTATAAACTTATTTTCCAATTTTGCATCTAAAAATAAATTATTTTTTTCATTTTCTTTAAATTTATTTTACTTATGTATGTATCCATACATATTTCTCACCATAAGTTACTTACTTTATTAAGTTGTTGTTTAATTTATTGCAATTTCCTCGTGTCTCTTGTCAACATTTCCACAATTAATGTGCACATTCAAACGTACAAGTTGTCATCAGACAAAAAGGTTAAAACCTCCAAAAGAGTTTAAAGTTGTCGCCAAAAATAGAAAAAAAGCTATTCGATGGACAATTCGTATACTAGCGTAACTATTCATGTTCACGTTGTTAGCGTCGTTAGTTGCTTTGGTTGTTGTTGTTGCTGTTGGTAGAGTGTCCTCCCAATTGTAAGCAGCATATCTATCTATTCATCCTCTTGAGATTACAAATTTAACAAATTTCGTTTAACCTGCAGACAAAATACAGCAGAATAAAATATATATAAAAAAAAAAACACTGCAGCAACAATTCAACAACTTTATGGGCAACACATTATTATTTTTGTGTATTTTTTTCTTTTTTGCAATATAACTACATGAAATAAATAAACAAACATCTTCAATTTTGTATCCTATGTTTGTGGTATCTACACCTACCACCACTAGCTTTACCACTTCCACCGAAAATGTGGCAGTTAGTGCTTGCAAATGAAGTTACTGCTGCTGGTGTTGTTCCGTCATTAGAGAAATTTATTTATTTCTATTTTCTTCATTTAAAGAAAAAATGTTTTTTTTTCAGTTTCTTCTATTTTTACTGGCGCTTTTGAAACTAAACTTTGGATTATTATAAATTATATTGTATTGTTATTAAATAAAGTTGTAATCAGTTGGCGCTACTGTTGGCGTTGGCTTGTTATTACTATCGAGTTATATCGTTTTACTTAACCCATATGTGCTTGTTGTTTTTTGGCACGAAAAATCTTTTGCGTCATTCAAGTTTCGATTATACCACAACTTGTTCCCATCAATATTCATTGAAACTTCCAGTTTAGATTTATAAGTAAGCTTTGAGGTGTTAAAGAGCACAATAGTCTATCACTTGATATTCCAATGCCAGATACAAATAACCTGGTTTGAAGGAAAGCAGGAAAGATATTAATTCAAACTTTCTTGATAAAGTAAAATTAGACCGCAGGGTTCTACTGATTGCCGACTGTTCGAGCTAGCAATCGCTAGCAGGCTAAATGAACATCGCTACTACATTCCGGTTAAAAAAATTAAATTGCGGCTTAAATGGTCGAAGAAGGTAAGCCTTCTATGGAAGACAAGCCAGACAATTCGAAATTTCCCAGATAAGACGCAGATTTATCTATCTACCAGTACAAACAAAGTTTTTTTACACTGAACCATCTTAAATAATGATCGCGATGATTTCTTAAAAAAAAATTTAAAGAGAGTTTAGAAAACGGCAACTGACCCTTTTTCTCCTTTTTCTTCCAAATTTAGTTAGTAACTCTGATTAAAATTCAAATTAAAATTCAAGTCAAATTCAGACTGAAATTCGGATCAAAACATAGACCAGAAAAGAGAACATCGAATTAAAAACATAACCTAAATTCAGACGAAACAAAAACCAAATTCAAACCGAAAATTTTAACCACATTTAATGAAAAATTCAAATCAATTTCAAAAGCGAACTGAAACCAGAAAAGGAAGCCAAACTCAAAAAAAGATATCTATCCAAAATTCATACCAAACAGAAAACAGAAACTAGAAATCCCACCAAAATTCAAACTAAAAGTTGAATTAAAATTCAACCCAAAATGAAAGTCAACTTCATACCAAAAATCAGACCTAAACTCAGAAGGGAATTCAGATTAAAATTTTGACTAAATTTAGACTTCAAATCGGACCGAGATTGAAACCAAAAATTATACCGAAATTTGGGCCAAAATACTGATAAAATTTATACTAAAAATCAGATACAAATTTAGACCAAATTTAGGGCAAATTATGACAGAAATTCAGATTAAATTTAAAACACGGATAAAAAAATTACTGAAACTTAGACCAAGTGAGACCATCAAATCACTCCGAAATTCAGACTAAATTCAAATCAAAACTCAGACCAGAAGCAGACCAATTTCGAATAAAAAATCTGACTAAATTTATAACGAAACGGAAACTAAATTCTGATAAAAGTTTTACCAAAATTTAAATTAAATTCAGACCTAAAACTAAGGCAGGAAATCAGATAAAATTTATAATAAAATTCAAATCGAAAGACGGCCAATTTCAAATAAAAAATATGATTGAGATTAAGACCAAAAAGTAACTAAAGTCTTAATTTGAACCAAATTTAGACCAGACTTAAAATCAAATCAAGTTCAGACCAGAATGAAGATCAAAATGCAGACGAGAAATAAGACCGAAATTTGGACTGAAACCTTGGCCAAATTCCGAATCAAAAATCTGATTTAATTCCACACCAAAATTAAAACCAATTTCAGACGAGAAATTAGACTAAAAATCGAACCAAAAATTTGACTAAAATTCTGATCAAAAGGAGGCCAAATTCAGAACAAAAATTTAAATTAAAGTCAGACCAAAAGTAGAGAAATTTTAATTAAAAAATCTGATTAAAATTCAGATCAAAATTTAAACAAAATTCAGTTCCATAATTCAGGCAAAAAATCGGACCAAACTTCGATCCAAATTCAGATCAAAAGAAGATCGATTTCAAATAAAAAGTCTAACTGAAATTCATACCAAAAGGAGACCAAAGTCAAGTCATAATTTGAAACCAGAACCAAACCAGAAATCATACCGAAATTTAGACCAAAATCTTGGCTAATTTCAAATAACAAATTTAACTCAATTCCACACCAAAATTAAATTCAAATTCAAACGAGAAATCAGAACAAAACTGGAACCGTAATTTAGACCAAAACTCGAGCAAAAAATTTGTCTTAAATTAAGACCAAAATTTAAATCAAAGTCAGTCCGAAATACCGATCAGAAGGAAAGCAATTTCAAGTAAAAAATCTGACTTAAGTTTCAGATTTAAACCAAATTCAGGTAAAAAATCGGTTCCAAACTCGAATAAAAAGTTTGACTAGAATTAAGACAAAAACTTAAATCAAAGTCGGACTGAATTTCTGATCAGAAGGAGATCAATTACAAGTAAAAAATCTGACTAAAATTTTGGACCATAAAAAGTCCACGTTCAGACCAACATTTAAACCCAATTTAGAAAAAAAATTCCCGAAATTGAGACCAAGCTCGAAAGCTCTGAATAAAACAACCAAAACGCCAGACTAAAATTCGGATAAAAAAAGGGACCAAAATTCAAGCCAAACCCCGAACTGTCCACAAGTAAGGCATCTATAACCGGAATCTTGAAATTTCTGATATTATGTAGTTCAAGTGTGTACGACGAATTGTTACTCTAAAGAATGCTTTTTAAACGTTAGAAAGATTCAATTTTCAGGAGGGGTAGGGGGGAGGGGGAGAGACTGCCGCCTTAAAATGAAATTGCATTGTACTTTATAATTGACTGGCCTAGTTGCCGGTTGGTGGATTAAGAAATAATGGAGTGGAACTCTAGTTATGGCACAGGATCGCGAAATTAATATTTTTGAAAGACGATTGAGAATAAAGATTTGTTTTTTACGTAATTTCTGTGTAGTGAATTCAAAACTGGTAGCACCATTTTTGCACTTATGGGCAAACACTACATAATGGAAACTTGCTTTTGCCAGGTTCTAATTCAGATAACAAAAATGTATCAGTAATTTTAAAGATGGTTTGAATGATCACTATCTAGCGGTGAGTTTTGGAATTAGCATTTTTTCGAGTTTTTGATGGGCTATGATAAAGCGATCCCACTTTCATTTGTACCGAAAATTTTAGAGACGTACACAGAAAACTTACGATCCTTTCATTTAGTTTAAATTACAAATTCTTCTTAGCAAATTAAGGCAGCAATATGTTTTTAAAGAAAAGTGCAGCCAACTTAATCTCCTTTGAAAGGACCATGTTTAAAAGTCCTTAACTGCACTTAGGAAGGAAACCAATAATTAACGCCTCTGGTACAAATTTTTTTAAAATTAAAACCGTGGTTCTCAATTTTTGCCTTGCTTTAAATTCTGAATTTTGATATAAATCAAAAAATTATTTTTCTCAAGGTGAAAATATAATATCTAAGTAGTTTTTAAGGGACATTCCAGTTTAAAATTTGAAGAACTTCGATTGTTTTTCTTTTTGATTTTCGGTTTCTTTGAGAGAGTTTCAAGAATACTCTCTTAAAATATTAGTGAAAATTTCGAAGTTATACACGTAATTGTGCCTTGGTGTACTAAAAAAAGAGACCTAAAGTCCAAAAATAAGTTATCGAGAAAACAGCCTCAAAATCGTTACTCAGAGGTTCTTAGGACCGCTGATTACGAATCTGGCATCAGCTTTTAAATATATAAAATGGTAGATCCAATAGTGTGGAATATTTTTTTAAAATTTATGGGATTCGCTTGAAACTCATTACTCGTGGGTTTGTGGGGCTCACAGTCATCGGATTCTTAAAACTCAAAATAACGGATCCAATATGGCCGACTATTTTTTAAGTTCATCGGACATCGAGCTTCAAACTCGTTACTCGGGCGTTTTCAGGGTCGTTGATTACAAATCTAATATTAAATTCGTAATCAACGACCTCAAAAACCCCTAATAACGGGTTTCAAGCGAATCCAATCAATATCTTAAAACTCTTCCGCCATTTTGGATCTGTCGTTTTATACTTTCAAAATCTAATGGCAGATTCGTAATCTGCGACCCTGAAAACCCCCGAATATAGAGTTTCAATTTAACCGGATCAATTTTTAAAAAATATTTTGCCATATTGAATCCGTCATTTTGAGTTTTGAAAAACTGACATCCAATTTGTAATCAGCATACTTTTTTCTATCAGAATCGATCAAAAATACGTTTTCGGACTTAGAAAATCGTCGAAACTCGCATAGCTCAAGCAAACAGAAAGAGCGGAGAACATTCTAAAAAAGCACGCACAGCGAGGAAAAAGGCCCAATCAGAGCATCTAAAGAAGTTGACAGAACTTGAAGACCTTGATTGTGCAGCAGGGCTGGCTGACTTAAAGTATTTTGCATAAGGGTAAATCCAGCATTACTTACGTTTCACCATTCGGTATAAAACGATTTTTTTCACCAGTAATTATCAACTATTTTAAAAATCGGGTGACACAGTCGTATGTGTCTTATGCTCTTGTACATGAGTCAGCATAAACATATTTTCAATTTTTAATGTGCTCTGAGGAAATAACTCATATTAGTGCCGTTACGTTGTACGTTTCCGCACAAAACAACTATTTTGAGTACTCGATTTAGATATGTGAAATTCTGCGAATTCGTCAATGAAAAATAAAGAAGAAAATTTTTTCCAAATAGATTTATTTATCGACAGTAGAAGTTCATAAGAAATTTGACTGTTTTGCTTAAATTAGTATATTTTTTTAATACAGATTTGATTTGCCTAGCGTTACTTACGTTTCAAGTTGTGTATCACTGGTCTATTAATGGAAATTTTTAGGAATGAACTAGATAAAAGGGGGTCACTGAGTTCGAATCCGTGGTCTAATACACTGTACTACATCGGGATTATTGATTATGGAGCACACAACCTTGAAATAATCTAACATATAAAAAAGTAAAAGTGAAATTCGTATGTTTAACAAAAGAAATTTAGATTTTTAAAACAATTTTTTATTATTTTGTTTGTTTTGTTTTAAGTTCCTAGCGTAGCACAGTATATGTCGAATTCAGCGACCGCTTTTTAGCTCAAGTACACTTGACTTGTCCTACTAATTTTATTTGCGTAGTATTTAGGGATTATTAAATGAGGGTTTGAATTAAACAATAAAATGCAATCATTTAATATATTTTATTAAAAAAAAAAGTTTAATTCGTTGCAAAGTAAAGTAAAACAGCTTGTGTTTTGATAGGGCAAAGTGTTTTGAAAGATATAGTGAAACTAATAAATGCTATGAGGTAAATAATGAAATCTTTAAATATAATGTTAAAAAATTAAATTTTAATTCATTCTTGAGCAAAGAACTTATAATTTTTTAAGAGAATTTAGATTAATGAAAACTATTTTTCTCCCTATCTCTATCCCTATACCTATAACGCCTCACACGATGCTTTGAAGTACGTTTTTAGTCATTTGTGGACAATTTTTATTGCTCTATTTCTATTTCTGCTACCACATACAAAAAAAAAAAATACAAAAAAAAAATTATGTTACTTATGTTTCATTTTTAAATTAGAATTTTTTCTATAAATACTAAAATTTTTAATCCAAAATGGAGTAGATCAATATAACTTCAATCTTTAAAAGAAAATCTAAGATTTGGTTTTATTTGATAAACTGCTATTGGAGTTAAACAACTTTTTGTATATTTTGCATTACTTACGTTTCACACTTAAAAAAATTTTAAAATTTATTTTTTGCACCGAAACCAAATATTTAACACACTGAAATTTATGCACCCTTTGAATATTTTTCTCGCTTTTTTTTACTAGTAAACTGCGTTTGCGAGTAGCGACACAAATTTAATTATTTTCCCACTTTGACAGCATTGGCAGCATTTTCAAACTATTCTATGTTTCCAAACTTTGTTTACAAAAACAAATAAAATTATGGGGTTTCCTTAATTTTATTTTTTTAAATCGAATTTATTCATTAAATATGGTTTATTGTCTTTCATGTTAACCTTTTATTTTGATATTTTTATTTTTCCTTTTGGTTTCACTTTTCCGGGATTTACCCATAATCGATTTCATTTTTTCAATTTTTAAACAAAAAAAAAAAAATATAAATTAAAAATCTTTAAACCTGTTTTTCTCAAAATGATATTTTTTGAACAGTTGGGACAAATATCTCAAGTTCCACTGAACTGATTTAAAAAACCAAAAGGAATTCGATTTATTATCAAAAATTTAAATATTCCCTCCCCTCTTTTTTTTATAAGAAAAAATCCATATAAAAATATGTGCCTTTTTTCATTTTTTTCAGAAAAAAGACCTTAAGAAAAAAGGGAAGGGGAAAGTTTCAATTTTTTGTGGTTCCATTTATAGAAAAATACCTAGCGAACTAAATCTTTTTAGTTTATGTCTCTCTATCTTTATTAGGAAGCTCGGAATCCATGCTATTACTAAAAATGGAATTTTTCGGAGATGCCCTCTACCGCCGCCATCTTAAGAAACTTATTACTCTAAATATTTTCACTTTATATTTAAATAAAGATAATGTTTAATTTTATTAATTCAAATGAATGTTTATACTATTAGATTTACAGTACTAACAAAAGTATCCGGTTCTTTTACGAAAAATATCTCCTTAGTTTTCTATATATCCATTTGCCCAACTTGCCACGATGTGGCCAATACAGCTCCAAAGCGAAACAACCACACATTGCAACAATTGCCCAACCGAATATTATCATTATCATTTCTAAATCATTCACCTTCATCTGCTCAAATCCAATGTGTGGATTTAGATCAGTCAATTTGACTTGTCCCAAACGCACTAGCTCCAAAAATGTGGTTTTTCTCCAATAGTCAACCAGACCGGCTTGATTCAATTGTCCGATTAGCATATTCATCGATTGCAAATACAAAGAATTCTCCTGCAGCGGCAGACACATACCAAAATTCTTAATCAAGCAAATATCTGATAAACGAAAGCGTGGGCGTGTGAAAAATTTCTGCTGCTGCTCGTAGAGAACCCATTTAGTGGTGACGGGATAAGCATAACGTGGATCGAAATTATCACGTAACGCATGATATTCTTTGTAGTTTTCGATAACAAAGACAAATCTTTGAATTTGTGAAAATTGTAGAAATTGCCCAATCGCTTGGATTTCCTCACGGTACATGGCAACTTTTAAGCCAGCATTTATTAAGTCCGCAAATGTCTCAATAGGCGGCTCAGTAGGTGACTGGGTGTTGAAACTTTGTAGATAAGTGACGTAATTTGTGTTGATAATAATACCCGCTATGCAAATAGTAAAATAAATTAAACTGCGTAGCCCGACAAATTCACGTTCCATGTTGTAGGACTGCCCGAGAAATCCATTCAAAACATTAGCATTGAAGATGAAGTCCATGTATGCGACACGATGTCTACCTTGCACATAAAATGCCATCGCCAATATGAAAGATATAACGATCACTGCTACTACTAGCAAAATCAACGTAGTGGAATCAAATATTATGATGTAGAACATGGCGCTGGCGACGGACTTCTCCACGGGCACCATAACACACCAGTTCATATTCTCATAGATATTTGTGTGACTGAGATTTTTTTGCTGATTGGCATAAGTAGTGCCCGCCGACATATCCACCGTATTATTCTCAACCATAATATCTAAATTATCCACAAACAGCATTGAGTCCACTTTATCGGTGAGCGGAAAAGTTAAGATAGCATTATGTTTACGGGCAAATTCTACATATAATTTACCAATGTAACCGCTTAGAATTCGTTGACCTCTGCTGTTCACGTATTGAAAGGATTTCGGTGGCGCATCATTCACTATTAACTTAAGGGCATGGCCGTGCATGTTAGTGACATGATTGGGGAATATTGAGGTGTTAGAATTTAGTAGTAATGGTTTCTTGCGTAACTGTACCACAGGAAAAAGTTGCATAGTATAGTAATATTTCTGCTCTTCCAATTCTATAGAATCCTTAGTTAATACTATAACATGCATAGCTTTATTATAGGCACAATATTTGATAACATCTTCTAAATATATTTCATTAGCTTCTTTCCCATTCATCACTAATATCAAACGACTTTGCCTGTTGTGCTTTAAAGTTAACCATAATTTTGTTAATATTTTATAATCGCTTTCCGTATTCCCTTCCAATTTAGCTATGGCCAATAGCTCTCGGTTGTAACGAGTTTTTATCGAAAATACTTTAGCATCATTTAAAAGAAATATTGGCTTTAGATTACTGCGACTTAATTCTTTTAATATAACATCAGTTTGCCAGTAACTGTCGCTGTTCACTTCACTACTTTGTATATAAACTATTGAATGATAGTTTCTTTCATGTATTGCCGTTTCTGTAATATTTTTTAATATTACACTCAGCTCCATTTCGAGCGTTAGTATTTCCATAAAACTTATCAATGAAGTGGCAGTCATGTTGCCGGTTGCTGGTAGCCCATTTGAGTAACGTAATCGAACTGTTTTGAACTGGCTTTATTGGTTGCAAGAAGATGTCACTGCTTATTGTTAAATATTATTAGTTTGTTTTAATTGTTTGCTTAACTTTTAATAGTAGGTTAAATATGCAATTGGGATTTATTTTTCAACGCAATGGAAAATTAATAGCAAGCACATAAAAGGTCATCGTCCTTTGGGGAAAGCCTTTATAAATTTGTTGAACAATGTAAATTTGAGTATTTCTGTTTTATGTATACTTATGTTGTAAATAAAACTGTCCGACAAAAATTAACTTTTCAGAAATAACAAGGTTCTTAAAGTGAAATGTGATAGAACAACGAAAAAAAAAGTTTACATGTAATTTTTTATTTAGGCGGGACTAAATTTTGCACATTTCTAAAAAATTTTGCATCTGAGATTATTTGTGGGTAAAATTTCTCGTAGAACATTTACCTCGAATGTATTAACCCATTAACTCCTATTTTTATAAGGCTTTTTTGCTCTTTTCGGATAAATCATCTTTTTGACCCAATACGAGGGTTGATATAGAGTTACTAGGTTCTAGAAATATATTGATAATAAAATTGGTTTTAGTAAGAATAAACCCAAATTCTCAAGAAAGCTCTTAAAATTTCCATGTCAGAACTTTTTATACAAAAAATATATTTTTAATATCAAAATAAACATTAATTACTAATACTATTCAGTAAAAATAACTGTTTTTGTAATTCTCATTTATTTTACAGTATTTTCGCTTGTAATAGATCGTTGAAATTAGGGAACTATCACAAAGATGACTGTTGAGGAACCGTAGCACAGTGTAACGAGGCGGCCAAAAATAAGAAAAAGTCATGTTAAAGATTTTTAAAAATTTTAATGATATGTAAGAGATAATATTTTAAACAAAATGTAACTAAATTTTCTTCCCGATAAACCTATGGGTTCAGGCACACGGCAACCACAAAGCCGAACTTTTATGAAAACGTTCACTATGCGAGGATAAGGTTATATCTTTTTATTACTAATTTAATTGCCATATTTCACTTATTGACAAATAAATGTAGGGAAAAAATATAAAATCTGCACAATGTGGTAACACTATTTCTTTGGCTCAATGCTTAAGCATGTGATTTTTACCGTTATTTGAAAAAAAGTATTTTTTAACATCAAAACATAGAAATTTCAATGACTCTAAAAGAGTTTTAAAAATATATATATCAAAATATATTTTCAATTTTAACATATAATAACGTCACAAGTATGCTTTCACTAATTCAAGAAAGATTGTCTGCGGAGAGCAGCGATTTTTAAAGTTTTTTACATTTTTCCCTGAAACCAATAATGAAAATTAAAGCCAATAATATGCCAATTACAGTCTACAAGGTCCTTGTTCATGGCACTGACATAGTCGAGCACTTCAGTTTGCCAGTTAGAGCCCTATCTGAGGAACCTTAGAACCACGCCTCAAAGATATAAGAAAATTTTGATCAAATTTTACAAGAAAAACTTAACCTGAAGCATCAAATCGTGATCTGATGGTTTCTCTTCTCATGTTATCAGAGCAAATCACAAAGATAAAAAACACAAGATTACTTTTTAGATGAAATTTTGTCTGGAGAGCAGTATCAAGTATTGAATATCGAATAAAATTGATGATAGCGACTAAGCGAGAAAATGTCTGGCACTTTCTTAATAGCATTTGGGGCCGCTGAGCTCGAGTTTGAAGACCATTTTGCTCCACCACTTCAGGTTCTTGATATAAAGGTACATGAAATCATAAAAGTGGCTTTATTAAGACTGTACCAGGACATTTTTAATTTAAGTTTTATCGTTTTTGGTGTCTATAGAAAAGTTGTTTAAAGGAAAATGAAGCACATTTTTTGTGAACACAAAAATCCTCCATCTAAATAAGTTCCATACTCCGAATTTTGGGAGTTTTTTAAGTAGCATGTGGCAGCTTTATTATATTGAAGGATAGGAAAACTGCTTTATAAATTAACATGTTCTGTTTCATTCTAATGGAGCTTCTCTTTCTGACATTTTAGCAATTTTCTTAAGTAGACTGGGCAGCACACCAATTTTTTCTTCATTGAACAATGAAGTTCTTATAGATCTACACACTAAATTCCGTCATTTTGCAACAGATATTTAAAAAGTTATTGTAATTTGAGTGTTTGAATTATATGGGAGGTGGGCGTGGCAGTAGTCCAATCGGTGCCATTTTTGGCATACAATTTTACTTTAATTTGACTATCTTGACTACAAAATATTATTAATATTAAACAACGTTTACTATTTTTGGCCGCGGTTTGTATGGGATCGTTACACTGTGCGTAGCTGGTTCCGAAACGATCGTCTGATCTGCTAGTTCTATGAACTTTTTGATATTCTTCTGGCATCATTGTTCATTCAAAGCCTAATAATTTTAATAATTATATTAATTAGGTTAATTAAGTTTCACATTTTTATCTTCAACGGTGTATTAACCCTTTAGCTCCTCTCTTATGGGACCTTATGCTTTTCCGACATAAATTACCATTTCAACCCATTGAAATATAAGGGATAATATTATTATTTATTATTATTACTCAACGGGTGGTGCACTGCAACCTTAAGATCTATTGTGCCCCACCTAGGACTTATAGCAACTCTTTTAGTCCTATCTCTGTTAAGAATTTTAGTATTAGACCTACTTCTAGAGATTTCAATGTTTCATCTGGTATTTGATAGTCACCCAGATGCTTCATCCAGTTTTGCATGAATTGAGGGCACTGCCCTAAAATGTGTATTGAAGTTTCTAAGTTGCCCTCGCAAAACCTACATGAGTCACTGGACAGTATTTTCATTGTTGTTAGATGATAGTTTAACGCACAATGTCCTATTAGGATTCCTGTGATGATTCTAAGATTGTTCTTTGTTAGCTTCATACAGTCTCCAAAGCGTCTTAGGTTGTTATTCCCTAGTAGAGCTTTCGACTGTCTTAGGTCCGGTGGAATGTCCCAGTATAATCCCCTTAACTTTTCTTCTTCCTCCCTGATTATCGCGGAGAGGGATCCTTTTCCCATTCCGCAGAATGGTTCTGGACCAATAAAAGAGGTTTCCGCCCCCCTTTTCGCTAGGTCGTCTGCTATTTCATTACCTTTTATTACTGTGTTACCCGGAACCCAGAGAATCCAGACTCGGTTTTGTGATCCAAGCGTATTTACTCTGTGTCTGAATATAAATGTGAAGATTCAAAATGTGTTAATTCAAAAAGGACCTCAAGTGCTTCCGTTGGACATCCCCTCATGGCCCAAGTTACACACACACAAGCTAGTCTTTCAGTTTTATGCAACTCATTGATGACTGTCTTTTGTGTTGTTCTGTCTGCCAATATTAACGCTCCATATATGAGCATCGGCCTTACAATTACAGTATACATCCACCGTAGTATCTTTGGTGTACATCCCCAACTAAGTAAGTGCTCTCTTGACCTTCTTTGTCGTAATGTCAACATGTGTTTTCCAGAGCAATTTCTGGTCTAGTGTAATTCACAGAAATTTTACTTCTGTTTTTAGTTTCACTTCTAATCCATCTGAACGGATGGGCTTTAAGTGCTCAAGTTTGCATTTCCTTGTAAATGGTAGAATTGTGGTTTTTGCTGGATTAACATTCAGCCCCACTTTTGCACACCATTTTTTAGTCACTTTTAGACCCAGTTGTATTCTTCCACATAGAGTACTTTCGAATTTTCCTCTACATATTATTACTATATCATCGGCATACCCCTGGAATGTAAGTCCAGTTTTCGCCAATATGAACTCGTGGACCTTTTTGGGTAAGCCTTAGAGATTAGAGATTTGATAGTTGTTTCTGACATCTTTTTGGAACAGTTTGCCCATCTCCTTTTAAAATCTTCGATATTTTGGGACACCTTTTTTGTGCTCTTTAAGTTTCCTTTCACAAGAGCCCAATATCTCTCCACAGGTCTTAGCTCCGGACAATTTGGAGGATTGGCCTCTCTTGGTACAAAAACTATGTTATTACTTTGGTACCACTCCAGAGCTTTCTTGCCGTAGTGACATGATGCCAAATCGGGCCAAAATTATGTGGACACATTGTGCTCTCTTATGAAAGGAAGAAGTCTTTTTTTCAAACATTCTTTGATGTATATTTCGGTATTTATAGCGCCCACTTTAACAAATGACTTGCTTCTTTTGCCGCAACTGCATATAGCTTGCCATACCAAAAATTTTTTAGGAAATTTTGTCTGCTTTTGAATTCTAAATTGTTCTTCGACATTTCCTCGAGCATCAGCAATATAAAAATTTTGACCCGGAAGCTGCGTAAAATCTGCCAGTACATACTTTTCGTCGTCCATTATAAAACATGAATATTTTTGTATGAAATTCGATTTTAATTTCCGAGCCCCACTCTTGCCGACTAAATTTTTTGCAGCATTCCTGTCTGGAACTTTTTGGACTTTGTATGTTTTAAGCCTGCATTGGCTTTAACTTTTCGCACCAAATAGTCAGAGCACTGGGCTAACCGGGCAGCTTTTCAACCAGATGTAGTTGGAGATCTTTTCAATATACTTTCTATTTTCTTGACTTTCCCAATATTATGTGGTCCTTGTTTTCTTCCCGAACCAGGTTTCCTATCGATGGTCAAATTCTCCTGAAACTGTTTAATAACATTGGACTCATTTTGACGGCAGACCTTCAATTCTCTGGCCAATTTTTTGTAGGACCAATTTGGATTTTTTTGAAAATATTTAATAATTTTAAGACGTACTTCTTTTCTTCACTCATTTTGATCAAACTCACAATAAATCAAAATGTTTGTCATTAAAAATAACAACTGACATATTTTTCAAAGATAACTAGATCAAAAAAATTTTTAAATTTTACACCCAAAAAAAAACTATTAGGTAAAACGTGTGTTAAGATTTTTTCAATCTCACTCCTTATATGGAAAGTGCTTGTAGCGCAGTTATAATATGATATTATATCGATACGGGGAATTCGATCGAAAATCGGGGAATTTCTCGAAGGTTATCGGGGAGAGAGAAAAAATGAGTTGGCATCCCTGGCCTGCATACACATACTTTTATTTTTTGCCTGTTTTTGGCTTAAGTTTAGTTTGAATTCTGATCTGAATTTGGTTTTATTTTGGATTTGAGTTTGTATAAACTTTGACTAAATTTCCAAACAGATTTTTGATCTGTCTATTTGTGTGGATTTCATAAGGATTTTGACCTAATCCCATTTCTGGTTATTGGTTTGGTTTTGATTATGGATTTTAATCGAGTTATTGGTCAGATAATTATGCTATAATTTTGCTAAATAAGTTCTCCTCAAACCATAATCCCAAATCTGCCACTGGTATCAGCTAATCACTTCATACAACATTTTAAATGGGGAGGGGGTAAAGAGAGATGGAGAGTGTTACTGTTCAAGTAATTTAATTTACGTTTTTAGGATAAACAACATTCTAACATGAAACATGCAAGAAGGAGGGGCGAATCTGATTACAGGGTCGAATTCAACGAATTTAAAAACTTATTTTTTTAATGGCTAAAAAGTTATTATTTGTCTATTTAGGTCTCCATGATGTCAAATTGTAGCATTTCTTTGCACAGTGACTGAGTAGTTGTTTTTATATTTCAAGGGGAAGGAGGGGAAACTGAAGAGCATAGCAAGGAGAATCTTACTGTCATAATGACTACTAAAAGTTCCCCAGTCCACTAATTTTACTCTATTTAAGCACTGACAAAACGTTCCCAGTTGAATCCACTATCGCAGAATTTCGCATAAATTATAAAAAAAAATAACTTTAAAACAATAAATTGAAAACTTGAGTAATTTTTATAAAACTAAATGAGATTGATGCCACAATAAATAAAACTGTAATTTGGAATCTCGAAAATTCAGTTAAACAGAATCAAAACAAATTGAAAAAAAAAAATAATATTAATAAAATGTTACAAAAAACATGACAAAGGAACATCACACAAATTTGCTCAATACAAATCTGTGTCAAATTTTATTATCGACCTAAAAGGTTCGTCGTTGCCTACTTACTTGATATTAGCAGTTAGTAGCAATAGCAAATAACAATATACCAAAAAATGGTGACTACTGTCTTACATTTTTTTGTGTTTTTATTTTTTATTTTTTTTTTTGTGAATTCATGAAAAAGAAAATGAAAATAAATGTAAATTTAAAAATACAAATTACACAAAAAAACAAAAAAAAAAAAAAAATCACGTTAATATATACGAATAAATGAAGACGAAGCAATAGTCAGCCAGCACCAAGTTGAAGAAAAACTCATCACACGTTCTGACATAAACACGAACTTCATTTTTGCAAAAAAAAACAAAAAAAACAAAAACAACAGAAAAACATAACAACAAAGTTAAAACAAATAGCTTCAAAAACCACAAAAATTATGTAAAAATTTACAACAGGCAACAAAATAAAAAAAAAAGATAAACAAAATAAATGAAAATAAACAAAATAAAAACAAATTGAAATCATGAAGTGAATTTTTTTTCGGTGATACAGTAGCAGGAATTCTCAATCTTCATACAAACAACATTTTATTGGGGGTAAAGATTTTCAATAAATGGAAATCTAAACAAACAAAGGTTCATTACCATATAACTTTAAAAATTTATCGAGAATGCCAGGTTTTTACTACATACATATTTTGACTAAAATTTCATATCTCATTTTTGGTGGAACCATAGATGGCGATCCAGTACAAGGAAGAATTCCGTTTGCCCAGAATTTTGCTGCGTAGCCTCTTTGGAATGTATTTTGAATCAAAATAGAAGCCAAAAATTATTTTTCTGGTCCAAAAAACTCTGGAGTGCGAAATTTTAACACAATCGGCCAGATAAAATTAAAATTGTGCCTCCTTTTTATAACCTTTACTCCGGAATTCGCTATGGAATATTTTTTATTAAATTACACAGTCCTACAAATTAAGACTTTTGACTGCAACAGAATAGCCACCCTTTAATCCTGAAAGGGTATGTTGTATAGACCATTTTTGTGAAACAAACTTATAGTCCAGCACGTTTCAGTTTCTGTTTTTCAGTGGGTCAAAGTTTTCTGATTTTGGTCGAAGGGAGCTGAATACTAAGTGCAAAAAGTGTTATAAATTGATGTCTGAGGAAAATGTTATTGGCGGTAGAATTTTACAAGGATCATTTCTGTAGAACATTTTAACCCTTTAGTTCCTTTTTTTATGGGGCAATTTTACCCATATTTGTTTTAAAAACATCTATAGTTTTAAATATAGCATCTAATATCGACATTTAAACGTCTTTATTCCAAATCACTGTCATTCTAGTCTCTTTCTTTTTCTTCAAAGTATTTTTCTTAGCCTTTTGTGGATTTCTCGATTACTTTTACCATTATAATCTTTAACATTGGGAATCACTTCAGATAATACATTATTAACTCGATTTGATAAATTTTTGGCTAGTTTTTGCTGGCATTTTTCTAACTAAAACTTTATCATTTCACTTTTTCTGACTAGGAACTACCCAACTACTAGATAAGGTTTTTAGTATAGTTTATTCTCGACACAATTGAGGCACTTTGAATGACTTAGCCACCTAGATTATGTTGATGAAATTCATTTTTAAAAAGTACCAGCACCAAACTTACCGATATGAGCAAATCGTTGCAAGTGATTTTAGAACTGATTGGACTGAAGCAAAACAAAAACTATTCCCATAGGTTGGACAGTGCAGCATAGTGCTCGGAGGAAAAAGTATTTACCTAGAGGAGTTGGATCAAGAATCTAGAAACAACTCATCGTCAACTATCGCAAAGTCCGTAAAACCTTCGGATTAATCTCAACGGTGCCGAACTCAATTTTACTATTTTTGTGTATCAAACTATGACTATTAAATCTGTGCTTTTAAATCTGCCCTCCTTCAGAAAGCTACAGATGCACGTGAATCGCAGGATACGATAGCACATTGCAACAAAAATTCAACTTTTGTCTTATGTGCGAGGTTTTCCAACGGTTTAATAGTAATTTGAGGTCGCTGATCACGACTGCGTACTCAGTTTTTCTCCATCCCATCCAGTTCTCTCACAATATTTCCCACAATTTCTTCAATTACTTCAACAGATACGAATTTGATGTCTGAAGCAAAGTTGTTAAGGATAAAGAGATAAACAATTTTTGCCTATACGCTTTTCCTCCATCTCTTACACTTCCTCTTGGAAATGGGGGCTTAAATAATAGCCGATAAAATAAAAACTATTGAGAAAACTATTATACTGTTTTTGGAGAAAATGTTTCTTGTAAAAAATAATAGGGAGCCCCAGAACATCGGAATAACCTATGAGGTACACTTTTTCCAGAATAATGCAAAAACCGAATTTTTGCATTGGAATCGAGCCACTCACACTACGTCAGTAAATAATGGAATCGCTTAAACTTCCATGTGCAGCTAACAAAAATTAAAAAAGAATTTAATTGATTTAAAATCATTTTTTTTTTTTGGGCGAGTCAAAAATTTTTTTTTTTAAATCAACTAAATAATTTTTTGTTATATTTGTTAGGAAGAGTAGGAAATAGAGGAAAAGCGTACAAAAATTGTTTATCTCTTTGTGCTTAACAACTTTGCTTCAGACATCAAATTCGTATCTGTTGATACTTATAAAGAAATTTCTTGATAGCCCCTGAAGACCCCATTTTTCCGACTTCCAAGGTAAAGGATCGTGGAAAATGTAACAATAGGATATATTAATTCAATTTTCGGTTTTTGATTGATTTATAATGGGTCGAGTATTAGTAGAATTTTAAGAATAATTTTATGTCGCTGATTCCTACCCTGTATTCAAATTTTCTCTTTCCCATCTGGGATTATCTTTATATCGAACCGAAACCTATAATTTTGCGTTTTTTTTTTTATGGATTCAATTCTCTACCTGAGAATAGAACCCGTTGAACTAGTACTTGTGTCACATCACCGAAATGATCCATTTTATTAGAACAATCCATTTGGACATTTTTTAAGAATTTAACGCCATCTGGGAATCGAATCTGAGGCAGATGGAACTCCAGTCAAGCACTTATCTACGAAGTAACCATTGTTGAACGTCGTCGAGCTATTTCTTAACTAGATTAGCAGATTCTGTAGGAGATTAATTTGACCCAAAAATGGCAGTGTCGCCTGGATAAGTAGCAATAGCAACAACATCAGTTTCAGGCAATTCGCAGGTAAAAATCGAATAAAGAGCAGGACCCAGAACACTGCCCTGTGGTACATCTGCTTTCACTTGACATTTGGCTGATGTTTCATCATTTACTTTGACATTGAATGACAGGACTTTAAGACCAAATAAAATGGAGCTGAAAGTAAACTTTTTAATTTTGTATAACAGCCTTTGATGGCAAACTTTTTCGAACGCTCCTTGAATGTCCAAAAATATGGCAGAGCAATATTTTTTGCGTTCCAGAAAGTCAGTGACAATATTGATGAATCGATTGGTGATTCGAAACTATATTCTTATTTTCTTGTATTATTAGCAATCTACTACTTCTAATATTTTCGAGAATATTGCCAGCTATCTTATAGGTCTATATTAGGGCACTGAGTTTTCAGGTTTATTTGGTTTAGATATCATTATTATTTCAGCACATTTCCATAGAGAAGGAAAGTGGTTTAATGAGCAAAATTATTCCTTATTCTTATAATTGAAAGTAGATAAATCGTTATAACTAAAAACAACAATAACTAATTATGTTCACCTTTTTGCCTGTTTAAGTTGTTAAATTTTTAAGTGTTTAAAAATCTTTTGGGGTGAAGAGGAATTCCCCCCTGTTCCCCCCTTGTATCCACCCCTGATGACATGATGCTTTTAATCGGTTCTTCACTATGAAGCAAAATAAAATAAAAGCGGAAAGTCTTTCTCTCGTTACTGTAGATCGCCTTTAACTATAAGTATTAAAGTTTCAGTTTCTGCCTAAGGCTAGAGGGGGATTTGGACAGCATTGGAAGCTGGCATTTCGGGAAAGTTCAAAGAAACAAAAACAAAAAGAATTTACAGCTACAAAATTGGAGATACAGTAAACAGATGGTACTTTACTTGTCCTGTGTTATAAGTATTAAGCTTCAAGAAATTTTGAGGTCATACATTCGGGCCACTATACCAGGAGCCCTTTATCTGTGACAGATGAGAAGCTCTTAGTTGCTATCTTTCCGTTTAAGCGAGACCAGTAAACGGGGGTTGGAAACTCAGTTTCGGACGTAGGGCTACCAACTCTCCAGATATTACGGAGAAAAGCTTTCACTACAGAGCCAATATTAGGACTACATCACAAGGGCAGTCTCGAGGGCCAATATCGGCACTATATTTATATCACTATATCGCAGGCAACAACGTCAGCATTAGTAAAACATCAGCAACGAGGCCAGCGTTGGAGATACATTACTGGCCAACATCAGCACTACATCGGCAACAGCATCAGCATTAGTACCATATCAACATCGCCAGGGTTTATAACACATCTAGTTAGCATTGGTACAACATTGAAAGCAGCGTCAGCAGCAGTACTGCATTGGCAGTAGGGTCAACCTCGACTCCACACCACATTGCGTGCATCGGGACTGTAAATTAATAATCTATTATAAAAAAAAACAACCCTGAAAATCACTGAGCATGCCCAACTATAGAATTTACGTGTGTACCGAATTTTTCTTTTTGTGTACCAAAATTTCATAAAAAAGATGGTCACCTAACTTATTACGTAATGTGGCAGGAAGGAGAGGGCCGGCAATTTGTGCTGTTCATTATTGTGATTTCAGTTTTTATGTGACCCAGAAAAAATCTTCTAACGTAAAAAGTGGGATGGGGGAGTGAGTTAGAGTTTTGTCACATATTGTGACTTAAGAAATGGAGTTTTAAAAAAGTCCGAACTCGTGTTAGGTACTATGAGAAAGACTGTCTCATGTACAAGAAGAGAAATCAGCATCACTGCTCTAGATTTTGAGACCTTTTAAATTTCAACACTTTAACTTTAACGAAAAGTTTGTGAATCACTGTTGTGGTGATATTTTGTTATTATTATAGCATCTTCTTCTGCTTCGGCAAATGTATGTCTTTTAGTCGTTGTTGCAGACGACTCCTACTACATTATAAATACATATACGACTATGTGTCTCGACAAGAAAGCAAAAAAACAAAAACAACCAAAACAAAAACAACACGTACAAACTTCACTTCACGTTTTTGCACTATTTAGAAATTTATCTAACACCTGCAACCAAAAATAAAAATAAAAAAACAAAGACAAAAAACCAAGTACGAGTATGAGCTCAAGTGCCTACTAACAAAAACTATGTATCAACTGACAATATTATAAATTTTACTATATGTGAAGATACTAAAACTAAACAACAACAGCAACAATGCTAGTAATAATGACAACAACATCAACTAAGCCAAACAAGCTGGCAAGCAAGCAAGCAAGCAAACAAAAAAAAAAACGCAATTCATCTCATCTCAATTTTAAATGAATTCAATGTGATATCTCGAATTTCAAATTTTTGGCAACAGAGCATTTCCTACAAAACAATGTTGTTCGTCGATGGTTGTTGTTGTGTCTTGTTGCTGCTGTTATTGCTACAAGTGGCATGTTGCTTGGGAGATTTTTGTAAATTTTGTTGGCGCTTGTACTGTCGTATCTTTTTTTTTTTTGCCGCATAAATTTAATGGTGTTTCCTTTGCTGTTGAATTTGACAGTTTTGTGTATTTGATGTTGATACTTAAACGTCGTTTTCATGATTTATTTTTTAGTTTTATTATTTTTGGATACTCTTCTTCTTAGAATGATGCATTTGTCTTCCTTTTTTTCAACATGAAATGCAAATTGTTTGGATCGTGTTAGAAAAATGTCATATAATATTTTATATTTACATATGTATATTTTGTGCTAATACTTCATCAGTTGAATATCTTCTTTATCCACAGATTTACAAACCATAAAACAAGATTAAGTCGGGGATATTAAATTTTTGAAGAAATAAATCTTTTTCTGTGTGTATTCAAAGTTGTTGAGAAAAATTTATTGAAAAGGAGAATCAGCTTAAAGTTTTAGCATTCCTTTATGTCCACGATTTCAGTAACAGTTGGAAGCCCAACCGTTTCTCAAATTCTATAGTTGGGGAAACTCACTTTTTGCTGTTGGCAGTCCATCCTTGGTCAAAGCTATTTCTGGTTAAGACTCGATTCTTCGATTGATACACTGCGATCCGTCACTCAGTATTCAGAAAATTAATAGAGTTTTTAATCAGACAAGAGCCAATATATTTACAGCTAGCAGTTTTAATCAATATTTATACAAATTAGGGTCAGACTCTACAGAAAATTGATTTCTGTTGCGAGAAGGCATTATCAATTATTGTCTGACTGTACTAAATGAACGCCCACCATCCATAACAGGTGAAAAACGCCAACAACTGCGGGCAACACGATCCACAGTAGTTCACCTTCCAACAGACAGGTGCCGCTTATTAAGTATATACCTTTATGCCACGTATCAATCCTGACATCGCAAACTAGTTGCATAGTAAGCGAATGTAGTAGCCATAAGGCGGCGATTCTCAGCCTTACGATTTTGAGCTGACGAACAACCGAAGAAAGTAGATCCTTCGATCCCTCCAATCCCTCTGATGACTGTCCGGAAAAGATTGAACCGATCGAATAATGCCGAACTACGAAATTATTTCACTACAACAAAGTCAACGATATTATGAAAAGCGTCGGATATCGTGAAAAGTGGAGTTAGTGGAACGTAATATAATCAGAAGTTGCTGAGAGATCAGGATATGATATGCACCAATGGGTGCATTCCCATGGGTAGTAACGAATGTTGGCAGTAGTGATTTATACTTTAGCCCGCCAGTTTTCCTGAAATGGTATAAGTCTCAACATAAAGAAACAAAAATTAATTTTATAATTGAGAATTTTTTTTATAGCAATAGCATCTCGGCTAACACCTCTGCAAGTAGTAGCATCCCGATCAATAACATCTCGAACAAGGGTACCTGATACTTCACGAACCAGAACTGGCCTTTATAGGTACAGCGTCATAACGGAGAGGTGTGTATGCGCCCGAAAAGTCAGGCTGAAAACTCATTGTTTTTGATAAGCAGGACACAAGTACGTCATTTCATGCAATACGCCAATGTTAAAAAGTGAGTTCTGACAACACTGCTCATGTGTGATCATAGCGGATCCAAGGGAAAGAGGGGTTTTGGAATTAAAACTATCCTTTTGACATTTTGATCGTTATTTGATCGAATCAAAAAAAAAAAAAATTTACCAAGATGAAAAAATTAAAACTCCTCTTTAAAAATCTCTGGATTAGCTAGTCAATGATGGTGTCTGAAATTTCAGTCAGGTAGAACTCTTGGTAGAATGGATATGAATTAGTCTCGATGGTCGCTTTAGGTACTAACAAATTTGAATTTATTTTTACTAAAACCACGTTACAGATTTTTGTTGTTCATTGACCAATAGTAAAATTTTATGGGCAACATGTTTCCTGAACGTATTAACCCTCAATCAACCCTCGCAATGGGTCAAAAAAAAACTTGTTCTAATAGGGCAAAAAAGACCCATAATGATGAGCGCCAAAGGGTTAATATGTTGGAAGAAAATATTCTACGGAAAATTCTACTTTAAGTTGCTGAACATACAAACAAGGTTTGATGCAAAACTAACAAGTTGTTTATTATACGTAATCTGTTAAAAATTGGCAACTTTAGGCCCGCGTAAAAAGAAATAGAAATTTAGACGTAAACTTTTAAAATGCCGAGACACGTATAATTTTTTTCTCAAATTTTATCAGAAAGCACTTTCAGAGCCTTGTTATTTTTTTGTGTGTTGAACTGTGTAATCAAGGAGAATTGGGACGGCTATCTACTATGCTGAATATTTCAAAATACCTCGGATAAATTGATGTCCTATGTTCAGTTAGGCAACAGAAAAATTAGCGAATGAGTAGTGCTACATATAAATGAATCTCAGCCAATTAATTGATTACAGGAAGTGAACTCTCCAAATTTAAAGGTTTGAAAACAAAGTGTCAGTACCCTACTGCTCCATAAATTTCATTCAATTTTCGACTCGGTCCGGTCCAGCCAGCAAATTTATTGAATTTGAAACACTTGAGCCAAGTGTGTCAGAATTGGGATTGAGCGAAATTTTTGCGGTTAAAAAAATTCTGCGTTTTGTGAATGTGAAACTCTGGAACTTCAGGATTTAGGACTTTTCTGAAATATTTTAATAACAAAAATCTTCAATTCTTGGGACTGGAATCAAGCGGTCTACCATAGAAACGGAAAATTTATCCAAAGTTAGCTAACTAGAAGCCTGCAAACTTAATTTTAGTATAAAAAAACAACCAAAATTTAAGAAATTTAAAAAAAAAAATTAAACTAAAATTACACAGGTTTACAAATTTCAGTGAATTTTTTGACTCGAGAACACATAGTTGTTTTTCACTTTTTTTGTCCGCTGGAATCAAATCCGTCACCCGTATTCCGCTACTACTTGTATTATGGCATAACAGTCCATGGAGGGCCTAAACCGATCTTTTCGCATCCACTTATGTTGTGTGAGTTATATTTATACACGGATGGAAAGGTTCTACAGTTTCATACCGAATCCGAACGGAGAAGTGAAAACCATTTCATTCCGCCATCAGGTCGGTTTTTTTTACAGGCTGCATGTTATGTTTGAAGTATTTCATGATCACAGTGACTAGCAGCTGATCGCGTCAGTACCATATTCATCTGGTTTGAAATATCCTCGGTTAAAAAAAAAATATGGCTACTATAGGTAATTAATCCTGGATATTTGGAAAACTAGCATAAAGTTGGGATTCGAATGTCGTTAAAAATCCATTTTCTTCATTACCATCTAAATTTGTTCCCTGACAACTTGGGCGATACTAACTATGACCAAAAAAACAAATCCACCAAGCTTTACTGAAAATCGAAGAAAACTATAAAGGTTTTTGTGATGACGAAATGCTCAGCGATTATTGTTGGTCTCAACTAAAAAATTATTGTTGGGCGGACTCAAAGCAAAAACTAAAATGAGTCCCTTCTGAGTGCAGAGTGAGTCACATGACATTGTTGTTTACTTTATTATAAAACTTTTCGTTTTTATGTTCCAAACATGTTCAACATCGCCTAATATTCATATTATTTTACAACTTTAATTAGAAAAAAATATACAATAAGCTAAAATAAACTTTGCAATAAAAAAATACAAAAAATAAAACCAATTGTTGATATGTTCCGCTTTTCCATTGATACGTAAATCATTTTTGATACAAAAATTATGTGTTGCATACTTTTAGGCTTAAAAACAAAATAATAAAACACACTTATGAACTCACACATACTATGAAACCTCACACGACACCGACGAAACATTTGATTTTAATTTTTATCAATTCACTCCTCTATTAATTTTCTGTCAGCAGCGACTAAAGCTGATATCACAGCTGATGACTCATAGAACCAACTTCTTTAAAAGGCTAAAACCTGAAACTAACTTAACTTTACCCAATTGAAAGGAGGCTGAGTGAGTCTAATTTCGAGACCACGGACAGACTTGGTAAAGACCTAATAAAACGTCATAAGTTACCTTTATTGTTAAGCTTTGACTTCACTGTACAACGAAATTTTCTTCTAAGTCTACTCTACTGTTAAGTATTTAAATTACATAGAGAATAAAGGCTAATCCTATAATTGAAACTAAATCATACGAATTTTTTTTTTATAATTAAATACACGTTCTCCAAACACTTAAAATTCCTCAGACCAATTTGAATGCACGAGAGTTAATTAAGTTTTACTTTTTTAATTCATATAAATATTTCACTTTAGTTAAGTCAAGTGAAAAAATATTAATAAATATTAATGTGTCGCTTAAGGTTGTAATCAAAATTGAAAATAAAAATAAATCTATTTAAAAATGTTTTAAATTAAACAACAAAAAACAGAAAAATACAAAATAAGACTTTATCTAAACCACTTCCAAAAAAAAAAAAAACAAAAAAAAAAAAAAAATACCATGCACCACACTTAAATGTTTAACATTTTAATACTATAGAATACCCGTAGCCAAATCCACAACCACCGCCTGCGCCTGTTATATCAGGCTCCTTGATTTAGCCACGCATATCGACTTTACGATAATCTTTTTGGAGGAAAATTTTTTTCAATTATGTGCAGATTTTATGGCAATGATAAACATTAAATAACTTAAAATCTAAAAAAAAAATCCAAGCAAACCAAATAAACTTGCACAACACTTGAACACCATGGCGCTGATAGGGGATCAGTTCAGTTCAGTGGTGGCGACGGTGGCGTCAGCTGGGAGGCAACAGTGGCGGTAGGCAGTTAGAAAATTTAGGCGGGCAGGCAGCAACACTAAGTAACCATGCTTTATTTAATGTTATATATTTATTGTGAGCTATGCATTAGTTGTAAAGCTTAAATGTAATGCGAATGTACGTACATATCATTATTAGGCTAACTATTATTAAAAGTTGACAAGGGGACTAACAAAAGTTGGTAAGGAAAAAAACTATGAAAGCTTTTAAGTATTAAAAGAAAGATCTAAATTTTGGAAAAATTATCTTCGTTTGATCTGAGTTAACTCTTATTCAATAATTGGCAACTAGTTATATATTTCGGAATGTTTCTGAAGAAAATCGTGTAAAAAGAAATAATTTAATGAATCAAAGGACTTACTAATAAAATAATAAAGAAATTAATTGACTTCAAATGACTTTAAAATCAATAATTTGTCTAGATTGGGACTGCAACCAAAAACTCATCGTTCACAATTCAAAAAAAAAAAATAATTAAAAAATTAAAGGCAATTCGTTGACTTCAAAATGACTTCATATATCCTTAATTCTGCATTCACAAAAAGACTTAAGTATTTCTGCTATACCATTGAATTTAAACACAAAAAGACTACATTCTTTAACAGCTTTATTTGATATGCAATTGTCTCAATTTTTAACATTTTATGAAAATATATTCCCAGTAAATACTACTACTACTACTATTATGGCACAACAGGCCTTGGAGGGCCAAGGCCGAGCTTTTCGCATCCATTCATCCATCCACCCCAGTAAGTAAGTACAGCAACTGTGGCCATTTGCTGTAAGGGAGCTTTTCCTACAACACCTAGCCCATCCTTAAATGCATTGCTGTCAAGGCCATCTGTAGGCTTAAACGCAATGGGTATTGGTATGACACTTGCTGGGATATTGGTGACATTGTGGAAGGTACTGATATGGACCTAACAGTGCTATCAATGCCATCCGATACAATGCCAACAATTTCAGTTTTAAAACAGCACTATACAATACAAATTCCAGAGGCCCAAACTTGGCTTTTGCCGGGACCTGGGCCGGAAGTTGATTGTAAGCGTATTTTCACTGATGGCTCTAGAACAGAATTCGGTTCGGGTTCTGGGGTTTTTATTGAAAATGATGGAGTGCAACTGCACTTCTCCCTTGGGTTGTATGCTTCTGTTTTTCAAGCAGAAATTTTTGCAATCATCAAGGCAATGGACCATGTTATTAATAATGGTTGGAGAGAAAGGAGTTCTGTGTATTTAGTGACAGTCAGGCTGCGGTTAAATCCTTGCTTAATCCTGTAACCAAGTCTAAACTGGTTATGCATTGCAAATCCAGGCTTGATTGTGTTGGAAAACATAATAGCCTGCTGTTGATATGGGTTCCTGGACACTCAGGTATTTCAGGAAATGTATCGGCTGACCTTCTGGCCAGAAAGGGTTCGGAAACTGGTTTCCTGGGCCCAGAACCTGTACTCTCTTTGTCGTCTGCAGCCATCAAGACCACCATTAATGAGTGGGTCGACTTGACCCACAATCGTAAATGGGAGGACCTGAGGGGCTTTAGGCAAACAAAGACTATGTTTCCTGTTATCTCGAAGCGTCTAACAGAATTTCTGTTATCACTTAACAGAAAGAGTTGTAGGCAGCTGGTGGGATTATATACAGGTAATTTCTCTTGCGCCAAACATATGATTGGCCTAGGAGCTAGTGCCTTCTGTGCTTCCTGTGGTTTGGAGGAAGATTGTGAAGAGACGGCGGACCACTTTCTTAGTGTCTGCCCCGCTTTTTGCCAGATCAGAGTAAGCATATTTGGTACTGGAGTGTTGGGAGACGAACACCTGAGCTCTCTAACATCGCAGTATCTGCTAAAATTTATTAATAAATCTGGTAGATTTAAAGAATTGCAAAAGGGAACACAGGATATAGTACAATGGACGTAAGACTTGTCTGAGTGCTGTATTCTTAAATACTTCTTTTGTCTGTTCCAACAAAAAAAAAAGTACCAGTGCAGCGTAAACGCTTTACTCAACATGGACTTGCAAATTCATTTAACACATTTTTTTTTACCAAAATTTAGATCCTAAAATTTAAATTTTTATGAAGAAAGGCAATGAGAATAAAGAGCTTTTTGTTTGATTTTCTCATTTTCATTCTTGATGTGATAAAAAATTGTGTTCATTTAGAACTTATAAGTCTCTGTTAAGTGAAGCGTATACGCTACACTGGTACTTATTGGGCTAAGATTGCCATAAATAGGTAGAAAAAAGCTTTCTCTGTGATATTTAAATTCATCACACTTTACAGCCTTCAATTTTGCACCAAAATCAAATCGAACCCAAAACTCGATTTTTGGCCGAACATGACGAAGCTGATGCCGAACCTGCACATTTGGTAGGACAGGAATAGACTATGCCTTGTAATGCCTTGTATAGAGATAGAGAGAAATTGTTCGGTACAAGATTTTGCATGTTTTTATGTGCGCGCATTAGAGTGGATCGACATACAGAGGTCTTTTGTATTTTATAAAAATTTTAATTACTCTTGCTCCGAAACTCCCTTAGAAATAATTTCAAAATCAACATAAAAATTGGTTTAGGTTCCTTAGCCCAAAATTTCAACAAAACTTGTCGTGTCATAGATGGCGCATCAAGTCCAAGGAACATTTTAACTTTGGGTCAAAAACTTTCTCTCTCAAAAATAAGTTTTTGACCCAAAAAACTCTGTACACTAAATTTCAGCAAATTGGTCGTCCCCTAAATTTCGCTCCAGCGCAATTAAAAATTTAACTTCCCCCATTTTTCCTAAGTTGTGGTCTTGAGCCTCCTTTGGAATATGCTGTAGGTCAAAAAGATGGCCAAACATAGGTTTCTTCGTCCAAAAAATCATGCTGTGCAAGATTAAAAAAACATGGTAGGTTCATAGATTTTGCGGCCTCTTGCGGCACCAATAAACATTATACAATTTTAAAAATTAAAAATATTAAATTTGTGTACTTGCAAGGAGCAATTAAAGAGCTGAGGAATTTGAAAAAATTTTAGGCCAAACAAATTAAAAAAAAACATAATTTATTGCCGAAATTTCGGGATTTTCAACATTCTTTTTGAACCTCTACAGTCTTCAACTCTGTACTTTTTAAAATTATTCCTAAGAGGGTTTCGTAGCAAGAGTTAGTAAAATTAGGGAAAAGCTTAATATATCCTTGTACTTTCGTTGTAATCTTAAGTACCAGGGTTTTTTGAACCAAAAACTGATTTTGATTCATTATTTTGATCTAGAAAATATTCTTAAGGAGACACTGGTGCGAAAATCAGTTTTTTTAAAATCAGATGTTAAAATTATTTTTGATAAGGCTCCCCCGCAAAAATTTGTAAAAATGTTATAAAATTAGAAACATTTTGTATTTACCCCCTTTGCTCAAAAAACGCTGTCAGGATGGGGCTTACAAACTCGATCCGCTCTAGTATTCGTATATAAACAATTTCAAAAATGGCTTTAGATTTATCCCAACATAATTATAGTCTTCTAAAATGCAGCTATAGTTTCTGGAATATTTTTAATCAAATGCAATCAACTCATTCGAAAACTCCATTCAATTTCATTACTAATTATATGATGAGGAATTGTGGTGGATTCCGAAACGGCCGTCTGATTTGCCCGTCTCTATATACGTTGTTGTTGTGATGACTACATTTATTCATTAACCTGTTTATATATAACTGCAAATAACGAAATTGACATGAACTTAAGTCATTACTTTGAAAAATTAACCTCTAGATTTAATTTTCATAGTCTCCTAAAAACTATCATTACTAATCTTCAACATGAGTCTAAATTTTGTTAGTCTCTCTGTATTCAGGAGCATGTGAAGCGTATTACGGTTGCATTTAACCAAAAAAAAAAAAAAACCAATTATATGCAATTTTATAATTTTATTTTGTTTTTTTTCGATATTTTACAATTTATCTACATATTTGCAGTGTTAGCAAAATGGTTTGCAAAAAAAAAAAAAAAAAAAATAAAACAAAAATTAATCAAAATATTTTTGTTTTATTTTGTTTTTCCTTTTTATTTGAGATTTACAAACAGATTTTATCTGTTAGTTCATATGTAGTTTTAAATCTTTTGCTTATAGTTATTGAATAAATTTGAAATAATTTCATTAATCATTTTAAATATTTCACTCTTTTTCGCTCTGTGTATGCCGCCATCATTGATGTTGTTGTTGCTGCTACTGTTGTTGTTCTCATTGACAGTTTTTTAATATCATAATTATGAAAATGTTATATAATTATGACAACAAACATAACAACAAAAACAACAACAACAATTTTGTTTACATTTATTGCACAGTCCATGCGTACGAATTAGTGTCCGACCGAATATTCGGCTTCGGTTCTTCGTCTATTCGGCCTAAAATTGCACCTTCGGCTTCGGCAAAAAGTGGCCGAAGTTTTGGCCGATGTATTTGCCGAAGCCGAAGATTATAAGCATTTAATTTTATAATAATTTTTACTATAGATTGACAGTAAAAATTTATACAAATAAATAAATGTGAAGTGGTTATATAAAGTATTTACATTACAATTTCTGTGTTATATTTTCTTCGTTTGCTTGTTATATTTTTACTTTTGAAGTAACCCATGGATTTACAACCGTACAAACAGTAATCAGTGATTTTTTTAACGAACAACATGCTGGAGCTAATACAATTAGAGGCAACAGAAGCCAGCCAAAATTTTTTACTTTTTAAGGAAGACTTGAAGCGTATTGAAAAGAAGCGTGAATTGTTAGAGAATCTGACATTTTCCATTACTGGCGCTTCACTTTTTTTTTCCTTTCAAGGAGGTCAAAAAAATTGAAAATTGTTTTGGCTAAAATCGCTCTAAAATATATGTGTAAAGGGATTCTTTGAAATTCACAGTCGATTGAAAGTTACAAATGTTGATTTGCAGGCCCTGATACAGCAGTCATGCATATTTGAACTTTGAAACTAGTTTTTCTCAAAACAGCATTTTTCAAAATGGCTGCCACGATATCTCCAAAATTAATAAACTTACATGCGCTTAAATTTTCATCGTATCTTCAATGAACAAAATACTTCCCGTCATACTAGCCAGATAAAAAAACTAGCTGTGAGTATAAAGGAATTTAAATATTTTATACAAAATATTTAGTTATTTAAATAAAATTTACAAAAAATTTATTCAAAAACAAATACTTTTAGGCATTAAACTTTTTCGGCTTCCTAAAACCACGCCCATTAAATTTTTTTGGGTTTTGAGATCAGATTTATGCTCTTTACATTAAAAATTTATCAATCCCAATTTTTTTTAAATCAATCAAAAATTTGGGAATTGGAGAGATAATTCTTGTTACTTCTGGCTACAGGTCTAACGATTAATACACTGATTCTATCTTTGATTTTAGATAAGCAGAATCATGGCAGCCATCGGCCAACTTTATTTTTGACACTGGTTTCGTTGAACGAAAGTCGTTCTACAGATATATAGTCGATGTAACTGTATATTTTGACGTAAACAAATTTTTAAGTGATTCTTAAAAAAAATAATATTTGTCAGCTCCTTCGACAGTGAACAGTTATTTAGTGATACTGGTCTGCTTTTTATTTGGAGTATCTACTATTTATATTTTTCTGTATATGTTTGCAAATACATAGGTAGAAAAATTTTACTTTCAGGTTTTTATATTTTAAAAATCTTTCGGTCTTCGGCTTCGGCCGAAGGTTAGATGAATGGCCGAAGTTCGGCTTCGGCTTTGACCAAAAACTCACTTTCGGTCGGACACTAATACGAATGAATAATAACCCAGTTGCACAAAAAGTGAGTACTCCTCAAACGATTAATGATTTTATTACTCCAAAAGGAGGAGTAAACGAGTAAAACAAAATTTTTAAATTTTACTAACTCAATTTCATAATTTTGTATGGTCTATTTTTAGAAATTTAGAAATAATGATAAACAAAGACAGACTTATTGAGTAGCTCAAATTTGTATATCTTACTCTCTCTTGCCCAGTTATCCCTTAACGATAAGTAGATTAAAAACTGCCTCACTTTTTGCATATTTTTTTTTGGCATAGTGTGATATATTTTAACCCACCTCGAAAAGTTGATATTGCTTATAGTCACACAGTTTAATATTTCATTTACAGTTTCTCATTCTGCTGATAATGATATAAACCAAAAAAATTTCTGTGCAACTAGTGTTTTTATTTTCTTTAAAATCATGTGCATCAAAGAGCTAAAAATCAGTAACTAGTACTAGAATCATTGCAAGAGTAAAAGAAACAAAATTCAATGACAATAAATTTGCTTGTGTGGCTCAGTTGGTAAGCGCGTCGTTTAATATTCGCGATGCGAATTTCGAGCCTGGTAAAAGGCAACTCAATAAAATAATAAACCGATAATAGTAAATGATAAAAAAAAAATAAAATATAATGAACAAAAATGAATATAACATTATAATTAAAAAAAAAAAATAAAAAAATAAATGTTGTGGGATTTGAACCTTGGCACACACAAGTTCTTGCGTGCTTACTGGCGTTTTAGACAACTAGTCTATGGCGTCATGAATTTTGTAAGGAACTATTTCGGAGTTTTATTTTTCTATGAGATGCAAGTTAGCTCATGCTCGTAATCGTGTCCTACTTTATTACTCCGGTTGGAGGCTAAAACGAGTACTCCATGCCCTAGGACATGCAATGCTAAAAAGGAGTACAAAATGCAAGAGCTCTGAAGCAATAGGGAGTAATCGATTGCTCGCTTTGGAGCGCTCAATGATTACTCCTACGATCATCCAAAGTTCAACTGGGGTCGAACGAGCCTAAGTAGTGTGTGTGTGTGTATTTTACACACTAGCAGGTTGGCATACGTACACACATACATGCATATATAAATACATAGTAACTAAATACGTGCGTTCAACTCTATTTCTACAATATAAAATATCGATTTATCTTTAGTGCCACAACATTTAGTATTAGCTACACTATACAACACTGGTTTTTACCCATCTACAAATTTGATGGTATTTAATGTCTTTTGATCCGCTGAATCCGAATCTGCCATCAGTTTTGTTTTATAGGCAAGGTTTTTGAGATATAGGCAATTTTTTGATTTTCCAGACATGGGTCGACATTTTTATTAAAATTACCATTTTTCCGAAATGATAAGTAAAGCATCTATATCTCTCTATTTTATTTCAGTCAATTCAGTTATATAGATTCGAAGTTGAAATTCTGACCAAAAAAAAAAACGCTTATTTCGAATTACCTATTCTTTGGTATTTATTACATGCTGAAAATGAAATAACCTATCGCTGAATTTTATATGAATGGATAGCGCGAACGAACTATTGCGCAAAATTTAAGTGCTTAGCGATGGGTTTCTGAACTCTAGTTTGGGAGTTAGAAACAAAAAGCAAGGATTAAACAGAGAACTGAGTAGTTTTTACATTTTGTCTGTTATTGGTTTTTGGGATTGGCGTCTCTAATGATCATTCAACAATAATTGGCTGCATTTCCTCATTTCATAAACCTTGATACCGAAATTTAATTGGTCTTGGTGGAACCGTTCACCCTGTTCACTCACTTCACCCAAGTTTGGTGGAAAAAAGTTAGGTGAGAATGGTGGAAATGCAGCTTCAATGACATACTAGCACCAACATCTTCGAAATCGTTAAGCAATTTTTTTACAATACTCTCATAGTTATTGGCTCTTGAGTTTCCGAGAAAATTTTTAACGATTTCTTGGAAAAATTTCCAAGCTATTTTATGTTAAGTTGGCCCAAACTAGAGTTCAGAAACCCATCACTAAGCACTTAAATTTTGCGCAAGATTTCACGCTATCGGTTCATATAAAATTCAGCAATGGGATATTTCGTTTTCAGCACGTAATAAAGACCAAAGAATAGGTAATTCGAAAAAATCGTTTTTTTTGGTCAGAATTTCAACTTCGAATCTCTATAACTTTTGACTGGAATAGAATAGAAAATCAAATAAACTCTTAAATTAAAAATAATTTAATTGCCTTTTTGAAGAGATATAGATGCTTTACTTTTCATTTTGGAAAAACGGTAATTTTGATAAAAATGTCGACCCATGTCTGGGAAATCTCAAAAACCTGAGTTGCTACGACAAAACTGATGGCATATTCGGATTCAGCGGACCAAAATTCATTATGAATCATCAAATTTGGAGATAGGTATTGTCATTTTTTTCATTTTGTTGCATAGTGCTATCAAAGGAAAAAGTGAAACAGAAAAAATGAAACAAAAAATTTCCAAGTTAATTAATAGAAACTGTATGTATTTTCTGTTTACTCTATTCTGCTCTACTCTATCTTGAACTTGGGCGGCATACATCATGAAGATGTTAGATTAGAAATCAGTCATAATTAACACCCATAAAAATATTACTCGTAAAATTGTCGTTGTTGCTCTCGAATTTACAAAGACTTTTCAAAGCTTAAAGCGTGAAACCATGAAATTAATAAAAAATTATATATATTTTTATTTTACATGATAACTTCATTTCATATTACACTCTAATATTTTTATGCGTATTTTTTTATTTATGCGTTTTTTTATGTTTTTTGCTTTAGCTGCTTGTCTGCTTGTAATTGGGCGTGTTCCATTTACAAGTTTCTTAAAAAATCATTAATCATAAATATTGATTTTCGTTTTTTTATACTAAAAATTCTCATATAGGTAACAAAATTTGAATGATTTTCTTTTTTTTCCACCTTTAGTTTTGTATTAGTTGTTGTTGTTTTTTTTTTTTTTTTTTGATAATTTTGATTACAAGCGCGTTTACAAGGCTAATTACAAGGTTGACTAGGGCTAATTAAAAATTACAACGGTATATCCTGCCCTTAAGTAATATAAACACATTTGAAAAACATGAAAAAAAACGTTAATACAAATTTATAAACTATTTTAATATACATATTATTTTTGCCTACTCTTGTACTTAATTAAGGAAATAAAATTTTATAGCTATAAAACTTTTAATCGAAATCATCATCAGATTTTGGTTTTTTTTTTGTGTTGTTTCCAAGAACGTGAGAATATTCATTTAATAATTTCATATCAAAATTTAGTTTTTCTTTTAAAGTCATTAGAATTAAATTTTCTATTATTTAAAATAAAAATATTAATTCATCACTTCATTATGCATGCTTCTTGTGTGGAAACTTTTCTTTAAGCTTATACTCGTAATTAATTTATTGCCTAACTATTAGGCGCATTTTCAGCATTCAAACTTCGTTTTGCTACCATCACCAATTGATTTTGCTACTTTAATTTGTGTTAAAATTAAAACCTTTTTAATTTTAATAATGATAATGAACAGATTGGCATAGATGTGTAGCCATTGCCATTTCAAAATTTGATCAATTTTTTTCTCATATTTTTTTTTTTAAATTGAAAATATTTGCAATCTGTGTTTCAGAAAAAGGCATAAAATTTCCTGTACTTTGGCAAAATGTCAAAAAAACTTCCATGGGAAAAATATTCCTATGGCTTCCGAAAAACTACCTCATTTGCGAATGGGTGTTTGCTCTTTGTTGTCTAGAGCCAGTTTGTGAGATTGAGAAATTGGAGGAGTTGTCCAATTTCGAGTTTGGAGATCTTGGTTATGTCGTTTGCAAAAGGTTCGTGCAATGATTTTAGTCTGGTCCCAACAAGAGCCGCGCAATGACAGAGAAAGTGGGTTAGAGTCTCTCTTTCTTTAAGGATATTACAGTTTCTGATGGTCGTCAATTGCCCAATGTCGCGTCAGTCTGGCTACATCAGATCGGGTGTTATCCCTGGTTCTGTTATGGTTGAATTTTGGCCATGTTTTCTTGGTTACGTCGCATGGTGAAAAGTTTTTCCATCTGCTGTCTGCAAGGGTAAGGAAGTGAGAGAGTAGGGTAGAAGGGGGAGCATTCACCACTTTTTTCTTAAAGTGTTGTCTAGGCTAAACTAATAGTTTTTTTTTTAATTATTTTTTAATTAGAAATTTACACTTATTAGCTTTCATCTGTCATCTTTATGAGTTGATTATCTTAATGATTTCTATTATATTTTTGATGATTTTCCAAGTAGTCCAAAATTGTGAAAGTGTCCCAGTCATGGTGTACATTCGTCAAGGGGGTTTGGTGCAACCGCCAAGGAATAAAATTCAAGGTTTTTGATGATCGATAAAAGCACAAATTATAGATTGTTTCAATTATAAAACTTTCTTAAATTAAAAGATAAGGGGGCGGGGTGGCAAATGTGCCCCAGTGGCGAATGCTCCCCCTTCTACGCTATAGCAGTTAAGTTATATCCGGAGCTAAACCTCGCCTCGCTAATTCATCGGCCCTTCCATTCCTTTCGATGTTCCTGTGACAAGGAACCCAAATAAGGCCAATTCTAGCTTATGACTAGAGTGGCAAGTAACTCCATGCATGGGCTAACTAATCTAGAGGATATTATGTCTGAGCCTAGAGCCTTAATTGTCGCTCGGCTGTCTGTGATGATAGCTAATTTAATCTTCCATTGAATTTGGTCAGTGTTTTGCAGGCTTCTCTGATCTCCCGAAGTTCGGCCTGGAAAACACTGGCTTCATTCGGGAGTCTAAAGGATTCAGCAATATTGAGGTGTTATGAGTAGACTCCTGCACTGACCACGCACGCAGTCCATCTTTGTCCCGTCGGTGTAGAGTTCTATCTGAAGACCAGCTCCTGCACGTTTCCTTCTCCTATCTGCTCGTGTGGAAAACAAGATATAGAAACTCTTCTTGAAGTTTGTTTAATTTGGGTATCATGTAATCAGTGTTATGTTGGTTTGGTATATTCGGTACTTGTGATAGAATTCGGCTGTGTCCGTAGTTTTTGGCAGTCCAGGAATCTATTTCTCTGAGTCTGACTGCACTTGAGGCTACATAAGCTTTGGTTTCATAGTAAATTTCTTAACGCAAACAAGAGAAACTGTTTTTGAACTGACTCAAGTCTGTCTTTATAGCAATTATATTGAGGACTCCAAACTGTTGAACCATACTCCAAAATAGGTCTTACCAGTGCCGTAAAAAGTGTTCTTGAAGTTTAATTTAGGTATCATGTAGTCAGTGTTATGTTGGTTTGGTATTAGTGCTCTGGATACCCGTCGGGTAATACCCGCATATACAAATGCCCGGGTACCCGAAAATGCGGGTATTACCCGATCTCACGACTACCCTGGCATTTTGGTCAACGGGTACCCCCAAACTTTTCGGGTAACACCTGAATTCGAGTACCCGAAAACTACAAGTAATACTTGAAATCGGGTACTCGAAAATTACTTGCTTTCTACATACAATTATTTTTTAAATATGTTTGCTAAATAAACTAAATGAAATATGGCACTACCATATTTTGGGATTGTTTTCGTGCAATCGCTACTACTATTTTGTCTACAACTACTTACTACTGTTTTCTGATTCCTTTCGGGCGTTTACTCGATACAACAAATATATTTATGTATGGTAAATTTTGTAGTCTCTCAATTTTGTAAGTTTTTTTTCAGCCAATCTATTGGCAACGGGTACTCAAAAACTTGCAGGTACTCGAAAATTTGCAGGTACCCGAGAAAAACGGCTGAGGCTTTCAATACTTTCCTCCTCCAACAAAAAGGTACCAAAACCGGGTTTTTAATAGTAAATCAAGATTTTGTTTTCCTCGATAAGACCTAATAGAAAGAAAAGCATCGCTTCCCAGGTTTTTCTTACTGTCGCTCCGTGTTATCGGTCAACAGAGTCAAATACTTGGGAGTCATTTTTGATCTCAAGCTTAACTGTTTATTAAGCATCTCCAAAAAATGTGGCAATGCTGCAGAATGTTTGAGTGAACTTTGGGATTAAGCCCCAAAATAGTTCACTGTTCTTCGAAAAGCCTTCTGATAAGCCTACAACATGTGCTGATTCTATTTCTAATTATTTCGCTGCGCAGAGGCATTGTTGCCAAGACATAAAATTTGAATTATTGTAATTCAGCGGCAGTATTACCAATAATGAAAACTTATTGTATCTTGTCCATTTTTTGAGAAACAAATGTTAAATGGAGGAACAATCAATTGATTTTGTAAAAAAAATGATACTACATGCGGCATTCCCACCTAGTCATAAAATTCGTTAACGATTTAAAAAGTTTAAATATGAATCGTAAACTGCTAACAACATAGTTATTTTTTTACGTTTATCAACTTCAATTTCAGTAACAAATATTATGTTATTAAAATAATTTTAAAAAATTGAGCAAAATAAACAAACATTGACATATTCGATACAAGTACGTACTCGATACTTTTTTCCGATATTTTTGATGGCATCGATACTTTTATTCGATACATACCCCAGCTTATGTACACAACAAATAAATGAAAAATCGTTCAAATAATAAGTTTAAGAAAAATGTGTAAGTCGTACCAAAAATTTTATTTAATTTTTGAAGTCAACGAGCCATTATTCATTTAGAAGCCAAATTTCATTAAATTCTGACAACTTCTTCTATTTTTGTCCAACTTTTGTATGGGATCACGCACTGTTTCTTATAAAGGAGACTCCATATTAAGTGAAAAACGAAACCAGTAAAATATTAAAAGTATTTATTAAAAACATTTTCATAATTTCGAGGGACTATGAAGAGGTTTAAGAACAAATGTTTTTATGCAGAAATTTAACAAATAATTATTAAAACGAATCTACTTTCATTAAATAAATCTCATAAATTCAGTTTATGATATGCAATATATATACATAGTTAGCTGTATATTACATTCATACATATGTATTTAATTTATATGAATATAACATTTGCTTTAGTCGTCCTATTTATTTTTGAGTATGTTTAAGATACCAACTATTTACATATTTATTTCTTAGCAACATGTTGAAATGATTAGATGGAAAAGTAAGAATTGAGCACGTTTTACTTCCGTGTTCTTCCGTAAATTACTTTAAATGATTCTATTAATTTAAATTTTTTCATAAGAGAATGCATAAGATTGAGAACTTTTAAAAGATATAATAAGTTTAATGCATATACAAGTGCATAAGGAAGAAAATAGTTCGGCAGTCATATTAGTGTAGTTAGGAGCTGTATGTCAACAATACAATAACGTTTCAAATCAAAACATACATTAAAACTAGTTGTTATTTTCACTCTTATGATAAAAGTTCACATATGATGCAAAAATTAAATTAAAATAAAGGCAAAAAAGGCGAAAATAAGGTTTTAAAATTTAAAAAAAAATACATATATATTTATACAACTTAATATTTGCCGATCGCACCAGTTAAAGTATATATCGACAGGTTGCTATCAATTTTGAGTTATTTATCTCAAGTAATCTATTTGGAGTCTGGTTTTGGTGTTTTGGTTTTGTAATCTTGAATCTACTTCAGATGAAAGTTATTAAAGCTTATACACAATTTTGAAAAGTTGAAACCTCATTCGTGGTTCGTGGTAGCCACCTGACGATATATCCCAACCTAATAATTTCCATATCTTAATAAGTTATAATTTGATCTGATGAAACATAATTTAGTATAATATTTTGAGACTTTGGCAAGCAAAATATAGGTAGAATATTCTAGAAAGTGGCTTTATGCCATATGTAAGTAAACATCCTACTTGTGGTAATGTGTTTTTGTGAAAAGTTATTGCTATTCCGATCACTCTGTCTCAAAATGTAATTTTTGTGGATTTTAATTTAATCGAAATTTCTAGTATTAAGTTCATTTGTAGTATATGCAGTTAAACGCCAATTTGAGAATAAACATTTATTTTTAAGCAATACAAAAAATAAAATTTATTTGGCCATAAGAAGCTTATCTCAAAAAATTAAACTGGCATGCAATTTATTAAATTAAAATGGATGTAATTTTCTATAATATATTTATGTACATACATACGTACATATGTAGTTCGTTTCAAAAGAATCAATGATTGCCAGGACAATTACCTACAGATTTAAAATGAACTAAGCTACATTTTAGCCCATTCATTAACTTAGAAACAAACATTCATAATTTCCCACAAACAAATTAATTTAAAATTATCTAGAAATTGATATGAAATTTGTTTTGCAATTTTTTCTATTATTAAAATCTTCATTAATTCACGCATCGTTATTTTTTATGTTTTACAAATAAATAAACTATAAATGTTTGGTGCAACCTTGGTCTTTATGATAAAATAATTATAATTATTTTTATTTAATATATGTAACATACTCTCTCTTATACAAATATGTGTGTACACTATTTAACTTATTTATACTTAAAATTGCCTGTCTTCTTCTAGGAAGCTTTTAAGTTTGTTTACAAACGCATTTGCAAATTTAAAGTCTTCAGTTATTTATTTTATTCTTATTGATTCCTTTTACGCCGAAGTTGGTAATGTTAGGCAGGTTGTTGTGCTGCTCTTCTTTCGTTACGCGCTTTTTCCCAATTTGCAACATATGTTAGTGGATAGCATAAGAAAGCTGATAATAAGATCAAGCCACCAGCAAAGTAGAAGGAAACATCATAACTATGGGTATGATCGTAAAGGAGGCCTGAAAACAATAAACAATTATAATTACATAATTTTCTTTTTATGAAGGAATGATGATTAAAATATAAGAGAATAAAATTTTCCTTCAATGAAATTTTACATTACTACATGAGCATTGAATTCAAAGCCCATGAGAGAATGATTTGCCTCTTAATATTTGCGGAAGCCCCACGCTCACCTAGTCCCAGGGCTAAGCCACTATGGGACTTACCTATACAAATGTTTTGCAATATAACTGAGAAATTATTCGATTAATCGGAAATTGGCTTAATCGAGAACTATACCAACTGACTACAGTTAACTTTATAAACAAATTTTATAGTTTTTAAAGGGAATGAATTGAATTGAAATTAGTGAGCAAAAATCTTTTATAATCAAACATTAAAATTTAGTACCTTTTTGAAATAAATTTTTACGGATTGAAAAGATTAAGTTTTTGATAAATCGATTACTCAGATTTATATTGATTAAAATAATTTTCAGAACCAATGAGCTATGTAACTACCTTCAATGTCCCACTGCCACATGTTGAATAGCTATATAACTTTTATTGCACACAATTTAGTAATAAAATTATTATTAAAAATTATGAGTTTTTCTAGATATTGTCGCAATTATTTATATTCTTTCGATTACATGTAGAATTTCTTTGAAATCTTGAACATAACTACCAGTTACTAACGTCGTTATTATCGTAATCTGTAAAAATAATTTATTGAAGAGATTGAAACTACAATTTTTTAATTCAGAAAAACGTATTTGTGGAAAGTATAGCACATGGCTATAAACTTTTATAGTAGTACTGTTTCTAATTGAGTTCATAAATAAGAGAGGCACAAGTGAAAGTGTTAAATTGAATACTCTTTTATATCATTTAAATAACATATGTGTATTGAATGACGGATGATGTATGTATATGTCCTCACCTGCAATTGGGCTGCCGATTGTAGCTGCTAGTCCTTGAAACAGCATTAAAAATCCGAATGCATTAGTTAGTTTTTCCAAACCGATCAATTCGACTGCAATTAAAGAACGTAACGCCGAAAAGCAAGCAATGCACATGCCAAAGAACACCGCAAAAGTCCATTGTGATGCCTCGGTGATAACAATACCGCTCATCATTGTCGCTATACCGCCAGCGGTGATAGCGACATTATTCAACCACAGAGGTTTCACACTCGGAAATGAACTTAATGTACCGCAGACTATCCTAGAAATAGTGTTAACTAATCCAATGCCCGAAATGACAGCAAGACCTGCTTGTCTTTCCATTCCACCATCAACAGCACGTTCGACCAGTAATGCAAATGGTACGAAGAATCCCATCATTGTAAGAAAGCCACTGCATGCGAGTAACATAAAGGACGGTGAACTCAGTAGTGATGTATCTAACATAGTCGACAGCGTACGGCTAACAGCCTCTGGACAGCAATGACAACCTTTCTGGCGTTCTTCGAGCATATCCTGTTTGGTTGGGAGGCGTGTGACCGACATGTGGTACGCTAAAGAGGTTTGAGATTGATATTGGGGGATACGTGTTAGGGACCCAGTGAAGAAAATATCATCACGATACATAGGTCTTGAGGAGCTCGTGTGCACACGATCCTGTGAGCCAACATTTCTTTTGCCCATAATGTCATTTGGTCGACGACCAGATACGGTGTGACGACGTCCTTGAATAATAATTGGTTTCGGTTCGTTTTCCAAAAGATTCTCATTTTCAGTTTCCTCTTCATTTTCGCCAACAGTTGTGAGCTCTTTATTAATGTTGAATAGATGTGATACTGGTTCCCCGTTGGGTGTAGTCGGTTGTGATTTTCGTAATGCTTTTAGCTCGGTACCCTTACTGGCACCACTAAGTCTCCGCTCTAGATTGGCACCTCTGAAAACTTCGGCGGCTGTAGGATAATGGTGTTTAGGCGAAGCTCCCATGTAGGTATTGTGGGCAGAATTGGGCATGGAATATGCAAAACGTCCTTCAGGCAATGGCTTACTAAATGCCGAAGCAGATGCATGTAATTGTGGCTTGGGTGCAACAATGTTTCCATGTCCATTCAATTTCTTCTCATCCTCATCACCATCATCAGGTACATTGGCTAGAGTGATAGGTTGAATAGGTCGAAAAGCTATACCAAATATAGCACATGACAAAATAATGCACCCTTGTATGGCTAAAGTTGCACGCCAACCAAACTTGTTTAACAGCATATTTGTAACTGGAGCAAACACAATTGTACCCACACCCGAACCGCATAGAGCCAAACCAGTTGCCAGAGCACGCCACTTCTCAAAATAGAACCCAATAATGACTACAGCTGGTATATAAATCATACAAAATCCGATGCCACCCAAAATACCATAGCTTAAGAACAAGAACTCAACACTATTGGCATAATAAGAGATACCAAAGCAGATGGCTGCAAAAATGGCACCTGCAATGGTAACTGGACGGAAACCAAAACGATTGGCTAAAGCACTAACAAATGGTCCGGCCATCAAATAACAACCACTTAGAAGCGATGACACAAATGCCATATATCCTTTAGATACAGGAAAATCCTCTAGAATTTTCGGTTGTATTAGACCTGAACAAAATACGATGCCATCAACCACGGTGCAACAAAGAAAAGAAGCAACCATTACCACCCATGCCCACCCACTATCCGGTGGCACAACAATTGCTGCTTTATCATCAATATCATCATAATCTTCATTATCTTCGTTAACTTCAGCAACGACGTTATCGCCATTCTTTCGTTTTATATTCGCGGATGCCATTTAATCTGAAATAAATAAAAAAAAAACTTTTATTTAATTGTTTAACTATTTAATTATTTGACCCATACAAGTTATGATTAAAATAAAATTAAATGATATCAAGGTTTTTATGCAATTCGTGCGAAAAGATTTAATTTTGGAGTAAAATTATATTTGAAGCCAACTTGGAAAGTCATCAAATATGATATAGATGTTTTGAATAGGTCAAAAACTATACACAAACTTAAATAAAATGACTGCTTCTCCATAAAAAAACTTTATTAAAATAAACTTTGCCAGGTGATTCCAATTTCATACATATTTTTTAGTTTTATCTCGATATACATACCAATGCTAAATCATAATTCCATATATGTTTCCAATAAATTTACTCTATACCACTAACAAAATTTGTACTTAAAACGTTTATTTCCCCTGGAATTTTATATTATCGAATTTCTCAATAAAATTGGGATGTTGATTTTCGTGTTTAGGAGCCCCCAAATAGTCAAAAAAGACTATTCATGAATTTTCACCTGTCCAGGTTTAGCCGTACGCAATGTACACATATGTGTAAGGAAAAATTTTCAGGGCACTTTAAAATACTCCGACTTACACAAAACGCGCCCCTATCGACAGAAGGTTATATCCACATAAGACATTTTTT